>CM062629.1:2500-402500 GCA_025617555.3 Puccinia polysora
GAGGAAAATAAAAAAGAACTTAACCAGATGAGGAGTGTGCTGATCTGAAATGGGAATATATGGATGATGGAGCTGTGCAGACATAGTTGCAGAAATTACATACAATTCCAAGGAACATTTGGATGTACTCAAATGGAGCAATGGGGGTGGCCAAGAGGGGGATCTCCTTGGGAGGGTCTTCTTTCAAGGGGGAAAGAATGTTTTCAACAGATTTTCTATTGAGATATATTTTGTGTTTGTTGTGAAGATGGCTGGAGAGCTCCTTGAAAGGTATGCCAATGTGGCAAACTGGGTTTGTGCATGCAAGGATGTTGGCCCTATGTTTAAAAAGGACTCTATATTGACTGAGACCAGGAATATCTGTAAAACATTATATCAGGTCTAGTAATTATTTTGGAAAAAAGCAAGGAGATCTAGCTTACTCAACCTCTCATGTACCATAGAAAACACCTTCTGCAAATGAATTTGACCAAGACCTGGAGCCAAGGAGGAGGAATAAGATATGTTTTTCTTACATATTTTGTAATGTTTGAAGAATTGGTTGGCCTGGGGGGGTTGAGTACGTGCATGATGGCTGAGGGCATTCAAAACTTCCATTATGTTGATTAATAGTGATGGTGTTGTTCTGGAAATCTTTGGTAGTGATGGAGGACTGATGAGTTTTTCTGACATGAGTTTTTCTTTGGGAAACAGTTTCAAAAGCAATACCACATTCTGAAAATAGAAAAGGCATGATGAAAATATTTTTTTTGTTAATCAGTCACAGGGAAAATATGATTTGAGTTTGAGTGATGATTAAAATTGAGATTTGGTAGGAGAGTGGTTTGCAGACTGGAAAAATGGGAGCAATTGGGTATTTGTATTGGGTTCAATCTGCATGTAAAAGGAGTCTTTATATTGTCAAAGTAAACCCTTATGTATTATATTTGGGGTTTTTATATCAAGTAGAACAGGCCCCAAGCTGAAGTCTTACTCATAACCCAATGAATCCAGTTCAAAACATGAGAGGTTGTCTTGTGAAGCAAAATAGCCATTTTGTTTAAAATTTTATTCCAAACAAACCAAGTGACTGCTGCTGCCATTGGCAATTGAAATTGAATGTGCAACTCAAGAAGCCAATCAACTTTTTCCAGTACTTATCTTTTTTTGGGGATACTGGGCTATAATTTGATATTTATCAAGACATACATGTTTGAATATATAGGGAGGCCTTTTATTTGATTTTTTATGTTCCAGATTACAATATTTACTTTAAGAAAATAGACCTTATTCAGTCAAAAACATAAAACACTTTAGTAAATATACTTGATCCTGTATCCAATGAATAACTGTTTGCTTGCTAAGATTTCAGTTGTAAAAATTCTTGTATTTTTTCCAATTCTCATCAGATTCATTCAAATTGGAAAATGTTAAAGAGTTGTAACTGAATTGGTCATGCTGTAAGAAGACATATCTCTGAAACAAAAAAGAGTAAGCCAGTGTCAGAGAGCAATTCAAAAAATAAAAAGACTCACAAAGGCAGATTGAAGATTTGTTTATCATAGGTTCATATGTGATGCAACCCTTAAGCATGCCTCTCAATTGGAGCATGCACAATCAACTTAACTCAGAAGAATAAAGCATTTACTCATTAACAAGTTTAAAGACACAGCGTATTATAAATCTCACAGGCACATGCTCACAAAAAAAGATCATAAAGATTCAAAGCTGAATTGATTTACCCTAAGAGACAGGAAAAGAAAACAAAACAAGCAAGCCACAAAAGACAACACCAATCATCATCATCTTCTTCTTCATATTCTTCTTCTTAATCTTCATAATCATTATCTTCTTCTTCTTCTTCTTCTTCTTCTTCTTCTTCTTCTTCTTCTTCTTCTCCTTCTTAATCTTCTTCATCTTCATCATCATCATCATTATCTTCATCCTCATCATCATTTTATTCTTCTTCTTTAACAGGAGGATCAAGATAAGTAAACTTCATCTTGGTGGTGAGGGTAGAAAGGGAACCAGAGTATGCAGCAGTAGGGGCAGTAACAGAAGGAGCAACAGCACCAGAGTAAATTCTAGAAGATGAAACAAGTAAGATCATTGGATATATCTTTGAGGATTGCAGAGGAAATTTTACAATAAGTGATGGATGATTCAAAATGATGAGGTGCAGCAATGAAATCTAGGCTATCACTAGCAAAAACCACATTTGTTGAGGGAGTACATAATGTGAGAATCCAGATGGAATAAAGGCCTGGAACAAGGGGACCAAGAAAGAGGATTTTTTTTTGTGGATATCAGCCAATCTACATCCATTAATGAACATGAGTTATGCAGCCTCAAGATTGAAATTTCCCCAGTTAACCCAGACATGCCAAAATGAGCAGGAGCCACAAGTGACAAAGAGGCCCAAGGCCCCAAAGGCCATCTGCCTCATATTCCTCCATTCTAAATGCTGGATGTTAGCAGAGGCCAGGATACTTTTTTCTAAAGCTGATACAAATTTGCCAAGGACTGGAAGTTTTCAGTTTTTGATGGGATTTTCTTTTTTAATCAACAGTGTGAATCCAAAGGCAGGCCACAAAGATGTCATAGAATCTCTTCCTGATCCAGCAGATGCCTTCATGGTTTGAGGAGGCCTTTCAAGTGTTATTTTCAGGGGAGAGAAGTTTGAGTTTGGAGAGGAAGTGTAAAGTGACCACTTCACCAGCTTCAGGAGATGTTGATGAGATGCTAGTGTTGAGTGTTGGAGTTGAGTATACAGATGAGAGGACCTGGATGGAGGAGGAGATGGTGGCCTTGATTATTCCAATGGAGTCCCTGGAGAACAGATATTCCTGCAACTGAGTAGGGCCAAGATTGGGTTCATTGTTGGACCTGCAGGTAAGGATCAGCCAGGCCTTAAAGTAAGGATGAGCCCCAGGAGAGTGATTTTCCTTTTCCATGGAGAGCCTGGACCAGTTGATGGAGGACTTGGTGACCCAGGGATCATCAAAGGAGAGCTGGATCAACCTGGGCACTTTTAAAGCAGAAGAGAAAGGATCAACAACAAGTTAAATAAGGAGAAGGGAAGGGAGAGAAAAAAACACTTACACATTCTGAGACAATCACAAGTTTTTTAGAATTAACCATTAGGGCCAGTTTGACAAGAATCCTAAGGGAGGTCATGTCCATTTTTCCAAGAGGGATTGAGGGCCAAATGGATATGAGCCCCTGGAAATATGGTAGCAGGTGATAAGCATTTAGAGAAGCACCAGAGGCTTTTGAGATAAGAAATGCCATGAATTCTCTGTCTTGCTCTTTTTGAGCATAGGAAAGGCCTTGAACCAGAACTGGGGGGGAAGAAAATTAGAAAATGTCCAAAGAAAAGGTGAAACAAAAGATAGAACCTTACTAGAGGGGAGCACTAACTGCTCTTGTTCAGAGGCCTGAGTCTTTGGAATGCTGTATTCAGCAAAAAAAGCAGCTATTGAACCTGGGAGAAGAAATCAAGTTATTCAAGATGGTAGACAGAGGATAGTAGAAAAAAGAAAAAACAAGGATGAGAGCCCTTAGCTATCCTGCATGGCCTTGAGGGGTCAGAAAAGGAGAGGTTGACAGTAGCCTGATCATTTATCAAAGTAGAGGAGAGGCTCTTTCTCTTTTTGCTCTGAGCATGAGTTTGCTAGGAGGCAGAATCTGAGGCTGAAGCAAGGGGAGGAGGCCAAGCAGAATATTTGATTATAGACCAGGGGATTTCCTTTCTTCTAGCAGACTCAGACTTAGAGATTACAGGCCTGCATCTGGCAATCCAGCCCTTGACAATGTCAAGTGGTGCATTGGCCATGCCCCTGGCAAGTCTGTTATTAAATTTTAGATTTTCAGGGGGATTCTTGAGCAGCTTTTGCAAGTTGGCCAGAGTCTGATTCCCTTCAAAAAGCAAAAAAAGAACCGGGAGTCAGTAAAGGCATCAGCAGAAAACTCCAAGAAAAAACATACAAAGCTGCAACATTGATTTTGCCTCATCCAAGGCTGTGTTTTCAATGGAGTGAGTTGGAGGAGGAGGAGCAGTGGTGGTGGGCTGAGATTGAGAATTGAAAGTTTTGCCATAAGTGGCTTTACTAGGGCTGTGTTGATGAGGGCTGGAGACAGGGGGCTGACCAGGCTGAGGGGGTGCACTGAAGGTATCTTGAGGAAACAGCAAGTCCTTTTCACGCTCTCTGGCCACTTCAAAGAGGTGGAAGGAGGTTGGGTCTCTAATTGAGGCAGAGTGAGCAGATCTGTTTTATTTTGCAGGAGAAATGTTTTTATGATAAAATATTGTGATTTAAATAAGAGGATTAATATCTCTGAAGGCTTTGAGTTGAAGTTTTGGAGAGGTAAGTTGAAAGTATGAGTGCAATAATAGCTGATGGAATTTTAGGCAAACAGGAAAAAATGCCCCCTTTTCATAGGCAAGAGGGCAGAGAAAGCAGAGGTTATGGGCACTCAAGAAAAGAAAGAAAAAGAATGGTAGAAAATGATTGAGAGCTCATCAAAAATCTACCAATTCTCACAAGCCAGAAACATCCTTGTGTGCGTATGTTCCTCTTGCATGAGAAGGGCTATGAAAGCTTATTCCCTGCCACATAATTCAAACTTTTACTCTTCTCATGCAAAAGGAACATACTTTCACAAGTGTATGTTCCTATTGCGTGCTAATGGCTATGGCAGATTATTCCCTGCCTCATAATTAAAACTTCAAGAAGGGAACATATTTGTGTGAGAAGAGCTGATACATCTTATTGCATGATGTATTAAGGAATGTTTTACTATTTTCACAAGAAGCAAACATACTTGCGCAAGTACGTTCCTCTCACGTGAGAAGAGCTAATACATCTTATTCCATGATGTATAAAGGATTTTTTTCCTCTTTTTGCAAAGAAGGAACATAGTTGTTGTGGTGGTCTTTTATAGACACAAGTTGGAATTGGCTGCACACTGCGCACTCAGAAGTAGTGGCGGGCTCAGCAGAGGCAGCGGGCTCAGCAATGGGTGTGGCTTCCCTGCAGTAAGCCATGCTGCGGGCTCAGCATCTGGAGACACAGGGCGGATTGTATTGGATCGGACTGATTGCGCAGATTGCGTGTGAGGCAACATGCAGATTGGATTGCGCCAATGTACCTTGGATATCTGGAAAGGCACTTTGGGCAGATGTGGACATGCCCGGGGGCCCCAAGTTGGGCGCGGCGCAAGGGCCACGTCATGAGAAGGACAAACCAAGTGGATGTAATGGCAGGGGGGCCATACAGATGGGATATGGGTCATGGGATGGGGTTGGAAGGATAGAGTTGGGATAGGGTTCTGTACTTAGGGGTTGTATTTCATTATTCTTGTTTGCTTGCGGTTGTACCTAGGTTAGGGTTGAGCGGAAGGCTACTTAAACCGCACCCTCAACCCGGATGTAGGATTGGATCAGAGGATCAAATCATCAGATCACAGGAGGTTGGAAGGACTCTTTACACTCATCTCTCTATCTCTCAGTTGAAGGGTGAACATTTGCACTCAGGATTTACAGACGCAAGGAATCAATAACTTCTGAACTTGGAAACCATTAAAGGAGAAGTCCTCTTCTGAATTCCACATTGTGCAAGTATTTTCCTCTTGCACAAGAAGAGTTCATCTGTCCCTCTTCTGCAGCAGAAGCCTATTGACCATTCAAATTCAATCAACAGGCCCTGTATGTCTATGTGCAAGTATACCCCTTGCATGCCTACCCAAACTGTATCCCTTAGAGAGTACATGCTCTGGCTATTTTAAAACAGGAATGTCATCCTGCAGTTTTGTCCCTCTGAGGGATACAATAGGCATACACCTTGTGCAAATCACAGCCCACACTAGCTAGTCAATGGAACAACTGCTGCTTTTGTGGCATTTCATAGAAATGGATTGGTAACTGGTGTAAGAATTCTTATTGATTGTCTCAAAGAAAACTAGATAACTCAAAACCAAAACTGGAGAGTGTTTTCAGAAATAAAGAGAGAAATGATAAGAATGAAAACAACAGGTAGCAGCAGCCTCATCCCCAACTGGAATGAAATGACTGGTAAAAAGAATAAAGAACAAAGATGCAAGTCTGATTGCATGCCTAGTGACGTAGATGATGTTTGTATTTTTGTATGATAAAATGAATCCCAATGGGATGACACTGCACAAAATGGATCAGAAACAGAGGATTAGGAGTTTGATTAAATTGAGAAGGTTGCACCAAATTAATGAGGATCCTTTTCAATGGCCAAACACAATTCCCAACACCCCCCATAATTCAGTGCTGCCTGATCTGAAGGCATTATGAAGTGAGAAGGTGGTTAGCTTGGTTGCTTGATGCCTTGGTGAGCACATCAGCAACCATCAATCTGGTAGGAGTGAGAGTAACATTAATTTTGCAAAGGGAGTTCTGATTGCAGAGCCATTTCAGCTTCATTTCAATATACTTCATCTTGGAGCTGCAGCCAAAGTGCAGAATCTTATTGACTAAGCCTTTGTTACCAACCAGAAAATTGGAATGTGGGATCCCTGATTTTCTCCAAAGGTCCCAGATGGTAGACTCAATCAAGATCAATTATTGGGCCCCATCAGTCAGGGCCTTCAATTTGGCCTCAGTGGACAAGAGCGTGATTTTTGATTGCTCTTGGATCTTCCAAGAAACCAGCACAGACTTCCAGAAGACAACATATCCAGTTTGAGAATGTCTTGTGTGTGCATCATCCGCCCAACTGGAGTTAGTGTAGATACACAGGAAGTCTCTGATTTTATCATCCAGGCATAAACTTAAGGATAAGTTTGAGGTCCTACAAGATATTTCCAAGTATGAATAACCTCCTTTCAATCAGAGAGGCCTGGATTTTGATCAAACTGAGAAAGGATGGATGCCACTGCTGCAATATATGGTTTTGTCTGGCAGGAGAGATAGTTGAGTAGCCCAGTGTCCTTCCTGAAGTTTTTTCCAAGCTTTCCAAATTCAGCCTGGTTGTCTGGGGAGGCTGGAAGAAGTTAAATATCCGGAATGAGTGGAGTCAAGACCAGCTTGAAATTGTCTAAATCCAGTTCCTCCAGAACTCCCAATACAAGCTTGCTTTTACTGAGAGTGAGTGCTCCATTAGATTGAGAAAACTCCATCCCAAGTATTGTTTCTGGTGGGTTCACCTTAGAGCAAGGAAACTTACAAAGGAACTCCTCCTCAAACCAGTCAACCTTGACAACCACAATTAAGTCTTCTACATGGAAGAAAAGGGATGAGAGACAAGTCTTGTGAGTGAAAATTCATGGACCAGTGGCCAAGAGAATAAAGCCAAGGTCCTCTAGCCATCCTGTCAATTTTTTGTACCAATTTGAGGGACCCTGATGTAAAACATAGAGAGATTTGGGTAGTTTGAGAAATTGGAAGGACTGGAAACTTTCTTTTGACTTCAGGATGAAGATTTCTTCATTCAGTGGAGATAAGAGGAAGGAAGTTTTCACATAAAACTGCCCAATATTGACATGGAGATCCAGGGCACTTAATAGGAGGAGAATAAGGCTTGTGAATTTCTCTGTTGGTGCCTATGTATTGGGGGAGTCAATTCTGGGAGTTTGAAGATTACCAATTATACAAAGCCACAATTTTCTTCTTTCCAGTGACAATTTTGTAGCTGGTTTGACCTTGTTGACCAACATAGTCCTGAGAAATTGTTTGGGTACAATGTCACTGTCCTCCCAGACTTCTTGTGACTCAATCTTGTTGAGCTCAATAGCCCTCTTGCCAGAAACATCAACTGTCTCCTTCTTATCAACCAAGGCATAATTGGGTTCTTTTGTGGTTTGATGGTAGAGGTCCTTTTCCATAAGTTATAGTGAGGAGGTGTTAAAGGCACTGAAAGGGGTTCATCATCAATTTGGAATTCCCCTGGAGACTGAGATGCTTTGGGAACTGCATTGGGGGAAGATTCCTCCTCAACAATATTTGCAGAAGAGTCCATAACAGTTAAGGGCCTTGCAGAATGAAGTGTAGATCCAAGTGCTTCAAGATGATCTCTTTCCAAGGATTGCACGGAATTGGAAATTGTACTCCAGTCATCTATGGTTATGTCATTGTTGACTCTCTTTAGATCAGCATCAAAGTCAAGAAGATTAATGCGCTTAGTTTCAACAATCCTGTTTTTGACTTTCAGGACTTTCTAGGACACCAAGTCATTATTGTAGCCTAAAATTCTGCAAAAAAATCAACATGGTTCTAGCTCAGAGAAGGGTTGTCTGTCCTTAAGAATGTAGGTGACAGGATTGCCTATTGGGCATTGGTACTCAACATTTAGTGTTTTGCCCTTGAAGAGCTTGTAAGGCAATTTCTTTGACCTGTGCAAAGGGATTTGATTGAGTGCCAATGTGCAAGACTTAACAATAATCTTCCAGTGATGCTTATTGATCTAAGAGTCAAAGAGGACCGTCTGTGGAGCTTCAAGTACAAGACAATTGAAGCATTCAGCTAGACCTTTCTGCTGGGGCAAGTATGAGTTGAATAATTTTTGTTTGATCTCATTTTCCTTGCAGTAATTGAAGAGAGCAAGATTCCAGAATTTGGCTCCACAATCTTTACAGGAGTGATTGGTCCTACCATATCACATTGGAGCTTGAGGAAAAGCCTTTCAGCACGGCAATTTTTATTATTGAACAGGCTCTTGGAGCTCTTGCTGACGGGAGATTCCTTGAAAATAGAAGTTTTGCTCACCAAAAGACCTAACTTTTGTTTGATTCTGCTATAAATTGTGTGCCCAAGGGATTTGATAATTTTTATCCCTTGTGAGTAGTGATAAAGGTTTTATGTGACTTTCATTGGACAAATTGAGAATACAAAAAGAATATTTATAGAACCCCTTCTGTATTGAATCATTCTCTCAAATGGTGACATCATCCTTCCCAAGATTGACATGGAAACCACCTAGAACAAGACTGCACATTGATAAGAGTTTTGCAGTAGACTTTGACAAGAATAAAATTTTAAAAAGAGAAGCATTGTGACCCTTGTTGACCCACAGAATAATTTTTACTGTTCCTTTGTACACAAGCAAGCCTGGTCCCAAGCTTGTTGAGATCAGTCCAGTTATTGATTGTTTTAATTGAGAGAAGAATTTGGGATCAGACAAAATTTGCCTTGACAACCCATAGTCCACAACTAAGGCATCAGAAGAGAAGAAAGGGCTGGTTTTAAAAGAGTTAACCAAGATGGAATGCCCAGTGGTGTTGGAAAAGGTAGCTTTTTTCTTCTTTTGCAAAGCTGGCTTGAGATGAAGGTAAAGTTTAAAGCATCTACCTTTGGGGTGCTTTGCCTTAGGATTGTGCAAGTTGCTTTTACAAGCCTTGAAACTAGAGCTGAGGAAGGACACTGAGTTGAAAATTCCTCTTTTTTATCTTTTCCAGCACTGTTATTTAGAAAATTATTGTTGTTAAACATTCAAAGGTGATCCAGAAATTGATACAGAGTTATTTTGTTGTCTGAATGTGTTATCTGCTGGATCATTGTGTCCATTGTTGAAGGCAATTTGTCTAATATGAAATAGGCTATCATTTCTGAGGGCAGATCAATGCCTACCTCATGCAGACAAGACAGGGCCATCTTGGTTTCAGTAATGAATCCAGGTATATTTGAATGGAAGAAAGGATTTTGTAGAAACTCTTTGAATATTCTGGCACAATTTGAGGTGTGGTTGGAAGCAAATTACTCATTGATATAAAATCAAATTTGATAAGCTTCCTTCTCATTTTTGGGAGTAATTATGTAGGCTTGCACGGTGGTATCAAGTTTAGAGATCAGAATTGTCCAAATTTGGAAATTCTCTGAGCTACTGAGTCCAATTGGAGTTCCATTAGTGCTGATTCTCTTTCTTGTTAATTTTTCATCAAATTAATGACACAATTGCACCAGATTGAAAAGTTGTCTGGGTTAAGAAGAGGAATGGCCTTTATTTCAGTCTTCAGAATGGTTTCAGTAAGGGATTTGGTCATGGTTGGTTTTTCTGGTTGTCCAAACTAGGGAGAAAAAAAAATTGGCTTTTGACTGTTAATTGTGTAAGAATTCTTATTGATTGTCTTGAAGAAAACTAGATAACTCAAAACCAGAACTGGAGAATGGTTTCAGAAATGGAGAGAGCAATGATAAGAATGAAAAAAAAAGGTAGCAGAAGCCTCATAGCCAACTAGAATGAAATGATGGATAACAAGGATGTAGAAGAAAGAAACAAGTCTGATTGCATGCCTAGTTATGAAGATGATGTTTGTATGTTTGTATGATAAAATGAATCCCAAAGAAATGAAACTTCAAGAAGTTGATCAGAAAGAGAGGATGAGTCTTTTGATTAAATTTAGAAGGTTTCACAAAATTAACCAGGATCCTGCATAATGACAAAAATTCTTCACTTCTATCTTGAGTCAACTTTGAGTTCTCAATTGTTGATGATACTCTTCAGTCACAAGATTCAAGGAGGAAAACTGAAGCAGTTGGTGAAGAAGGAATTCCGGGAAGAATGGCCTTAGATTTTAAAAGACCTGCCACAGCCCTACAGATGAATATGCATGTGTCAAGTAGACCAGCAAAACCCACACCTGGCTAGCTGGGAGTTGGGTGAGTACAGATAAGAAATAAAGAAATATTAGAATATAAGAAGGGATAAAAAACCCAGCACAATTCCCAACAACTAGTTGCAGACTGCACGCAAGCATGCTCAGCATTTGGGAAGTGCAAGATGGCTCAGCATGAGGGAAGCACTGTGGGCTCAGCAGCAGCAGCTGTGTATGCATTTGGGTCAGCATTGGGGGCTGGGGACCAAAAAATGGCTAAGGAAGGCATTTCAGATGGTTAAAGTAAGCGCAGGGGGCTCCAAGTTGGGCTTGGAGGGCATCATGAGAAGGACAAACTGCATGGATGTGATGGCAGAAGGCGGCTACAGACAGGCCCAGGTGTTGATAGAAGACTTCAAAGAAGTTGATTTCAGTCAAAAAAAGAAGAAGAAGAGATTAAAACAATGTGTTGCAATCACACTTCAAAGAAAAGGCTCTAAGCCAGCAAAGAGGAAACAAGGATGGCAGCAGTGAAGGAGAGAGAGTGTATCTTGATCAGAATTAGCTATCAGCTAAGAAATAGTATGAATAAATTAATTGCCTGTATATATGTGAGTTAGAAGCCATGAGAAAATTAGAGTACTCACCAGACTTGGCCTCCAGGATGCAAGCAGTACAATTTGGAACTTGTATGAGAGGAAAGCATCCTGGGTGCCAAGCTAGTGCAGGTTGATATGTGCTGAGGCATGGCTGATTTAGAGTGCATAAAATTGGAGGTTTGGATGCGTGTGGGAAAAGAAAAAAAAGAGTCATAGAAAATAGGAAAGTACAAGTGTGAAAATAAAAAAAGGACAGATGTCACTGATGGCTGGAAAGGAGAACGTGAAAGGAAATTCAAGGCATTAGTAGCTTCAAAACCCACCCTGGTTTCAACTTTCCTGGCTCAAGAGATGTACCTTGATTTACTGGAGTTTTTGCTGTACAAGTTGCCCTTGAGACCAGCTTGGTGAGGAAATAGGCTGGATTATTCTTTGATTTGAATTGCTTGATTTTGATGGTCACTTTTTCAACTTACTATACTAGGAAATGGAATCTTAGGTCCATTTTCTTTTTTCAGGAATCAGCATGATTGGCATTGTTTTTAGCTAGCTTTACACACCCATCATTTTCCTCATGAATGGAGACAGGTTCTTGCATGGATTGCCCAAAGATCTCCATGGCAAGTCCTTTTATCCACAAAACTCCTTGACAACTTCCCCAACAGCCTTGTAATCAGCCTCTGTGGTTGAGAGGGTGACATTGGGCTTTTTCCAGGATTTCAAGCTTACCATGTTGTTGTTCAACAATACTACAAAACCACTAACCAATCTTCTTGTTGTGGGACACGTGGCCCAGTCCACATCTACATACAAGCATAAGCTAACTCCCTCTGTGTGCTTTGAGAACACAAGCCCTACCTTACTTGAGTGTTGGAGATAGCTGATTGTCAGGATTGTAGCATTGTAGTGTTGCACCCCAGGGGAGTTGAGGGATTGGGATAGTTAGTTGACTGCAAATTCTATATTGGGTTGCACATTGCAGCTGATGTAGTTTAGTTTGCCAACTATCTTCCTGTAGTTCAGGCCTGAGGCCTGGAAATTTTTAAGTTATGTGTTGCTGGCTGAAAGAAGTTTCCCAAAGGGCTTGAACAGTGTCAAGCAGTGTTTGTGCTGGGGTATGTTGTAACCGGCTACCAGGCTTGCAATGTAGGTTTCCTGGCTGAGATAAAATTTGCCCTGGCTTTGCAATATATTCATGCCAAGCAAGAATGAGGCAGGACCCAAGTCCTTGATTTTGAAGCATACCTTTATAGAATTCAAAAATTGCTCAGGGTGTGGACCAAAAATGGCTATGTTGTCCACATGAACATACAGAAAGGTCTTGCCCTTCCCAAACACGCACTGGTCAGCCTGACTTTGCTTGAAGCTGTCACCAATGAGCCAATCTTTCAAGGTATTGTGCCACATCTGCAGAGCCTGCTTCAAGCAGTGCAGTGCCTTCTTGATATTTATAGACATGTTGGGAGAAACAGGAACATTTGGTGGAGCGCTTACATGAATGTCCTCCTCAACTTTGCATTCAAAAACACCAACTTTACATCAAGCTGATGGAATTTATACCCTTCCTGGATTGTGTGAGAGATGAGGAGCCACAGTGATGATTTATCACCAGTTGGTGAAAAAACATCTGTGTAGTTGACACCAAATTCTTGATGGAATCTTTTCACACAGAGTTGGGCTTTGAATTCAATTATTGGGTTGTCCTTGCAAGCTCACTACTAACCTGCACAAAAATTCCCCAGGGTATATGTTTGTAATTTTTATTAATTCGTTTTTTTTTTACTCTAGTGGTACACAGTTACTTTCCTGCCATGAACTAATCTTTGTAGTCAAAACACTTAAATTTGTTGACCAACAGATTGGCCCAAGTAATTCAACATTTCAAAGCAACCAAAATTTATTTCAATGTGATTGAAAAATAACAATCCATCCAGTTTTCTTTAGTTTAAGACATAACAAAGGGTGCAATATTTTTCAAAATCTAACTATAAAGAGTTGGACATGCCTAATCAACAAGCATCACATAGAACTGGTCTAAATCTGTATTTTTAAACTACAGAGAATGTTCAAATCAGAGTTTGATAAAGGTACAAGAAGGAAGCAATGGAATCAATGAGCAACACAGAGCCAAGGCCTAAAAACAGATTTCCAAAAAACCTTGTAATGACTGAGATATTTATAGTAATCAGTATGATACAGCTTTAAAAATTAAGAAATGGACCACTGGTTTCCATTAACACTTCAAAGGGCTTGAAATGTGAGGCAATACAGATTGGTATCAACTGGTTGTTGACACTGAAGGTGCTTGACTTCTTGCAAAGCCAATTTACCTAGCCACTGCAGATTGTAGCAATTTGCCGGCAATTTGCAGGATACCTGGACAGTGCTGTCTGCAGCATCAGGAAGACATTTTGCTGACGGCGGGGACGCAAGGGCCTATGTGCCATAGAAAACTGGTTGGGTTCATGCAGCCAATTGAGTTGCTGCATAATACAATTGAGACAAGGATGGCCCCAGGGGAACCAAATAACAGCAAACTTTTGTCCCCACTTCACGCAGGTAGGGTTTGATTATTTTTGCTCACCATCCAAATCCATTCCATCTTCCAACAAAACATTGTCCTCTGAAGCCTCTTTGGCCATTGATTCATCTTTGCTACAGCAGGCCTCAATGATTGGAATCAAACCAAACAATGACGGTTGACTAGACAGAATAAAAGAAGTACGTGCGTCTTCCAACTTTGAAAGGATGGACTATATCAGTTGCATGTATTGGAAGTTTGGGCACAAATACAGGTACTTGCCTGTTTCCAACATGAATTCTTGCGGAGGTATTTGGCTTTTTGAGCTTGTCGCTCTGTTGACCATGAGGTTTCTTTGCAATATCTAAAAAAAAGTATTCAGCATAAATAAATACAAGTGTGATGACGTGGACTTGCATACCTTTTCATCAGCCTATCTTTAACATGATCTTGCAAACATTTGTAGATTTGTTGTTCATCAGTTATTTCAAGGTTAACCCCCTTGTATTCTCCACATTCAACCAGTTTGATAAATAATTTAAAAGCAAAGTTCCATAGGAATTGATTGTTGGGGGTTGTGAAGCTTTCAGAAAGATCCAGCCAAAAGGCATTTAGGCCGGCTTGATGCATGGCAGACCAGGTAATCAACAATGTTTGAGGGGTTGCAGCTCGATGACCTGGACAATTGGGTGGATATGGGAAACAAGGACTGCAATTGTGATCAGGGTTAGTAGGTGATCCATCAATTTCAGGCTCAGGCGCTTCTGAATTTACAGGCTATTGTGGGAGGAATCAGGTAATGCATTCCTGTTCCAGCCGGCTTTCTCTTCATCAGTTGCAGGATGCAGCAGTTTACCACCTTCAAGCTTGCCAAATAAAGTAGTGCAGTGCAGTCGTATCAAGGCCTTTAGAAAGGAAGAGATTAAAGCAAAAAAACCAAATTAGAAAAAGCTTGGAAACTTCAAAAAAATCATGATTGCTTACTGGAAGACATCCTCCATGGGCATGTTTCAAAAAGCTTGGAGATGGCCGTGAGGATTCACAAACCAAAAGTTTATAATTGAGTGCATGAATGGAGTGGCCAATGTCCTTCACCCCCTGATTCAACTCAGCAACTGATGCAAGCAGCTCAGCCAAGTTGGTTTTTGTGTTGGAGGCATGATTAAAAAGAACATTGAGGAGCCTCTCCAACACGCACAAAATATTGGGTGTGTCATGCATATCATATTGACCAGGCACTGGAGCCTCCAAGGATGAAATGCCCTCAACCCATGAAAAAAGTCTGGGATTGAGGGTAGAGGCCGGATTGTTGAATGCTCCCACAGTTTCATTCAAGGTTCAAAAAGCACAACTTGGTTCCCGACTTGGTCTGCTTGATCCTGAATCTACTTGACAAGGTTCTGCATTGTGGAGACCCAGATTTTTCAAAACTTCAATGTCACTCTGGGGTTCTGAAATTGCAATTGAGGTGACAACACTGTTGGTTGGCTCAGGAATTGAGAAGTCAAAGGGATAATTGTCCAACGCTGATATGGGGTTGGTTGGGAGCGCTGGGGTCTTGGTAGTTTCTTGCAACAAAAAATATTTTCTCCCGCCGGCTTCATGCTGGTTTGGCCAAGTCCTACCAAGCTTCTTCCTTAGAATGAGGGGTGCGCCTTTGACAGAACCACCACTGGATTGTTTGTGGACTAACTTGCGCTTTTTTTGGACAGATTGCTTATCAATTTGTATTGCACTGGGATCAGTTTACCCATCATAATTGCTTAGATTGCTTTTGTCATAGCTTGAGATGTCATCATTGACCAGGCTTGGGCTGCTCATGACATAGTTGGAATTTTTGTTTGAACAAGCCTTCTTCCGCTTATTCACGCGCTTGCATTGAGGTGGATCTGCTTCAGGACCACTGTCAGACTTGTTGGCGCGTTTTGATCTGCTTTCAAGAAGCATATTGTACTGCGCAACAAGGAGTGCACGCCAATTGCATGAGCCAAAAGAGTAACCATGCTGTTTCAGATAGTCTTTGATTTGGTTGACAGTGAGACTGGCCGCGTCTAAGATAAAAAGCGTCAATTCAAGTTTGGATGACAATAACAGAAACAGTTGGTAAACTCACCAGGCAAGTGGCCAGAGAGCGGTTCTTGGGGAGAAGTCAGACAGCTTAAAACAGGTCTGGGTTCTTCGGAAGATCTATTGCTTGTGTAGGTTGACCAGGCAACAGGGGAACTTGACAGCGGGGTTGTACTGATGGACAGAGCAGGCAATGGGGTTTGCAATGAATGACCGTTGGGGGGCACAGGGGAAGTGGGCGTGTGTTCAACTCAAAGAGACCAATTTTCAATCTGGGCATCTTGGTCTGTCAAGTTTGAGCCATTGCCTAAGACAGAAAATGTGTGTTCTTCTGTTCTTTGGAGGATTGGCCATGCAGCAGGGGGGCTTAGCGGTGGTGTTGTACTGTGAGATATGGGTTCTTCTGTTCTTGGGAGAATTGGCCAGGCAACAGAGGGGCTGAGCGGTGGTTTTGTACTTTGAGTTGTATGTTTTTCTGTACTTGGGAGGATTGGCCAGGTGGCAGGGGGGCTGAGCGGTGGCATTGTACTGTGAAATAAAGGGGACAATGACAGGGGCTCCACCCAAAGCAAATTGCGGATGATGATGGCTGTTGACTCTTGGGCTGATTCTTCATCATGGGAATTTCAGTCCCCAATTTTTGCATCATGGACACAAGCAGTGGGCTCACTGTTGATTGAACAACCCCCTGATGGTGGGTGAGCTGCTTGAGGTGCTTTGGCGGCGTCCACAAGGTCATTTATAATTGATGCAGTTAGAGCGTTAGCGTTATCCAGAACACAATTGATTGTTAAAGATATACTCTGGGTGGCAAGTTTGGTTATCAACGGTGCTATATCTAGAATATTGGATTTGAGTGAGCGTGGATTTTTGCATAACTCTAGGGGAAATTGGGGGTTTACTGATTTCATTCACTTCTTTGCCTGGTTGCTTCTCTAACAATGTAAGAGATTCTAACAACCCAAGTCCGGTTACAAGCGGAAAACAATCAGTAATAGTAATGGGGTCTGAGTCTGGAAGACTTTCTGCGCTTGTGTGGTTCTCAGGGCAACATTAATGTCACCATCACTAGAATCAGGATTGTGGCTCTGCCTTGCTTGGCGCTTTTTGGCCACACTAGTTTGGTTTTCTTTTGAGGACAATCGGGCATTATTGGGAAGATTCAGCGCAAATGAGCAGGGTAATATGACTTTTGATGGGCTTGTAGATTGGTTAATTTTGTTGTTTGCTTTTGCCAATTGGTTTTCAGGTGATTTAACAGATTCTGATGGTACAAGTTCAGGTATTAAGGAAGCTGGGTCTGACGGTTGTGTAGGAGCAACAATAGTAGGATTGAGGATGCTGTTTGAATCTTTTTGAATTGACAAAGTGTCAATATTTGGCTGGAAATTGAAGTCACAGCTGTCGTCAGAATCAGAATCTTAAAACTTGTATCAGCACTCCAGCACCTCCAATAATAAATACAGAAGCACTTACCTGAAGATTCATCAAGTCTGGATGAATACCCCAGGGTCATGGTATCATCATCTGGAGCCTCCTTCACTTCAAAAGGTTGACTCTTCTCCAGGACCCATAAGGTTGGCCCCAAGGCCTTTCTGCCTTGCTTATCCATATCCCACATTCTTCCATACTGCCTACAACTTTCACATTTGGCAGAATTGTGCTTGATACTGGTGGTGCAGATTCTTCCAAGCTTGATGCACCTATCACAACTTGGGTAGTATTGCTGGACTGGATAATAATTGTTGGTCTTCTCCATTGGATAGGTTGGTGTAGGTGATCTGGTGTAAGGAGATAAAGGTGGTAATGGGGTGGATGGTGGTGATGGTTGTGGGTAAGGGGAAGGAAAACTCAAGTTAGACATGGCTGAAGGACAACCTGGATGGCCTCTTCAACCTCTCCTTTTATGGTCATCAGGAGATGCCCTCTTCTTCACCAGGGGGTACTGTCATACTGACACCAAACTCAGTCTAACCTCAGTATAACCCTCAGGCCTGATCTACTTTCTCAGGAACTTCAACCTCAGGGCTCAGGAGACTTACATCAATATGTCTCCAGTAACTATATACTTCAGGATCTTCATGCAGTACATATCTACGTATAGTCTAACCTCATACTATACACAGATAGACTCCATAGGCTTGCACATACTCAATCTCCCAGGCTCTACTCTACCTCTCTGTCTAACCCATACCTCTTTGGGTTATCTCTCTGTCTAACCCATACCTTTTTGGGTTATCTCTCTGTCTAACCCATACCTCCTCTGTGTGGTTTATCCTTTTGGAATCTTTATGTACATCCTCTTGCAGATTGTATTACATACTCTCTCTACGTAGTACATAGTGTCATGACACCCATGTACACTGTACATCCTTCAACTGTACTCTCCCAACTTAGACAGATCAGACCTGGAACCTTGACCCAATGTAGAAGCAGCCTAACCTAATGTAGTAGCATACCTGATCAACCCTCTCTGTTACTTAGACTGTTCCCATGACATCATATGTATAGTCTGAGCCCCAATCACTTGTACCTCTATTGTAGTTACAACCTCTTGTCTATTTAATAAGCCTCCTCTTCCCTCTTCCTGATAGTTCCCCAAGAAATCAGTATACTACTTCTTACTAGGAGATCTTTCCCAGCAAGTGTCATTCAGCACCCTTCAACCCAATCCTCCTCTGCTCCTTGTAGCCTCCTTCAGTAACCTTGCCCCTAAGCCTACTGTGGGTAGAGACCCCTCTGTGCCAATCCCTGCTTGCATGTCATCAGCCCTTGTGACAGATACAATCTGCAAGAGGATGTATCTAAGGATTCCCAAAGGATAAACAATAGTGAGGTGTAGGATAGACAGAGTGAAGAAGGTTATAGAATGTGCAGAACCTGAGAGATTAAGTATGTGCAAGCCTAGGGAGTCTATATGAATAATGCATGAGGTTAGAATAGACATAGATATGTAAGGCATGAAGATCCTGAGGATATGTAGTTGAAGGAGATATACTGATAAAGTCTCCAGAGCCCTGCAGTTGAAGTTCCCAAGGTAAGTAGATTAGGCTAAGGTTAGACTGAGGTTAGACTGAGTTAGGTGTCAGTATGACACCGGAGTAGATTGAAATTCCAGATTTTCAAGTATATACTGAGTCAGTTTCCAAGATTGGAAATTCTTTACGCAAGCCAGAGGAAGTAAGCAAAAGCAAATATTGATTTTTTGCTTTTTTTGTGTCACGCTTATGGACCAAGGTAGATGGTACTGAGGAGAAGGATATGTCAAAATGGAAAAGAAAATAACCCTTAAGCTTGAAGCGTGAAAAAGATTCACTCCAGGACCAGTCATATTTTTTTTATTCTCATCCTTTAGCAACATGTGCCATGATATGAAGACTGTTGCTTACACACACTAATCAAAAATTTTAAAATTTTTCCCTCTCTTGCTCTATATTTTTCCCTTTTTAATTAGACTAGATTGCACCAATCCTAAATGCTGCTGTTTTTTAGACAGATTAATTAAAAAAACAGATTGAGACCCTTGAACCCAGATTTCATCACTTTCTTCAAAGCAGAGCATGGATCAATTAAGTTTGAAGGCATAAATTTATCCCAGGAATTTTTTGAAAGAAAAACCTGATTATTCAAAGTTTTATGTTGAGCTAATATCCCAGAAAGATAATTCCTCCCACTCCAAGCATGAAAAAATGCTAAATTAGATTCTTTTGAAACTGAAAAATTCATTTAAAAAAATGAATCCAATTACAATAATTCTACCTTCTGTAACTTTTAATAGCTTAATTTTGAAAAAATAACTTTAAATTTTTCTTTATTGAATGATTTTTCTAACTATTCCAAAAATTAATGAGATATATCAATTGATTTTTGTAATTTTAAAATGTTCAAATTCTTTGGAAGTTCACATGATCACCCCATTTCCTGGAGACAGGCAAAGGAACCAGGAGGAAGTGGCAAAATAATAATGAAAAAAAACCCTACAATAAATCTTAAAGAGTTACAATTCTATCTTAAAATTTAAAAGGTGAAGCTTTGAAGCAAGTTGAAAGGGTTGAGAATAAGTCTTTCAAAGGAAAACTGAAGCAACCTCAATGTAACAATTGTAACACAGAATGTGCAAGAATGAATGGAATTGACTAACTTGAGGAAAAATCTATTGGGAAAAGCTCAATTCTTCTGAATTAGTCAAAAAATATTAAATTTCCTAGAAAATCTTTCTAAATTTCCCAGATTGATTATTTTTAGTGTGAAATGTAGACAGTGGGGGGGATATTCCCCCCCCCCAAGTTTTTGTTGTACCTGTCCCAGATTTTCTTTCTGCTTACTGTAAAAGATACAGATGGGTGTGAGGTGGCTCTCAGTTCACCTTTGTTTATATGAAAAATTAACTTTTATCAAATAAATAAAAATAAGAAACACTTTTGATTTGCCCCAAATTGTTAATTCATCATTCACACTCAACAATTCATCAATGTGAATTGTTTTTTGTTTTCATTCAAAATTATTGCCTTTCTTATACTTTAAGAAAGTGGAGAGAAAAGATAGAGAGAGCAGCTAAAAATGTGGGAAAGGAGACAAGATTCATGCAACAAGGTTCCATTTTATGCAAAGAACTTTAGCAAGAAAAATTGGGAAGGTAGAATTTTCAGTGGGAAGGGTGGACATAAATTTTGGTGAGTGGATATTTTTCCCAGTAAATTTAGAAAGGTTTTCTGTGAGATTCAATACTGTGTGGATGAGATAAAACCTGAGTAATTTCAATTCTACTTCAAAGTATGTCATTTCAAGCTTTTCTGGGCAGACTCCAAATTCCTGCTTGGGACAGTGACCATTGTTAAAAAATTTAGGCACTTATGTGTGTGCCATGTATGAGTTTAATCCAAATGAGATGCATATATGGGCCTCTAAGTCCCATTGGAAAATCACATGGACCATGAGGTCCTGTTTGGATTTCACTGATTTGGGGAAACTGGCCTCAAAACACATGAAATAAGTCATTTGGGATATGGGCCCTTACAGGCCGGCTGGGGTAGATGATCCACCCCAACTAAATGGGGTTGAGGGGCCATTACTGGGCTTTGTCTGTATTATGGACATGATTGGCCATACAGGCTGGCCTTCCAAATTTGTAATTCCTAATTTTGGGCTAGGACAGCCTGTGTTGCAGCCTGCTTGGGGCCAATGTTCCTTGTTTTTGGCCTGTTGTGGGGCTTGGCAGCCTGCATGGGGCCATCATAGGGGGCAGAGGGACTCCATTTGGAGTCCCTCTAAGCCAGTTGGGATTGGTGGCCGCAGGAGATAGTGGCCAGTCTGGTTGTGGTTGTCAGCCTGTCACACAACCACCCCACGTACTATAGGGCAATCTTAGATGATTGTGAGCACAAAAGGAAAGCTGAGTACAAGGACAAGTGCAAGGTAGCAAGGGCTAACTGCAAAGTGCAAAATTATGGTGGAGTAACTTAACACACAGTAAGAGGGATGAATGTTCCAATGGAAGGAAACCAAACCCAAGTCCAATGTGATGACTGGATTTAGAAAATGTGAGAATGTATGAGATTACTATCAGTTGCGAGAAAACTGTCTGCATTTTTCAGCGCACATTTCTGGCTGGACAAGCGGCTGAAAAATGCGGACAGCCTTGGGGAAAAAACGGACACGTGCGGTTAAACTCAAGCTCACAAGATTTCCTGTGACAGTTTGCCTGTATCAGGCTTCCTGTCCGGGTTTTTCTCAAACCGGTTATAAGGCAGGGCTACTACTTTGGCTTCATTGACCAAACCTCATTGCCTCAACTCCATAGCATTGCCTTGACTCCATTGCATTGCCTTGACTCCATTGCATTTCCTCAACTCCAAGTAAGTACTCAAGTAAGTACTTCTCCTTTATTTGTTCCTTCCATCCTAACAAGCACTTCAATTAAGTAAGTACTTATGTGAGTTTTTTTTTGTGCCAATTAGCATGGAAAACAACAAGAGTAGTAGCCCCAAAGACCATTACAATAATGAAGTGAGGAAATATCAGGAAGCAATAGAAGATCATTCAAAGGCCATCCAAGAGGCCAATTGGAACCTCCTTTCAAATCAACACCTCTCAGCAGCATTCAATAACTTGAAGAAAACAAAGAAAAGAAAAAACAAGCCAAATCTCAAGCCAGCCAAGTCCCACAACCACATCAACCAATTAGAGGTGAATTGAAGAGCCTTTTCAAGCAACATTTCTTGAATCAGAACAAGACTCAATCTGAAGTTGCCAAGATGTTTGGCATTTTGGATCAGAAAGTTTGAAGAATAATTGATCAAGCAAGGAATGGGAACAATAATCACTTTACTTCTTCAAGAGGTGCAAAATCAAACCTCAATCAAGACTTTATTGCATCCAACTTGATGCATCTTGAAGAACATCCTTTGAGTCAATGAAAGGATTTGGCAAATGAAATCAAAGACAAATTCAACATCACCATCTCAGTCCCATTGGTCCAGAAGCTACTCAAAAGCCTCAACATCACCTGGAAGATGGTGATGCCAGTCCCCTGCAAGTGGAATGAAGCATCCTTCCTGAAACAGAAACACAATTTTGCGCTCAATTGTGTCACTGATGTAGGAAGGAATCTCATATTCATTGATGAGTGTCTGTTCAATTCCCAGACTCAGCCCACTCATGGGTTGTCACTTTCCGGTAAGATTGTCTTTAGTATTTTTTTCTTTTTTTCAATTACTTAAGTACTTACTACTTTTTTTTTATCTTTACTTACTTCTAGGCAAGGCTGATTCCCTGGAAACAAATTCCAGGGGGAGCATGATTCATCTCATTGGAGCTCTGGCCAACTCCGGGATAATTTATTAAAGACTACTTAATGAAGACAGTAAGAAAAAAGGAGGTACAGTTTCTTTGGAAATTGCAAATTTCCTTCTCTGCCTCCATGATTGTTGCCCACCCAAATTGCTCATCATCATGGAAAACGCACCCATTCATTGGGGTGATGATTTTGATTGAGCCTGCCAAATCATGAAGGAATCAAAAAAAGAAACCAACATTGAATTCCTCCCCAAGTACTCACCAATGCTCAATCCAATCAAGCTTGTCTTCAACATCATCAAGATTAATTTCAAGCACCAAAATATCCAAAGTTGCATGGATCTTTCCAAATCAATTTGTGGTGCTATTGAAGAGAAGATAACCAGTGAAGTGGAGAAAAAAAGTTTCATTCACTGTCAAAAATTTTATAAAGCATGTGGTGACATGCAACCAATGACAGGAACCATCATCAAAGATCCCATTAGTTCTCTTGCTTAAATCCATTTGATTTTAATTTTTTTTGCATTTTTTCTTTTTTTTACGTACTCAATTACTTAATTATACTCAAGGACCAATTTAATTTATCAAAAAAGAATGCTTAATGTTCCAAAAAAATGAAATCAAAAAATTTTGAGGCCTCTGTCATCATTCATTTCTACTTCAAAAAAAGTTGTCTGCCAAAATTAAAATGTGAACAAATTATGGTTAAAAATAGGACAGGAAAAAGAAAAAGCCAAACAGCTCATTCTGAATGACTGACCGGTTTGACTCAAATTGAGGCAAAAAAAAGGAGGAAAAAAACAAGAAAAAAGAGGGAAAAAAAGAGGACAGAAATTCTGAACAAGAGGAAAAAATCCATGAAAAATGTGGACAGTTTTTTGGCAACTGATAGTAGCTAACTGAGGAATCAACCCCCAGGCAAGCGGAGTAGCCTTTATAAGGTAATCCAACATGACTAGATACAACCTGATGGATGGTCAAATATATTTTTGAGCAATGAGGCAATGAATGACATGGACAGAGCACAAAATGAAATAACAGTATGAATTGTTTCCAAGGTCTTAGCGTAAGTGCAAGACAATAGGGGGAAATTTTATTGGGATGTAACAGTTGAGACATGAGGGAGGGACCTCAGAAGCAATGAAAATATAAATGTGTAGTTTATGCAGGGTAAGGGACTAGTCCATTTGCAAACTATACAGTTGAGGTGGCTAATTGACTAGCGTGGGTGCAAACTAGGGAGAGCATGTGACCGGAAATGGGAACCCAAGGGTTATTGATTCCCAGGGTGAAAAGGCGGAGCCCAAATGGATGGTCAACCAAGGTAGAGTTGACTGCAAGTTTTGCAAGTGGATGCTGAGTCAGTCATGGAGAATGGAAGGTCATTATGCAAGCCAGAAATGATAAGTGGAAGGCACCATTGATGTTGTGCTTCTAGTTTGTCATGCTTATGGACTGAGGTAGATGGTATTGAGTAAAAGAGTATGTCAAAGTGGCAGGACAATAAATCTTAAGCTCAAAGCTTGAAACAGCCTCCTGGATGCCAAGACCCTTTCTTTCCTTTAGCTACCAGAGGTGATACAATAAATAATTAATATATTATTCAATAAATGCAGCAAAAATCCATAAAATATTTGCTTAAAGCTATTGCAAGGTTATTTGGTTTGGTTTATGGTTTAATATTAAAAATAAATATTAATAAATTGATTATTAAATAAATTAATAGAGGTGCCACAATAATATTGGGGATCTTTAACACCTCTCTTCAAGGAATTCACTTTGAAAACAGGTAGACCTGGTTAATTTGGAACCTTTAATTTATATTCTTAAAGGATATATTGCCCAAAGATAATAAATATATAAAATACATGGTGGAGTTGCAGGGATTTTTAACCAAGCTTCCACAAACAAAAAAGGATAATAAGACTCACTTGTATATTATTTAATCCTTTGGGTACCTGTTTGGGACGTGCACTTATGTGTTAAACCTGTTACTGGGTTTAAAAGGTTTTTCAGCAGTCTAAATTGATAAAAAGGGTTGGGGATGGATATAATTTATCAGAATAAAGCCATAAATCACTTAATTGTCTCTCAAAATTATTTGATTACCTTGGCAGGGTGTCTGGAAGTAAATATAACTGGATCACTGCGTTGAACGACTCCAAACGGCGCAGGGCATTGGCAGTTCTGTGGAGGGGATAGGTGCTTTTTTAGGCTGCCTGTCAGCCATGAGACATGTATTGGTTTCCTATAGGCTGCCCAACTCACAAGTCTTGGTAGTATAGTGGTTAAGTAATGTCTTAGTACCCTTTGGAGTACCTAGGTAGTGTGTTCAAGCCTCCATTAGTCCATTACATATCCATATTTTTGACATATAAATTTTCATATAATCATATTTTTATAGTATGTCTTAATATTAGAAATCATCCCATAAAACCTTGAAGGTTTATATTATAATTTATGGGAGATCTTATAACTTTACTCTAGATTACAATCCTCTGGAAGCGTCCAATTGGATGTACAATTAATGTCCTTAAAGATTTCCCTCTGTGGAAACTATATTCTGTAATAATCCTTATCTACCATAACCCAGATTTTTAGGTGAATTGTAAATTATTTTCTAAGAACTCTCCTTCCAGCTTGTAGATAACTTTCAAGAAGTTAATCATGCTGGAAAAGCGTACACTCAGAAGCTAGGAAACTCCCCTGGTGCAGATAAACTCTGTGGGAATACTTACCCAGAGTATACATATCTATGTGGGTTAAGAATATCTAATAATATGGTTGTAATTCTTTGAATACATGCTCTGATAGATCTACAGAGAGTTAGAGGGTAAGTAAATTGATTCTGAAGCCTTGAGAGCGTCCTCTTGAAGGAGAATAAGTGACTGGGGTGATTCCCCCCATCAATTTAAACTTCTGAGTAAATAAATTACAACCTTACCTTGAAAATAGACCCCAATGAGTATGTAAATGTTATTATACATTGGGGATGATTGCTTGGGGCTCTGAGCCACTGGAGAAGAAATCTAGGACAGTGGTGTACTCCCCTGATGATGCCCTGAGTCCCCCTGAGGACTCTTTCAACATAAAAGAGGGGGGTCTTGTCCCTACAAAACCTATTCCTCATTGTATTTTATAAACCAGATAGTGCATATTAACAAGCCCATCCAACTTAGTCCACCAAGAGGATTGACTGGGACCTTTTAATTCAACATCTTATTATATTTTCAATCAAAAAATCAACTCCAATTTCGAGTCCAAGGTCCTATTGGAGTTATAGTCCTTTTTAGGCTATCATAAAGGGTGTGAGCTTCCTTGTGTAAGCAAGTCTCCTTTGAGCTTTATTTATTAAAGCTAGGCCCCTTATCTCTTTAGAGGTTCAAGGTGTGGCTTTTTTAATCCTGATAACTTACTATCAGTTGAGTTTTTTATGGATATTATCAGTGTAATCATTAAAACTGATATTTGGCAATTATTATTATTATTTTGCAGGTATCTGCCACAGCTACTATAGCAATAGAGGCAATACTCTGACAATTGGGGGCCTCATCTCCTTTTGAACCAAATTTTTGACTTTTTGGCCTGTTAAAGTAAGAATCCCTGTTAATCAGCTTGAAATTATATTTCAATTACAGGAAAATTTTTAAAAACAAAAATATATATACTAAGAATAACCAAAAATTTTCAAAATTTGGTGTTAATTTTTTAGATTTTTGCTGAAGTGCTTTAAACACTTAAGTACTAGTTTGAGGTTTTCTCAGATAACCAGTAAGATTGAATTTTTTTTTGATATAAAAAGTCATTTTTTTTAAAAAAAAATAAATATATAAGAAATATATAAATAACATAAGTAAAATGACCAAAATTTTCAAAAATCTTTTTCTTGTTTTTAGAAAAACAAAATTTTTTTAAGCAAAGTAAAAACTTGGTGCTGTTTAAATTGTCTCAAATCAAGCATTATAGTGAGTGTGGTTGATTGCAGAATTGTTTTTGAAGAATAAGAAAGAAAACAAAAATAAACTTATAAAAAAATTTTTTTTTTGAAAATTGATTTTTTGTTTTTTATAATCTTTTGATCACAGAAAAACACTTGTAACTTGTTAAAGTTTTCTCAGGTCAAATTTGGGGTGAGTACTATCAATTCCAGAAATTAATTTTTTAAGAAAAAAAATAGTAAGGAGAAAAAACAAAAAGAAAAAACATTACAATCAAAAATATAAAAAAAAAGCGAATTCTTTAACAAATTTTTAAAATTTTTTTTTTATTTTGATTGGTTTTTTAGATTGCTGAAGTACAGGAAGTGCTTAGCTCAATTGGTTTTTGCTCAGATCACCCTTAAAGGTGATCGTCAAAGACAGAAAACTGGGATCCAACAAAGATCAAGAAACCAATGATCCCCAAATCAAAGGTAAAAAGATTGAGTCCAGTGAACCAGTCAGCTCAAGCATCAACCTCCCAGGTTCCCTTGGAGAGTCCATCCCACCCTCATCAAGAGAGAAATATGAGGATGAGAAAGAGAAGGGAACACAGGAACTCCATTTATGGAGAAATGATGAGGATTGCCAGGTCTCTCCAAGGAGGTTATTGATTCTTGGAGGGGGAAAGGGCCAAAAGAATGAAGAAGTAATTTTGTCCTTAGATTCAGAAATAATGTTAGAGAAATTTTGTGATATTGTTTTTAATGAAACTCTACATATTAAAAAAGCAGTAGTACATGCCAACCAATTTTGTATAGATGGTTTTGCTTCCATGGGTCATAAATATGATAAAATTATGACAACTAGTATGAATTTTAAATCTGTTTTGGCTGCCTCAATGAAAGAATTAGAAGATGTGACCAACAAAACTATGGAGCTTGATTTAACTAAGGTGCATCATAAGGATATGAACAAGTTGGAAACAATGATAGCAGATTTGAATGAAAATGTAAAAATCAATAAATTATCCACTGAGGACATGAAAGAAAGCACTGATTCTTTGACATCAGCTGTTATACAGTTAATCAATTCAATGGAGATATTGGAAAGTAAAGTAAATGATAAATTCACTTTACTTGAAAAAGAAATTTGGCTGCAGAGCTCTAACTCTAAAGAGTTATTTAATAAGTTTAGTAATAGTATAGCACAATTGAATGACAGACTGGATAAAAATATGCTAATGATCTCCAATAAATTGGAAGATACCAAACAGAGTGTACCACTTTTTCAGGATAGTAAGCAAGTTATGAGTAAAGACAGAGGTGAAGTAAAAATTTTATCACCTCACGAACAACCAGGAAACAATAGTGAGATATTTAAGCATATTCTGCAAGGTCTGCCCAAGATTAGTGAGTGGCCTAATTTCACAGGTGAAGGAGCATATGATCACACAGAATTCATATCTTGGATTGATACCTTGCAAGAAGATACAGGTTTACCTGATACTTTAATCACTAGCAGATTGAGTATCCTGTTTAAAGGTATAGCTTCAGATTGGTACAGAGATAGAAGAAATGCTGTTGGAGTACAAAGTTGGAGCTTCTGGAAAAAGGAATTGCACAATAAATTTGGTACACCAAATTGGAAAAGGAAATGTATGACTTCATTTAATAATGATAAGTTTGTACCTGGTGTCACTAGTCCTGCTAGTTGGGTCACAAGGAAAAAGAAAAGGCTAAGAGCTTTTGACCCAATGCTAGATCAAGATAGTATTAACTTTAAGCTGCTTTCACTAATGGACGGTGAAATTTCTTTTGCTGTCAAGACAAGTATGAAAGTTGATGGTGACTGTTCTAAATTGATTAATATATTAGAGGACATAGTGGAAGATAAATCTTTGGGGAGAAAGAAAAATTATCAAACCAAAGATAACAATTTAGTCAGAACAGAAAGGGAGAAAACTACTAATAAAAATCCTACTTCCAATACAGAGATATCTTGTTATACTTGTGGTAAAGTAGGACATACCTCAAGGGTTTGCCCTCAGAAAACAAAGAAAGTGAATAACATTGGTAGTGAAAGTTCTAGTAAACAAGATAATTGTATTGAGGAGACTGAGTCGGATAGTTCCTTGGAAGATGATGATGAACCTATCATAGGTTGCATAAATTCCATCAGAACATATAATGAATTAGTCACTATGAAATTTTGTGATAAGCCTTGTAAGGTCCTACTGGACAGTGGAGCATACAAATCCGTGGTAAGCAGAAACTATTTGGATAGCTTCTGCCCAGATTGGAAAAAATAAGTTATAAATTCTCCTGCTATTAAATTACATAGTTGCTCTGGACCATTGATTTCTTTAGGGACAGTAAAAGCCAAATTATTATTTGCTTCATTTGTGTTCATAATTAAATTTGTAGTAGTTGATAATGCTCCCATGAATTATTTCATAATAGGAAATTACTATATGAAAGAATATTCTTTCAATTTGTTTCACAGTAAAAAGTCTTCATATTTTACTGTTGGTAACAGTGTTAAATTCTATTTTGATCAAAAACAACTTGATTCTGTCAATCACCTTGGTAAAGATAATTTTTTTAATGAAATTATCAATGAATCTAAAATCAATTCCTCACTAAGTGACCAAGAAAAAAGTAGTCTGCTGAATAATTTATTTGACCATAAGGAAGCATTTGCTACTGTTGATGAACCTTTTGGATCCATTGTAGGTCATGATGTTAAAATAAATTTGACTATTGATAGGACTTATCTGCCTGCCTTAAGGAAACATCCATTTCCTGCTAGCTCTAGGAGCAGAGAGGCGCTTAAAGAAAATATAAATACTTTTCTGAAATTAGGGGTCATCAGAAAAGTAGGGGCTAATGAAGATTTTGACATTACCACCCCAGTGATAATTGCTTGGCACAACGGTAAATCTAGAATGGTTGGTGATTTTAGAGCATTAAACTCTTACACAACACCAGATAGGTATCCAATGCCCAAGATTGTCGAATCATTGAGTAAATTACACCAAGCAAAATATATCACTTGTATGGATGTCTTGAAAGGGTTTCACCAAAATGTTGTACATGAAGAAAGCAGAAAAATTTTGAGAATAGTTTGTCACTTGGGCGTTTTTGAATATCTAAGAATGCCATTTGGTATCAAAAATGCACCATCTCATTTCCAAAGAATTATGGACACTGAATTTCATGAAGAATTGATGCAGAATTGGTTAATCATATATATAGATGACATTATTATATTTTCTGAGACATGGGAAGAGCATATGTCAAGGTTGTCAATTTTTTTGAAGAAAGTGATTAAAATGAACATGAAAATTTCTTTAAATAAGTGTTCATTTGGTTTCAATGAGTTAAAAGCCTTGGGAAACATTGTAAATGGATTGTCCTTAGGAATAGATCAGAAGAGAGTGGCAGCAGTTTTGTTAAAACCTACTCCCAATAGTGTTAAAGAAATGCAAAGCTTTTTGGGCTTTGCAGGATATTACAGGTTACATATTAAGGATTTTGGTATTATAGCCTCTAGTCTTTATAATATCTGCAGTCCCAATGTTTCTTTTGAAATGAGCACAGAAAGAATGGAGGCCTATGAGTTGCTGAAAAAGTGTTTAACAAGTGCACCTTTACTTTTCCACCCAGACCCTAAGAAACCATTTAAATTGTATGTAGATGCATGTATGGAAGGTTTAGGAGCAGCATTGCACCAAGTGCAAATTGTTAATGATAAACCAGTCAAAGGAACTATATGCTTTATATCTAGGCAACTTGAAGATAGTGAAAAGAGATATGGTGCGTCACAACTAGAATGCTTGTGCTTGGTTTGGGCCTTAGAGAAATTGTATTATTATTTTGATGAGTGTCAGTTTGAGGTCATTACTGATTGTACAGCTCTGAAATCACTTTTGAATCTAAAGACACCTAATAGGCACATGTTGAGGTGGCAGATAGCTATCCAGCAATGGAGAGGGTGCATGACTATAGTGCATAGAGAAGGAGTAATACATAAAAATGCAGATGGGCTGTCTAGGTGGGCTTTACCCAATAACATTGATAATCCAGCCTATGACCCATAGGATAATGTAGATACATTACCCATTATGGGCATTTCAATGACAAATATTGCTGAAAGCTTCTGGAAATCTGTAATTGATTCATATACCAATAATAAGAATACTTCTTTGCTCCTTGAGATATTGAAATCTAAGTCAAGTGCAAAAGATCTGATTGAGGGATTAGATGCAGATTGGAAAAAAGGTTATATGGAAGGAAGGTTTTTCCTTTTAGATGGTTTGATATATCATAAATCTGCTCATTGTTGCTCAATAGTTTTAGTACATGATGATCATATACAAATGATTTTGAGTGAATGTCATGATAATGTTTGTTCTGGGCATCTTTCAAAAGATAGAACTATTGAAAGAGTTAAGATCCTAGCATGGTGGCCAAACTGGAGAAAAATTGTTGGATCATATTGTGAATCCTGTGAAAGATGTCAAAAATCAAATAGGTCTACAGGTAAAAGATATGGTCTGTTACAGACCATAGAAGAACCAAAAGAAAGGTGGCACACTATTAACATGGATTTTGTATCCAGATTACCTCCAGGAGGTAAGGATAATTTCAACTGTGTGTTAGTAGTGGTGGACAGATTCTCAAAGAGAGTTAGATTATTACCATGCTACAAAGATAGCTCTGCAATGGACATTGCTATGTTATTTTGGAATAGTATTGTCAGTGATGTAGGATGTCCAAGAAATATTATCAGTGATAGAGATCCAAAATTCACATCTGAATTTTGGCAAAGTCTTTTTAATTTGTTTGAAACAAAGCTGTCTTTCTCAACAGCTTATCATCCTCAAACTGATGGTCTAGCAGAAAGGATGATACAAACATTGGAAGACATGATCAGGAGATACTGTGCTTATGGCATTGAATTTAAGGACAGTGATGGATATACTCACGATTGGGTGTCTCTGTTGCCAGCTTTAGAATTTGCCTACAATTCCAGTAAGCATTCTACTACTAATATTTCACCTTTTGAATTGGAAAGAGGGTGGATACCTCATATGCCTAGAGACATGTTTCTAAGCAAGACTATAATGTTACACCCTTCTGCTGACTGTTTTAGAGATATGATGAATAAAGCTGAGACATATGCTAGTAAGTGTGTTAATGATGCAGTAGAGTATAATAAAAGTAGATGGGACAAGAGCCATAAAGATCATGATTTCAAAGTAGGTGATATGGTCCTAATCTCTACCGTTAATTTTAGTAATATTTCAGGACATAGAAAATTGAGAGATTCTTTTGTTGGTCCATTTGCTGTAAAATCACTTCATGGTAAGAATGCAGTGGAAGTTATTTTAACCAAAGAATTTGAAAGAAAGCATCCTACTTTCCCAATTAATTTGGTTAAAAGGTTTATTGATCCACTTCAGTCCTTTCCTAGTAGAAAAGTTCCTAAGTTTTTCATACCACCAATGGAACATACTGATGAAAATATTCCTCATAAAATACTACAACATAAGATAATTAGAAAAGATGGAAAAGATGTAAGGTTATATTTAGTTAGGTTCACAAATAAGTTAGCAGATAGTGATCTTTGGCTAGAAGCTAAAGATATTAAAAATGCTGACGTTATTTTAAGAAAGTATAGGGCTTTAAATAGATCTTAAAATTCCTCATAGAGTAATTTTCTTTTTGGAGGGGGGGAGTGTCAGTCATGAGACATGTATTGGTGTCCTATAGGCTGCCCAACTCACAAGTCTTGGTAGTATAGTGGTTAAGTAATGTCTTAGTACCCTTCGGAGTACCTAGGTAGTGTGTTCAAGCCTCCATTAGTCAATTACATATCCATATTTTTGACATATAAATTTTCATATAATCATATTTTTATAGTATGTCTTAATATTAGAAATCATCCCATAAAACCTTGAAGGTTTATATTATAATTTATGGGAGATCTTATAACTTTACTCTAGATTACAATTCTCTGGAAGCGTCCAATTGGATGTACAATTAATGTCCTTAAAGATTTCCCTCTGTGGAAACTATATTCTGTAATAATCCTTATCTACCATAACCCAGATTTTTAGGTGAATTGTAAATTATTTTCTAAGAACTCTCCTTCCAGCTTGTAGATAACTTTCAAGAAGTTAATCATGCTGGAAAAGCGTACACTCAGAAGCTAGGAAACTCCCCTGGTGAAGATAAACTCTGTGGGAATACTTACCCAGAGTATACATATCTATGTGGATTAAGAATATCTAATAATATGGTTGTAATTCTTTGAATACATGCTCTGATAGATCTACAGAGAGTTAGAGGGTAAGTAAATTGATTCTGAAGCCTTGAGAGCGTCCTCTTGAAGGAGAATAAGTGACTGGGGTGATTCCCCCCCATCACTTTAAACTTCTGAGTAAATAAATTACAACCTTACCTCAAAAATAGACCCCAATGAGTATGTAAATGTTATTATACATTGAGGATGATTGCTTGGGGCTCTGAGCCACTGGAGAAGAAATCTAGGACAGTGGTGTACTCCTCTGATGATGCCCTGAGTCCCCCTGAGGACTCTTTCAATATAAAAGAGGAGGGTCTTGTCCCTACAAAACCTATTCCTCATTGTATTTTATAAACCAGATAGTGCATATTAACAAGCCCATCCAACTTAGTCCACCAAGAGGATTGACTGGGGCCTTTTAATTCAACATCTTATTATATTATCAATCAAACAATCAACTCCAATTTCGAGTCCAAGGTCCTATTGGAGTTATAGTCCTTTTTAGGCTATCATAAAGGGTGTGAGCTTCCTTGTGTAAGCAAGTCTCCTTTGAGCTTTATTTATTAAAGCTAGGCCCCTTATCTCTTGAGAGGTTCAATTTGTGGCTTTTTTACTCCTGATAACTTACTATCAGTTGAGTTTTTTATGGATATTATCAGTTTAATCATTAAAACTGATATTTGGCAATTATTATTATTATTTTGCAGGTATCTTCCACAGCTACTATAGCAATAGAGGCAATACTCTGACACTGCCCTCCTGAGTGTTACAAAAATATTTAAATGTAACCAGGATCAAGGTCCAGTAACCTTTGTTAATGAGAAATCAAATGGGATAGGGATAAGTCAATAGCAACAATAGCTGAGGGGGGAAGCAGCACTACCTGAACCAAGATGATGAGGAGAAAGACTTTGAACAAAATAAGTTAAAGTTTGCTCAGAGTCCAATAGAACAAAGCGGTTGTAAGTAACGGCGCCCACACGCTAATAACTCTGGTTGTCAGCAGGTGCTTGGGAGTGATCAACTCAAACCCAATCAACCTCCAGGTTCTCAATGAACCTGCCCAACTCTCCGCAATCAAGCGCTTGAAGGGTACAAGATAACGGTGGGTGGCTGCACAAGACAATGCAATATGTTTATGGATTGCTGAAACAAACAGTAACAATTTTGGACTAAGAGTAACCCAACACTTCTCAAGAATTCAAGAATAGTGTGGCAGAATGCAACTTGAAAAATTAAAGGGAGGTTTAACAATCCAGGTTTAAACTTAATAAAACCTCTTAGTCAAACGTGAATGGTCCAGAAAGAAAATCAAATGAATGATCAAGACCAAATAATGGTCAGAAAAAGGGATCAAGAGTGGTATAAAAAACTCAAGAATTCAATTTAAATGAATTCTTCTTCAACCAGCAAGGCTATGGTTGGCGATAAAGAACAGGGCCACAGAAAGGCAGATCAGAGTTTCAGACTTAAAAAAATTCAAGGGTAAGGGATAAGGATCAAGGTATAATCAAAAGATATATTGGGATAAGTGATCAATTTCACAAAGGGAAGAGCTTTTGGATCAGAAGCTCATAATTCTCATTAGTGGGAAGAATTTATGATGGAAAAAAGCAGGGGAGAGCCCCTCCTTTTATATGCTAGAGAGCCCTGTAACTATTTACAATTGGATAACACAAATGAAAGCGGATTTTTTTTTTTTAAAAAAAAAAAATTGAATTATTTTCCCAAGGTGTCTCAAATGGTTCACCACATCTCTCCCCAACTTACAGACTGTCCCTAGTCTGCATCATAATTTTTAAAACATGAAAAAGAAAAAAAAAGAAAATAATTGGCCGTTTCTTGATCCTCTAAGTAAAAAAATGTTGAAACCCATCTTGATCCATTCAAAAGAGCCTAAATGTGGAGAAGATAAAAGAAAAGGCGTCCCAGGTGCTCACGTATGTGGCATAAAGTAGAGTTTTTACAACAAAACGCAGCAGAAGACCCTGGTGGTGCACAATTGGGAGGACTTACTTTGAACCCAAATTGCCCCCACAACAATAAAATCTCTTAACTTGATCAGCAGAGAACCTTCTAGCCAACTGAGTACCATCCAGTTTTTCCAAAACATAAGATCCACCTCTAACTTGACAAACCACTCTATAAGGACCATTCCAACAATTTGAAAAAATTTTTCCCCACTGAGTCTCTAAAGATCAATTATAAGCCAATACCAGATCACCAGGGTTTAAAGGATCTCTGATTCAATTTAGATGTTTATCTTCCCAATACAGAACTGATTTTGCTCTTGATTCCATCATCTTCTGATAAGCTTAGTTACGAATATCTTCACTCCGCTCCAGTTGCTTTGATCTGGCAACTAATAGGTCAGTAGTTGAAGAAACTTGTTCCCAAGAGATGCCCAAGAAAGACTCCATTTCAAGATCAAGAGGAAGAACAGCCCTTTGACCAAAGATGATTTCATAAGGAGAGTAGCCAGTGGTTTGCTTGGTGGAAATTCAATCAGAGAAGAGGACCAAGGCAAGAAACTTTTTACAATTCTTGCCACTTTCACCAGCCAGTTTAACCAAAGCAGCCTTCAAGGGAGCATGGCCTCTTTCCACCATGCCTTGTCCTTCAGGATAATAGGGAGTATTAACTCTATGTTTTCCAGGGAGCAATTGGATCATTTCAGCAAGTTTTCCACCAAATTCCAAGCCACCATCAGTAGAATAAGATCAAGCCAAACCGTAACGCATCGTCCAATTCTCATGAAGGAAAGCTGCCACAGATTCAGAACTAAGGTTCTTAAGGAATTTTGCTTCAACCCATCCAGAAAAATCATCTCTAGCCATAATGAGGTACTTAGCACCACCTGCCTTGATATGAACCACATCCAAAGCAACCCTTCCAAAGAAAGTGGACTCCCCAGTAGGATAGCAAATTTCAGCTGGACGCCTAAGATCACGTTTTTGAAAAACTTCACAACTCTTGCACCATTGAGAGACAGATTTCTTCATAGATGGCCACCAGAACTGTTTGGATAATTGTCGATAAGTTTTGGTTTCCCCACAATGACCAAGGCCCTCATGGAGACTTTCAAGGATTGAATCTTGCTTAGCGGGGATAGTAACCACAACAAGCGCACAAGGAGTTCCTCTTTTCATAAGCCTAGAACCTTGGACAAAGAAACTAGAGGACTTTCTTTTAAGGGATCAAAATTCTTTGGCAGAGAGATCAAGGGGTCTTTGGAGAGTTGAAAGGTAATGATCTAACTTAAGCCAGAAACCTTGTTGGAAACCAGATTAATCTTGGGAGGAGAAAGCAAAAACAGGGCGGATCATTGGTCTTATAGATAAACCATAAGGCATAGTAAAAGATTTCCCAGGCCTATGAACAATATCAAAAGAGAAAAGTTGGATAAAAGCTACCCAGCAAGTCATTGGAGCATTTGGAAGACTGGGAGCATTGATCATTTCCACAATGGATTGAGCGTCAACTTGAAATTCAAAATTTTGTCCCCAGAGTACTGTTTGGAGTTTCTTCAGCATTCTGGCCACACCACAGAGTTCCAGTTTGGGCTGAGAGTATCTAGATTACACATCCAAAAATAGCAAAGATTCATAAAGAACAGGGCGGTCCAAACCATTTTCATCTTCCTGAGTAAGGACAGCCCCAACAGATTGATAACTAGAGTCAACAGCCAATTTTATTTTTCCAGCTCCAGGCCCATAAGAGATCTTTTTCAAAACTATGTCATTGCCAACAATAGTTTTGAGAAACTGAAATGATTGTTTGCAATCATAAGTTAAAACACCTAGGAAACCTCTAACTTCAGTTGGATTTATTGGAGTAGGCCAGGAGATGATTTTGTTGACTTTAGAGGGTGCCATCCTTCTTCCTTCCTTGCAGACTATATGACCAACAATTTCCAAGGCAGGGACACAGGCAGCAAGTTTTGATCCAGAGAAAGTAAGGCCAGATTCCTTGATTTGAAACAAAATACTTTCCAAAATAGTAGCATACTCCCAGATAAATTGTTGAATTGCTGAGTGCCAAGGTACAAGCTCATTAGCATAGTCAGAAACTGGACCTTTAATTCCACCATCATCAATAAAGATACCAGCATGATCAGGGATTTTGTCTTGGAGGATCCACATCATCTGAGCCCAATAGACTGCAACCAAGTTGGTAGCACCTTGAGGTAATCGAGTCAGTTGAAATTGACCAAGAGGAGTATCAAAAGTAGTGAGAGGGCGAGAAATAGGATGCAAAGATCTTTTGTCATAACCCCCCATGATGTACCCTAGACCATAACAGGCTCTCCCAGAGAAAGATTCAACAAATTCTTCAGTGGCAGGAGGAACACCAGAGTCCTTAATAGTAACTTTATTGAGAGGTTGGAGATCATGAACTAATCTACACAGAAAACAGGGCTAGAGTAACTGGAGGTTGACTGTTCATATAGACCGGTACGGACTTGTTTGCGGACCAACTTGATGAATTTGTCAACTTTTGCAGCAGGAATAGGGATCTTTTTCTTTTGCCAAGGATCATGTTCAACTACAGGGATGATATAAGGGAGACCATAGGATTCTTTCAAGAGACCTCTCTCTTCTTCACAGAATGCAATAGATTTTTCCCTTAGAGATAAGATATTTATGATCAAATTTAACTCATCAGGTAAAAGCCATACATCTGGACCAAAGTTGACCACCTTCAATCGTTCTTCAGTGACACAACCACAAGTTACAAAGGGGCCAGTAAGAGAGTGAGATAGACCACAATAAGGATCACAAGATAGAGGAGGACCCATGAGAGGAGGATTGAGATTGAGAGGAATGGGTTGGTTTACAGGCTGGACCTTTTTTGCAACTGGCTTATACTTAGTGGCAAAAGACAGAAGTTCTTGTTTCCTCCAAGCATTCACCAACAAGACCTGAGGACAAAAACTGAGACCAGATTCCAACATCCTCCAAGTTTTATGTTCCATAAAATTTTCAAAAGTTGCCTTTTCCATAAAAGAGGATCCAAAAGATAATGCTTTGCTCACATGTGTGGCACAAGGTAGAGTTTTGAAAACTATGTTAGAAGAATGCCCTGATGGTGCACAATTGGGAGGACTTACTTTTACCCCCAAGTGCTTCCACTGGAGCCCATACTCCTCCATACCAAAACCATTAAGAAAAGAATTGAGATCAGGATCTAGTTTATACTCATTGCAGAGAATCAAACCAGAGCTAGAGGAAGATTGATCAGTGATAAGAGTACAAGGAAAAGAAGAAACAACAGAACCAGAGAGAAGAGAAATATTTTTGGAATTTTGTGTTTTAACATGTTTTTGATTTTGGACATTTTCAAGATCAGAAGAAAAAGAAGAAAGAGATGAAAAGGATGAAAAATATGCCTCAGAGATAAAAGTTGGCCCTGTAGTTGAAGTCTGAGGCTTAGAGAAACTACGACTATTAGTATTACCAACTATTCTTCTAAAAAATGAGAGGAGTTAGAAGAATCCTTCTGCTTCCCCTTCAGAACCAATTTAGGTGAAAAACCAGGGAAATCTCTTTCCCAACGACCAGAATCCAAAGAACAGAGAGGAACTTCAATCTTCCTACCATCAGCATCAGGAAGAAGAATTCTCTCCCCAAATTGATCAGAAAACATCAGGGTGGCTCCAAAGTCTATTAAGAAAGGACAACCCAAAATCATAGGACCTTCCAAACGAGTGATCCAAAAGTGACAGGTTCAAACAATATTTTGACCAATTAAAACTAGCACATTCTCAGCAATACCTACCAACTCACAAGATTGATTCCCAATTCCATAAAAAGCAGAGTTGAAGCTGACCCTTGGACTGAGATTGAGCTTGCAGGCCATGGCATCCAAAATTAAGTTTAGTTGGGACCCAGAATCAACAAGTAGAGAAACTGTTTTGGATGAGTCACCTAGAGAGCATGGTAAAAATACAAGAGGACAAGAATAAAGATTTGAATCAGAAGGATGATCTGTTCCACCAGAGTCTTCCATCAAGGTTCCAGAGGAAACTTTCAATTCATCAGGACCAATCTCCACACGTTGCCGAGAAACCCATTTCTTTTGGAATACCTCTCCATCTCTCTGTTATTTCTTCCATCAGATCTGTATTCCTCCATCCAGCCATGTCCTATGTCTTCTTCCTTCTTTCATTACCTCCTATATTCTCTGTGTTTTACTTACTTATCATCTGACCTCACCTACAACCACATGTCACCTGTGCGCACTCAACCACCTCTATCTCACACTTCACACATTCTCATACTCACATGTCACAGCTCCATACTGGTTGTACACTACCTGAGGACAGACTATGGAGCCAGACCGGAGGTTTCCTTCCTCATCCTTCTGTCTGACTCTCAATCTGCATATCCTCAGGTAAGTAAAATATTCTTCTCTTTATTCTTTTCTTTTGATCTCACTATTATCTCTGATATGAAACTCATGCTTCTGTCTGACTCTCAATCTGAATATCCTCAGACTCCAACAGGTTATGAGACCAGAGCGCACAAAAGCTCTTGTTAAATCAGAAGGATCATACACAGCTAACAATGTTGCCCAATCAACCATGGAGGATATGATCACCTCACATCAAGTACTAAAAACTCCGTCAATTATCCCTCTCAGCTCGTCAGGATTGGATTCAAACTACCTTGACTGGGCCATGATACTCAGGATCCACTTCCAAGCCTCAGGGGTTAGATATCTAATCAGCAAAAATCCCCAAAAACCAAATCAAGAAACTATAACCCGAGACAACCTTGCGGTATGCTCCGTCATATCAAGATCCGTAACCTCATTGAACTTCCAATTCATAGGCAAGCACAAGGAAAGCGCCGTTGGCATGTGGAACACTTTGAGAGACGCACATCAGGATAATTTTTCCGGTGGAAGAATGTACTGGTTGGGGAAAATTCTCCTCACAAGATTGAACAATAAAGAGATGACCACTCACCTTTCCAAAATCTTCTCCTATGGAGAAAAGCTCTCCTTGCTCATCACCACCGACAACCCTCTCACCGCCGATGATCTTCAGTCAACTGCAATTCTTCTCTCCCTGCCCAACAATTGGTTAAGCTGTGTGTCCAGCATGATGAACGAGGAGTCCATTCCATCTGCCAAACTTGTCGCAGCACTCAAACAGGAACACCTACATCGTCAAACCAGAAACAAGGATGCCCTGGCTAACTCAGTGAAACTGCATCAACCAAAAGGATCAACAACTCAAAATTGGACAACCAAGAACAGACCAGCCAAGACTTACTTCTGCACGCATTGCAATGTTGAAGGACATTCTTTCTTCAGGTGTACTGAGGTACAAAAACTCATACAACAACTGAAAAAGACAAATCATAAATCCAGGAACAGACCTGGAATGAGCAAACCAAAATCTGCAAACGCAAATATTTGCAAAACAGACCCAAACAACTATGATTCTGACTCGGATGACTTTTCCAACTCCCAAGTCATCATACATGCGGGTTTGGCAGATTTGTGCAACTCCACAAACATCATCACCAACCCGCGTAAAGATTTTAATCTTGACTCCGGATGTTCAGTTTCAATGACTCCTTACAGCAACCAAGTGAAAGACAGAGTCTCTGACAGCACGGTTATTTGACTCGCAAACGGATCAACAATATCGTCAACCAAAAAAGGAATGATTCCATTTCAATTTGGACATCTCAAGTCTCTGGTTGCCCCGGACCTACATGATCCACTGCTCTCTATCTCAAGCATATGCAACGCGGGACTAACTGTGGTATTTCAGAAAGACTCCTGTAAAATATTTGACAAGTCAGTGTCAAACATAAACATCAAACCACTGCAAACAGGATACAGAAAAGATAATCTGTATTATCTATTGCAAGATAATGTAAGCAACAAGGAATCAAACCACTCAAATATTGTCCAAACCTCTGACAATAGTCTCTTTGGTTATCACTGCAGACTATCCCATCTCAATCTGAAGTCACTCTAGAAGTACCTCAAATCGCATGGAATAAAACCTTACCCGATGAAAGAAAAGGAAGTCCAGAAATGCACCATATGCATTCAATAAAAAATGACACAAAGGCCATTTCACTCCCGCTCAAGTTATTGGTCAACAAAATCTGGTGAACTCATTCACTCCGATGTTTGCAGCTTTGAGGCAGTCTCGAGAGAGGGTTACAAATATTTTGTTACTTTCATCAATGACTTTTCAAAAGCACTCTTTGCTTATCCACTTTGACTCAAATCCGACATTCTACCAGCTACTCAAGCCTTCATAGCACTTTTCAAAAACAAATACAACTCTAAAATTGTTGCCATCAAATCAGACAATGGAGGTGAATACCTCAATCAGCCCATGAAAGACTTTCTCTCCTCAAAGGGAATCTCCCACAAACCAGGACCAACTCACTCACCACAACTCAATGGAGTTGCCAAGAGGTCAAATAGGACCATCTCCAACCTGATTCAATGCTCCCTTCTATCATCAAGCCTCCCTAAATCCTTCTGGGCAGATGCGCTACTCCACATCCTATTCTCCTTCAACTCCTATCCGTGCAAAACTCCACATGGTTTTGTCTCACCAAACTCTATCCTCAAATCACCCAACATCAACCCAAAACACCTTCATCCATTTGGATGTCTCGTGTGGTACAAAGTCCCCAAGGCAAACAGAAACAAGCTGGATCAAAAAGTTTGTCCTTCCATTCTTCTATCCTACCTAGCTGATCATTCAGGTTTCCATCTGTTTGATCTGACTTCAAGAAAAATCATCAAATCTTGCGACTGCCTTTTCAACGACTCCTCATTTTCATATGGGCGGTTTTTCATTTCCAACAATTCTCAACCTTTCATCCCAGTAGATTTGCCTTGGCCTGATGTTTCCCCACAACCATCCATAACACCTCCTGCCCCTGCTCCCATCTCATCTCCCCCCCCTCATACCCCTTCTTTCCCAAACCCCCCCCCCCACTCCTCCAATTCCGCCTCTTTCAAATTCCCCATCCCCCTCAATTCCTCCCGCCCAGCCCTTCCAATCATCCAGTCCTGCTCCATCTGCTGATTTGGACATTCTCCCTCCCTTCTGCCTCACACCGCCTATGACTTCTTGGCCATCCCCTAATTCCCCTCTCCCCTCAATCCTCCCTTCCTCTTTGGATCATCCCTCTCCCCTCCAGCCTCCTCTTTGTGCTCCCCCACGCCCGCCTACCCCACGTTGCTCCTCTTGCACGTCTTGTCCCCCTTCCCGCTTTGGAAACTTCTCCTGTCACGCCTCGGTTAAGGACAATCTTACAGCCCCAACAACCTGGAAGCAACTCCTTCAATTTCCCCACCGTTGCCGCTGGATCGCCTCCGCTCAGGACAATATGTTGTCTCTTCACAGGATGAACACATGGACCCTTGTACCCCCTCCCAAAGGCCGCAGGATCATTCACAGCAAATGGGTCTTCAAAGTGAAAAGGCGCCCGGATTGCTCAATCATTAAGCTGAAAGCCAGGCTTGTTGCCATGGGGTATTCTCAGGTTCAAGGCCTGGATTTCTCCAAAGTCTTTGCGCCGACTCTGCGGCTTGAAACGTTACGCCTGCTGCTCAGCCTGCTGGGCCACAAAGGGTGGGTTGGTCGCCAGCTCAATTTCAAGACAGCTTTCCTCAATGGCCACTTGGATGAGCCTGTACTCATGTCTCAGCCGCCTGGTTTTGAGGATCCGACACATCCAGACTGGGTTTGCAAGGTTACCAGAGCTATATACGGACTGAAGCAATCCCCCCGTCAATGGAAAATCAAGCTCAATGCCGCCCTTCTATCTCTTGGTCTCTCTTGCTCCTCATATGATCCCTCCCTTTACTACAAACTCAATGGCAGCGTTCTTGTTGGGGATGTCACTGCCCACGTTGATGACCTTGCCATTGTTGGTACTTCCTCATTCGTCACCTCCTTTGTGAAGGCCATCAGCAAACGCTTCAAGGTCCGCTTGGACAAGGACCTCTCTCTCTTCCTATCCATTTCCATCACCCGTGACCTTCCCGCCAAGTCCGTTTCCATCTGTCAAAGTCATTACATCTCCTTGGTTATGAACTCCTTCCTTCCTGTGGATTCCTGCACAGCCCGGACCCCCACTGATTTCCATTTCAAAAGTCTTTCCCCTTGCACTTTGAGCTTGCCTCCCTCCCCGGCGCGTTACAATCAGCTCATAGGTTCTCTTCTATGGGTATCTCAATGCACCCATCCGGACGTAGCCTTTGCCATTAACCAACTCTCCCAATCCCTCACCAATCCCTTGCTTGACCACTGGAACGCTGCCCTCCGAGTTCTTTGCTTTCTCCACACTACCCCCAACCACTGTCTGACTCTGGGCGGTCCCTCCCTTCAACTATCTGGGTACAGAAACTCAGATTGGGCCAAGGACAAGGAAGATAGAAGATCCACCTCCAGACACACATTCCGTTTAGGCTGCGGGGCCATCTTGTGGAAACCAAAAAAGCAGCCTACAGTATTGCTCTCCAGCACCAAGGCGGAGTACAAAGCCTTGTCCAACTCGTGCAAGGAGGGTCTTTGGCTTTGCAACATCCTGGTCAAGCTACGTCTTTGGGATGGGTCCCCGGTACCTTTACTCGTCAACAACGCGGGTGCCAATGCTCTTGCCAAAAATCCAGGACACCACTCGCGAACCAAGCACATCAATGCTTGTCACCACTTCATTCAAGAGTGTGTTGACAAAGGGGTCTTCACCGTAGGTCACATCACTACTAAGGACATGCTAGCGGATATGCTAACCAAGCCTCTTTCTTGTGTTCTCCTTGAATACCATCAATGGATGTTTGGTCTTACAGGCCATGGTTAGCAAGGGGGGGGTGTTGGAATACCTCTCCATCTCTCTTTTATTTCTTCCATCAGATCTGTATTCCTCTATCCAGCCATTTCCTATGTCTTCTTCCTTCTTTCATTACCTCCTATATTCTCTGTGTTTTCCTTACTTATCATCTGACCTCACCTACAACCACCTGTCACCTGTGCGCACTCAGCCACCTCTATCTCACACTTCACACATTCTCATACTCACATGTCACAGCTCCATACTGGTTGTACACTACCTGAGGACAGACTATGGAGCCAGACCGGAGGTTTCCTTCCTCATCCTTCTGTCTGACTCTCAATCTGCATATCCTCAGGTAAGTAAAATATTCTTCTCTTTATTCTTTTCTTTTGATCTCACTATTATCTCTGATATGAAACTCATCCTTCTGTCTGACTCTCAATCTGCATATCCTCAGACTCCAACAATTTCTTCATGCCTTCAGCCACAGATGGTAAGATGGAAAGGAGTTCAGCCACAGATAGATCAGGAATTTTAAGATCAGAGATTTTCTTTAATACCCCTTCCACAGCGTTGGGGTGGTCTTTGGAAATTCCCCTTTTGAATTGAACCTTGGGTTGAGTTGGAAGAGGAAGTTCAGGTGAGGGTGGCACTATAACTGGATCAGTTGGTGAAGGTGATTTGGATGGAAGAGGAGCAGGATCAGAGTATTCTGGGAACCTATCCATGAGGGGTTCCTTTTCTACTTCCATGTCTTCTACCTCAAAAGAAGGAGGCTCCAGTGAAGATTGATTTTTGACAGGTTTTCAAAGAATTGATGATGGAACAGGAGGAGCTTTATGAGGTCTGGGTTCTTCATGTTGTTTCCTAGCTGGATCAGATTGATAAGTTCCAGAAAAGCTGGAAGAAGAGACAGCAGGAGGATACCAAGGTTGAAGAGTTCCACAAGCAGATCAAAAATCAAAAGAGGCCAAGGATGCCTTCTTGGGAGCAGAAGGCTGGAAAGAGGCCACCACATGACAAATTGGACGAGATGAATCAAAAGGGATAAGTGCACCATTAGGCAGAAAGAAGTTTCTCCCTTTCTGTTCCACCAACATTTCCTACTTTTCCTTCTGGATTTCAGGAAAGCGACCAGTTCCATGACCTTCTCTGTGGCAATAATAGCAAAACATGGTTGACCTAGGAACAGAGTTGGAGGGTTTGGGGACAACCAGAGAGGAGAGTTTCTGATCCATTTTATTCTCAAAATCTTGCAGGAGTTTGGTGATCTCATCAATAGTAGGTGTCCCGGTGGTTCTGAGGATTTGGTTTAGGTCTGCAATTGGCTTCCATCTTATTCATGATTTTGTTAGATGCTTGAAAAGAGGGGGCAGGGACTGGTTCAGTGATTCTAGGTTTTTCAAAGGTGAGAGCTGTTTGACCTTTCATTACTTCATCCACAGTATTCCTAAGAAACATGAAAGCAAGGAGCTTGAACCAATTGTCTCTTGTAGTGATCATGGATCCAGATTTCACCAATTCATCCTTAATTCTTTCCTGCACTCCTGGAGAGAAAGACTGAAAAAATTGCACTCAAATTTTGTCCACCGTATCAATGTGATTTTTTTGGATAAGATAGGATTGGATAGGGTCCCAAGATTTTCTAAAAGCTTGATAATCAGAGGCTGAGGAGATACCACCATTGGAGGTCCATTGAGAGACTAGGGCATCCAGATCTTGGAGAGTGAACCTAGCTATATCAATTTTGCCCCAGTAGGCAATCATTGCCTCCTTAAGAAGTACCCAGTCATGGGATTCAAATCCATCAAATGATTCAATCACTTCCATGACTTCATCAGAGGAGATAAAGAATCACAGTTGATAAGCCATGTCATATTTGCTAGCACCATCCACTTCAGCAGCCATCTCGTAGGTATCCAGGAACCATTCAACATTTGTACCGTTAAAGCATGAGTTCTTGTTCTGAGGTTTGATCTTGATCATCTTGGCCCCAACAGAGGTAGAAGGGGTACCAATAGATTCCATTTTGACAAAATATTTCCTAAGGGATCCAAAGAACAGATTTCCAAAGTGGCTTGCGAGTGTGGAAAGGGTAGGGTTTACAAAAAAAACAACTAGGATCAAACCCCTTGATGCTGCACAATTGGGAGGACTTACTTCTGGAACAAGTAGCCTTCACGGATCAGACCTAGATGATAACAGAAAAAGAGAAAAAAAAGAAAAAGAGAAAAAGAGAAAAAGAGAAAAAGATCAGATTTCAAAGTTGATTCCACAAATTTGGGACTGTAAATCCCAAGGTTGCTGGTTCAATCCCAACCCGGGAGACCAAATGTAAGACTCCAAACGGCACAGGGCGTTGGCAGTTCTGTGGAGGGGATAGGTGCTTTTTTAGGCTGCCCTCCTGAGTGTTACAAAAATATTTAAATGTAACCAGGATCAAGGTCTAGTAACCTTTGTTAATGAGGAATCAAATGGGATAGGGATAAGTCAATAGCAATGATATCTGAGGGGGGAAGCAGCACTACCTGAACCAAGATGATGAGGAGAAAGACTTTGAACAAAATAAGTTAAAGTTTGCTCAGAGTCCAATAGAACAAAGCGGTTGTAAGTAAAGGCACCCACATGCTAATAACTCTGGTTGTCAGCAGGTGCTTGGGAGTGATCAACTCAAACCCAATCAACCTGCCCAACTCTCCACAATCAAGCGCTTGAAGGGTACCAGATAACGGCGGGTGGCTGCACAAGACAATGCAATATGTTTACGGATCACTGAAACAAACAGTAACAATTTTGGACTAAGAGTAACCCAACACTTCTCAAGAATTCAAGAATAGTGTTGCAGAATGCAACTTGAATAATTAAAGGGAGGTTTAACAATCCAGGTTTAAACTTAATAAAACCTCTTAGTCAAACGTGACTGGTCCAGAAAGACAATCAAATGAATGATCAAGAGCAAATAATGGTCAGAAAAAGGGATCAAGAGTGGTATAAAACACTCAAGAATTCAATTTAAATGAATTCTTCTTCAACAAGCAAGGCTATGGTTGGTGGTAAGGAACAGGGCCACAGAAGGGCAGATCAGAGTTTCAGACTTAGAAAAAGTCAAGGGTAAGGGATAAGGATCAAGGTATAATCAAAAGATATATTGGGATAAGTGATCAATTTCACAAAGGGAAGAGCTTTTGGATCAGAAGCTCATAATTCTCATTAGTGGGAAGAATTTATGATGGAAAAAAGCAGGGGAGAGCCCCTCCTTTTATATGCTAGAGAGCCCTGTAACTATTTACAATTGGATAACACAAATGAAAGCAGAATTGTTTTTTTTAAAAAAATTTTGAATTCTTTTCCCAAGGTGTCCCAAATGGTTCACCACAGCCTATCAATATCCTCAAAAGAGCTCCTTATTTATAGCCGTTTGAGTCCCAATATTGTCCTTCTGAGGGATACAGGGGCTCAAAGGGACGGACACTAATGCTAGCAGGGTAAGAAGTGGTAGCCTGTCATGTGTTCCAGGTGCTTTAGCACGGGTAAAATCTAACTCCACAGGGTATGTGAATTATTCTACCTTTTAATTGATCTTTGGACGTGTGAATAACACTAATCTGTCCAAATAATTCATTATTTAATTCATTATCCTTAGTAAATGTTCACAGTATGTTGATAATTATTTCAATAGAAATTCCTACAGGCAATCTGATGTCAAGTGGGTTCTCCTTATGTATTTAACTGATTGGAGTAAAATCATGATATTGATTTTACTTCTTATTTTTGAAATTCAGTTGATTTACTAAAAATAATTACTTAAAAATATAAGTCATAAGAGTTCATGTAATATTTTTACATCATTAGTTTCCTTAGTTTGTCACAAAAAATAATGATTCCTTGAAGTTCTCAAAATTGTATATTCAAGTATTTTAATATATTTTTACAAATATTAGTTCTGTTATTTTCAACATTTTTGGTATTTTTAATTTTATTTAATAAAAAATACGTATAAAGTATATTTAGGTATTTTTATATACTTTTATGTATTTTTAGGTCATCTACTATCCAAGGGGACATTTATTACATATTTAGATTGTCCCATATATGTTGTAGCACAATTACGTGGTACCTGAGCTACTCAGGCCGCCTGTCACTCTGTCAGCCCATAATCCCATGGCTGCGTACTTTTCAGAGGCCCGGGGCTGCATAGACAGCTTGTGATGGTACGCTGACAGGGTGGCAGTGCTGCTGCTGAGCCATGCCCAGGTTTATTGATTGCTGCGGCTGCATGCGGGAATTTTGACAGAACACATTTCCATTTGTAACTCCTAAAATATACACAATACCTCAATTCTGACTGAATTTTAGGTTTGAAACCTATACGTGAAAATGCGTGTGAAAAATATAATTGGCCAAAAAGTCCCATAGTGGTGCTGTTGTATTTTTGTCTTTTCTTTCTTTAATTATTAAAAAAAGAAGGAGTTGGATTTCAAGGGTGGGGTCAGCAAGTGACCCTACCTAATTTTGGGAGGAAAAACTATTTCTGAAATAATATTTATGGATTTCCTACTCCTTCTTAGGTTAATTTTAATATTCTTATTCTTATGTTTTTTTTGTTACTTTTGCAGCTTGCTCTGCAATAGTAGGAAGCTGACAGTGGTGGCAGTGGGGGGAGCAAATTTTCTTCCCCCCATTGCCGCAAGGGAGGTGAAAAATCAACCAGGCTTGTTGCATCAATGCAACCAGCATTGGGGGGGCCTTGATTGTCTCCTCCACCAAACAGGGGCCATCTCCCCCCCCCATTACCAAGGGGGAGAGTGAACAGGCTGTGGGGGATCTGAGCACCCTCCATCCATCTTACAAAATAAGTGCCTTGGTGTAATCAACCCTCTGGGCCCTTGGAGGGGATTTCATCACCCCCCCCAGAGAATCTGTCAAAATAGGGGGGAATGCTGCCACACACATTGTGGCAAAAATGTGAGGTGATAGATGGGCCCAGGGGGAGCCTGGGTCAAGGCTAGTGGCTTTAAAGCCTTAGCCCAGGCTTTTGTGAGGGGGCTGGAATACTAAAACCAGCCTAACTAACCATAAGGGATGATTATGCCTGGATGCAAAGGGGAAGCCAGGCAGGGGCTGTTTCAGCCCCTTACAGGTGGATAAACACTGATTGGAACAGATGGGTCCAGTCAGTATGCCCATTATCAAATGCCACATGGAATTTTTTAGGCCAAACTAAGGCACAGGGCTTGTAGTTCCTTTAGAGCTCTTTTGGGAAGAAATTTTTCCCTTTCTCTTGTTTTATCATATGCATGGCCCCACAAGAGGCTAATCTTTTTTACTTAATGAGTTGTACTCCCTGCTGTTTTCCTATCATCCATTTTAATTCATCCAATCAATTATCCAATGTATTTCCCCATTGTGAGATCCTATTAGAATTCATAGACACAAGGTCTCCAGCATTTATTTTTCTTTAATTAATGCTTCTCTTGCCACTAGGTCTAATCTTTGGACATAATTTTCACACCAATTGGGCTTTGGAGTTTGCCCATAGGGCTTGATTTTTGCATCAGTTTGCGCTGTGGATATTGGAAAACAGCCAATTTCTGATTTTCCAAAACCAAGCTGTTGCCACCCTCCCCCCCCTCCACTTGCTCCTCTCCCAAAATTCTCAAGCTTATTGCAGGCTCTCACCACTAGACAAAGCCAAGTAATTGGTTCTAACCACATCCTGATTCCTATTTCAAGGAAATGAAAAACCCAAAGAGTAGACAAGGGAGAATTTTAGAGAATAGGAAAGTATTTAGAATAGAACATATTCAAAAAGTGTGCATTGTGTATAGTATGCCCACCTAGCTAGTGGACCAAGCCAAGTAATGGAGTCAGATCACATACTGATTAATACTGGGGGAAAATGACAAACCTTAAGAGTACATATACAAGGGATTACCAAACCACAAAGACTAGGAGAGAATTTAGAATAGAAAAAAGCAATAATTTCAAGGATCACAGGACTTATTAATTTTTTTTTTTGCTTCTTTTGTTTCATTCAAAAAATTTAATTTTTTCATAATTGAAAGTTTTCATTTACAATTTTATCAAAGAAAAGAAATAAAATAAATTCCCCCAATTATCAATTTGGCAGGTGTGGCCAATGAGCTTGGGCATTGGCCAAGTCAAACTTTGGCCAAACCCACCCAAAATTGACTGTGTGTCAAGTTGCAATTTGCTGTGTGCCAAGTTTCACTTATCTGTGTGCCAAGTTGCACTTGGCTATGTGCCAAGTTGCACTTGGCTATGTGCCAAGTTGCACTTGGCCATGTTCCAAGTTGCACTTGGCCGTGTGCCAAGTTGCACTTGGCTGTGTGCCAAGTTGCACTTGGCTGTGTGCCAAGTTTCACTTGGATTTATTCCAAGTTGCACTTGGATGTATGCCAAGTTGCACTTGGCTGCATTCCAAGTTTCACTTGGCTGTGTGCCAATTTGCGCTGGGCAATGTGCCAAGTTGTGCTTGGCTCTTTTCCAAGGTACACTTTGCTATGTGCTCAGTTGTGCTTTGCTATGTTCCCAGTTGCACGGGGCTATTTGCCAAGTTGGCTTTGGGGGTGCAATGGGAGCTTTATGGGGTGAAAAGCAAGCTTGAGAAAAAAATTGGCTAATTTGAGTGGGTGGCCAAACCAGCTTGAAATACCATAATGGGGAGAGCAAGGAGTTTGCACTAAATGCAGTATCTAAATGAAATGTTTTCACCCAGGTAGAATCTAAGGGAAAAATTAGTGCAAAAATGAAAAATGATGGATAAAAAATATGTGAGGGAATGACAAGAAACAATAATTTGATTAATGAAAATGAACAAAATTATGTGATAAGATTTAGTCTAATTTTGAGATAAAAAGAATAGGATGACATTCTAGGCATGATTGATTGATATTAATAAGTACTTTTCAATATGCAAGAGAATTCAAGGTACCAACTGAATATTTGAAGATTACCATAGATTTATTAATAAATTGATGAAAGCAGGTTGAAAGTCAATTTTGATGATGAATGGAGATACAAATGATTCAAATATAAATGACAGAGTCAATGACCTTTTCAAAGTCAAAATGAAAGATTTGAAGAATTTTTGTAAGTGATTATTGAATATTCAAAATGAATGGTCCCTTGATTTGTGCCAAAAAGCAGTAAGCAGAATGCACTAAGAGCATCTGCAATTGTCTTGTTAAACCCGCTTTTTAGCTAATTTTACCAAACACAAGCCCCAATTGTTTTCTAGATAGGACCTTGCTACGTAGAAATCTCCATAAGTTCAATCAAAAATTGGAAAAGTTATGAAATCTTATGGAGATTGCTATTGCAAACCCCTGGAAGGATTTACCATACCTCCAATAACTCCACAACACCCACCATCAACAATTCATCCATTAATGAAATCAATCAGTTCATTTTTCTATCAAGGTAAGTCTCCCTTATCTTCTCTCACCCTTCCATATCATCCATCTCCCCCATATTCCTTTGTCCCATCCAAAGATACCAAGTGGCTATGGAGAGGTGGTTGATTGCAGGCCAAGCCTCATTAGCTAGCTGCTTTGTGGTTTTAATGGGTGCAATTGTGTCTCACACCTGCTTAATACCTTGCTTACTTTCTTTTTTAGCTAAAAATGGCTTAGCTAAAAAAAATTATTGACAACAATTGTGGATGATCTATGTTATTAGAATAACTTTGAGTATCACACTTATGATTCAAAAGTAGATACTTAGTGGAAAGAGGTATGTAAAACTTAGGCCTTGAGTTTGAATTGTGACATTTCAGCTCAAATTCCTTTAAACTGTCTCCAATTTTGGTTGCCATACCCTTGTCTATTTGGTATTATATCTGATCTGACTAAGGAAAAGGCTTAGAGACCAAAGTATAAAATGGCAATATCATAACAGGATAGTGGGAAATCAAGACTCTCCCATTTATTGTTATCCTTTCAGTTAACCTGAAAAATCAAACTGCTATTGAATACCAGGTTCAAATTACATTTGGTAGGTAGTGGGAACTTTTTATGGCCATACCATTTGACCTCAATGTATAGTCCTTTCACAAAAGCTTAGAACCAAGCCCTATCCAGTTTTATCAAAATTATGCATTTAGAATCAGGAAAAATAATTCAGGATAATTTTTTGCCAAAGATTTCTGACCTGTCAGATATCAATTGATCAACCACAAGAAGTGATATACCGTTGGCCCACCTGCAGCAAAATCCCACACATCCATACCACAGCACAACACCTATTTTCCCACAAAGCTCTTCCGCAATCAAACATCCTATTATTCCACAGCCCTCATTCCCAACCCAAGGTTGATCCTTCCTCAATTTTTGGTCCTCTCATCACTCAATCAAAACAAATACCCAATCAAGTAAGACTTTTATTTCCTTTTTCAACATGTGATGATTCAAGAATTGCTGTTGGAATTGAATGATTGAGATAGATAGAGTGCTGTTATCCATATCCATTTTATTTTTATTTATTTTATTTTCTACTTTTTTTTCTTTTATCTCCTTATTGCCTTGAGTCTTCTACTACTATGTGACATGCGCGGGGATAAGATGAAGTATGCATATTCATCTGGCTATTCTTCTGATATATGTTAAAGGGACAACAATCAAAGATCTTTGAAGTCTTCTTCATCTTCTTCCTCTTCTCTCACCAAACTTTCACTTTAATAATCTCTTCTGACCTGTAAATCCATCATTCAAGATCAAGAAGAAAGTGAACTTGTCAGGTCATCAAAGAGGACTCCAAGTAATTTGGTGCAATCACTAACTCCTTTATCTTTTCTAAACATCTGTCTAATCTAATTATCATCAGATTCCTTATCATCTTTATCCAAAGCGTGTTCTAGATCTTACCATTTTCATTGTTGGAGTATCTCTTAACCTGTGTCATTTCCACTCCTTGGGTAGGAAATTTCTTCTTCAATCCTTTCCAACTTCTTCTTTTTTTTTCTTCTCTAAAATAATGAAATAGTTCATGGTTTTTTTACCTTTGAATAATTTCCCGTGAAATCCAGGATATTATTTCTTCACAATTAACAGTCAAAAGGTTGGAACGCTTCAACCTCACTCAAATCAAAAACCAGCAACCAAGATAACCAATTCTTTAACTGCAAAAATTCTCAAGACGGCCATCAAGGGGATTCCATTAATGCTCACCAACAATAATTTTTTGGTTTGGTGTAACCAATTTTTAAATATGATGGATTTACAAGAGGATCTCTATGTTAAACTCACAAAGAAGAAGATTGATACCAATATAAATCCAATTGGACTTAACCATATGGAGAACGTCAGAATCAGAACAATACTGAACTCCAAGCTTGATACAACTATACAGGCCAATATAATCACGCAGAAAATGAGAAAGAAATGCATCAAATCTGGGCAGATATTAACAAGTATTTTGCTTCTAATCATGCTGCTAATTGCGCCAGGGTGTTCAAGAAGTTTCTTTGAGCCCCTTTTTCCAAATCAGACATTCCTGGCTTCATCACCGTTAAAAAGACCTCCATTTCGTGATTGCATGATGTAGGAATCAACTTACCAACTGATATTATTTCCTACTTGATCCTGGAAAAGCTTCTGTCAACCATGGAAACCATAGTTCAGCAAATCATGCATTCAGAAAATAAGATTACACCCAAACAAGCACTTGATCATCTCCAAATGTTCAACAACAACAGATTCTTGATTGGAGATCTAGATACTAATAAAATTGAGGAGAACACACCCTCCATCTTCTTTCTCAGCTCTAATGCAAAGGTGTGTGATGATAAATGGCACAATCCAAAATCTGCTAATCCAGAAGGCCAATGTTGAAAATTGTACCCTCATCTCAGACCAACCTTTCCAAGACAGAAGAAGAATGGAGTCTCCAATTCCAATGAAATCACCTCAGTTAGCTCTTTTCATACAAGCTTTCTGTTTCTTCCAAACCCGTTTGTAGTAGATTCAGGCTCCTCAAAGCACATTTTTTCTGAACCTAAGCACTTCTCCCACCTAGATCAATCATTAAATGGTTACATTTTGACAAGATTGGGAAAGAACTCCCTCAAGTACAACAGGGGTGGATTTTTCAAACTACTGGATGCTTAAGGTTGAGGAATTCTTCTATTGGATGTTCTATACTTGCCGTGATCAACTGCAAAACCTATTTTCTATGTGTTCTCTTGTACTAGATGGCTTTGATGTCAACTTCAGAGCAAATGACTTTATCATTCAGAGAGAGAACTGGAAGAAAAATGGAACTTATGAGTGTAATATCCCTTATTTTCAGTTTGAAAATGCTAAAGCCAATGAATTATCTTTTCTCTCTCATGATGAAGTCGTTCACAAGTATCTGGGATATGCAATTTACAGTAAGATACGTCAAAAACTGGGTATTCCTATAAAAATAAGCTCAAAGTGTGAGGCCTGCGCAATCAGTAAGATATTGAAGACCCCTTTTAATAATAAGAATGTTTGCACGGATAGACCCTTTCAAGAACTACATTGAAATCTGGTTGGGCCTATCTATCCTCTGAGCGCAAACAGGGATGCTTTTTTTTTAACAATAGTTGATAGCTGCACTAGATTTTTCACTGTGGTTCCAATCAAAAGCAAGAGTGATGTGGCAAGTGTTCTTCCTTTCCTTATCAATGTCAAGTCAAAAAAGTTCAATTACAGTCCTATGATCCTGCACTCTGACCAAGGTGCAGAATTCTGGAACTCAACTCTTTCTAAGTACTTTGGCAAGAACAACATCAGACAGACCTTTTCCAAAGGCCATTCACCGCAACAAAACAGACTGGCCGAACGTTTTAATTGACTAATCTTGGAGTCTCTTGAAACTTTTCTCTATGACTCACAGCTAAAAAAACCTCTGGCATGTAGTTATCAAATTGTTTGCTCTGGCGCTCAATCAAATACCATTGCATAAGTCAAAAAAATCCCTGTATAAAATCTTCAAAGGAAGGAAGATCAATGTTAATTACCTTCATCCCATAGGCAATCCGGTCACTTATATTTATAAGGACAGACAGCATTCTCAAAATTGGAACCTCAAGGTCTCTGTGGAAGGCTTATTGGATACAATGATGACTTACTGTCATATAAAGTTCTTACAACCAATCACAAGATAATTGAAACAAAGCACATTACTTTGCTTGACTTTGATGCCAACGTCAAGAGGCTATCCAGTGACACTGACATTGACGTTGGGAATTGATGCAATGATCCGGTTACTTCAAGTGGTATGAGTACTGATTCAGAAGGCAAGCCCAACTTGTGTGTCCCACAACCTGAGAGCAAGAATGTTGTCTCTTCTATGGAGACAGTTCCTGATTCAACTCAGACGTCTGAAGAAATATACACAGAAGCTGAGGCAACACTCATGCCAATCCCAGTCAATAAAAATCTACACGTGCAAACGTCATCCATCAAGCCTCAAAAATACTCATATGGGTGTTTTGTGGATAAGGGAAGTGGATGGGTGGCTGAAAGGAAGGTTGAGTTGGACAACATAGAATTGCAAGAAGTTTGGGAGGACTCTGAAGTTGTACCTACTCAATTTCTTAGGACCATGCGGGTATATTGAGTCAATCTGGCTACAATTCTTTTGCCTTAAAAGCGTAAGTCTCAACTCTGTATATGGGCAACCTTCAATTCCCAGGGATAGATTTTGGTGAGACACACGCACCAACCAGTAAATTCATAACACTTCTTCTTCTCCTTCTGTGCAGTTTGGATCATGGTTTTGAACTAAGGCAATTTGATGTCAAGCCTGCCTTTCTCTTTGCTCCGCTGGAAGAAGACATATAAATTCTCACACTGAAGGAGAGCTTGCGCTCCTCAAAATTCCTCAAGTTGAAGAAATCCCTATACAGTTTGCGTAAACCTCCTTTGAACTGGTATAAAACCCTGACAACCTGGCTGGAAAGTATTGGGGCTACTTAAGCCACACCCTCAACCTGGATATCATGGGCATTGGAGTATGGAGGATTGGTTGTCAAAGGTTTTGGAAGGATCTTTACTCTCAATTCTCTATCTCTCAGTCAAAGGGTGAACAGTTGCACTCAGGGTTTACAGACGCAAGGGATCAATAACTTCTGAACTTGGAACTATTCAAGGAGAAGTACTCTTCTGTATTCCACAGCGGGGGTCATCTTCATACCTTTGGGCAGCTCTGAAAGAGGAAGGTGTAGGCCAAGATTTGTGGTGAATAGAAAGGATGCTCTTAGGTTGAGCAGAAATGGTGAAGGAGGAGTCATTGAGTGATTATCACCCAAAGGGGGGGCAAGCAGGACACCAAGGATGGCAAGAAAATTATCAACACTTGCTGGATTGAGTGAAGGATCCCAGTAAAAAGCAGTTGGTGGTCCAATTGAGCACAGAGCCAGACAGATGGTTGGATGGGAGGCAGCTGATCAAGCTGACCTGATTATTCTGAGGGCAAGATGAATTTTTAATTACCTGAGATACAGTATTGATTTTGTTCAACAGGTTGCCATTGATTGTATTCCAAAACCTGATATGTTTATCTGCCAATCTGCCACCAGAGGCAAGTAGACTATCCTGATGAGGACTCCAACTGAGTGCTTTGATCGCATTGGTGTGTTTGTTAAATTCAAAGAGGTGCATGGCAGTGTTATCACTGAATCAATTCTCCCAGATCAGGAGTTGATTATTTTTCCCACCCAAGGCAATTTGGTTGGTTGTTGTATTCCACTTGAGTCTGCACACCTCTTGCTTGTGGGAGATAAACCTGAACACCCAATGTTTGGTTACCCAAATGTCACAATTGATGATTGATTGATCCTGGGAGCTGCTCAAGGGTATTTAATAATTCCAATCCATAAACCCATTCCAACTCTTGTGAACTTCCATGGTCCATTGACTTCAATCCGCCTGCTCAATAATTGGGTTGGGATGAGATCAAATTACTCTCAGCATTCTCATCCATCAAGAAACAGGCAAGACCAGATTCAAGGATCATCAACTGTTCCCCAATCCACCCCCCCCCCATCATGGATCCTCATCCTCAGATTTTTGACAAAAAATTGAAGAAGGAATGATGAAATAGATGGCAAAATGAACATGTCTATCACCCAGTCTGGTAGGATTTAACCTCTCATCATCCAATTCCAGGAACAAAGGCTATTTAATATTGCTCTGGGGTCACAATCATAGTTTTGCATAATAAATTAAACATTATTGAACAGATAATAAGTGTTCACCATACTTATTGAAAGCTTTTTGTAACTTTGCAATCACACCAATGGTCAAACCAAGCTGTTGTATTTGGGCATCAGTAAGCCAGTCCTTACCAAACATCTTGTAATTATCAACATTGTTGTTGATTAAATTTTCACTTACCATATCTTTGTTTTTGTTAATCCCCACAAAATTGATATAGTTGGAAATTGACCCATCATTGCCTGATGTCACACAACCACCCCACGTACTATAGGGCAATTCTTAGATGATTGTGAGCGCAAAGGAATACCAAGTGCAAGGGCAAGTGCAAATAGCAAGACCCAGTTGCAAAGTGCAAACTTGGTTATGCCACTCAACAAACAGCGAGATGAATGGGATGTGTTCCAAAGAAGGAAACTCAACCTAAGTCCGATGTGATAACTAGGTTGCAGCAAAATGTGAGAACACATGAAATTAACTAACTGAGGAGACAATCATCAGGCAAGGGGATAGCCCTTATAAGGTAATCCAAAGTGACTAGATACAACCTGGTGATGAGCTAACTACAGGTGAAGCGGTGAGGCAATGAATGACAGGAACGGAATAGGAAATGAAGCAGTGGTATAGATCCGAGGTCTTAGCGTAAGTGCGAGACAATAGAATCTGAGCGTACAATTGAATGACAAATTGGGATAGGAGCGAGTGACGTTGAAGGTAATGCAAATGAGAGGTAATAGTGTATGCAGGGTAGGGACTAGTCCAATTGTGAACTATACAGTAGTGATGGCTTGGTTAGACGTAGATGCGAACTAACAAAAAATGCATGACCAAAGATGGAAGTCCGAGGCTGTTGATTGGCCAGGGAAGGAGATTGGATCTCATAATGGATGGTCAACCGGTATGGAGTTAACCGCAAATTTTGCAAGTATATACTGAGTTGGTTGCCAAGATTGGAAGGTCAGCGCGAGCCAGAGGAAATAGCAGATCGCACCATTGATGTTGTGCTTTTATTTGTGTCATGCTTTTAGACTGAGGTAGATGGTACTGAGGAGAGGATATGTTGAAGTGGTTAAGACAATAATCCGTAAGTGCAAAGCGTGACAGTTGCCCGGGTATAAAGACGCAAGCTCCTGCAAGCGTTCAGGTAGATTTTCCCATTGATTTTAAGTTGTTTAATTATCACTGTATACCCTTATACGTTACTTAATTCATTACCCAATAGATTTTTATAAATTTTGTAAGAATGTCGTCATTGTTGTCCCGCCGTTGCGAAAACTGTATTCGCCGCAACAAGCGATGTATTCCCAGTACTGCCATCCAAGGTCTCCGAGGCAAATGCGAGCAATGTCGCCTTTGCAAGGTGGCGTGCAACTTCCCTATATATGTTGAGTTGACTGTTGAGGGTCCTTTGGAATCATCAAGGGAGATGCAAAGTCGTAGGTCCGCGCCAAGGGTTCATTACGAGATACCACCATTGCCGGAGATCAAATACTTGGGGACGCAAGTTCCTGGTGAGTACTAATCAGGACTAACTAATGAACTTGAAATAGTAACTAATTGTTTGCTTGTTTGCTAGTGTTGCCTCCTTTTCAAAGATATACTACCAATACACCACCACCACCACCACCTTACTGGGGACCGCCGACTGAAATCCTGGGAACCCAGATGAATGCCAAGGTGCGAGGCAAGGTATCCGGTGCGGAACCGGTAGGAGTTATAACCGAGGAAGCAAGGGAGGGAGAAGAAAACACAGCGGAAAGAGAGAACAAAGAGGAAGCGGGTGAATTAGAAGAAGGAAATGAAGGAGATGGAAGGGATGGAGGGCCGAGGCAAAGTGGATCCGGTGCGAATTGTATTGCCGGTCAAAACGGATGCGAGGCGCCTGATGGACAATATTGGAGAAGGCACGTTGGGTGGCCAAAGGAAGAGAGCATATGAAGAGCTCTTGGAGGAAGGTGGATGGAATGCTCGGCCGAAGCAAGCTTGGGTTGCAAGGTGCAAGGAGATTTTCAAGTGGCACATCGTAACGGAGGTGCTGGTACTTTGAAGAATGTCTGCCATGATCAATGATGAAGGCCTTGATACCTTTTGGTCCATGGTTTCAGAATTGATGGCAAATTGGGAGGATGTGGAAAAAGAAATAAAAGAAACTTTGTAATTTTAATATATATATATATATATATATATATATTTTTAAAAAAAAATAGAATTATTATTATTATTTTTTTTTAATAATAAGTAGAAATGAATGGAAAATCAGAAAAGAATAACACAGTGAGATGGAGGAACTAACTGATGAAATGATGGTGAAATAAGATGAGTTTTAATGGGATGGAATATGGAATGGAATGTGATTGAGTAAGATAAATGTGGAATGGAATGAAATGGGATTGGATGGTATGAAATGTGGAGTGTAATGGAATCGGATTGGATGGGATGAAATGTGGAGTGGAATGGAATGGAATTGGATGGGATTGGATGGGAAAGAATCATGATTGCCAAGGTTTGCAAGGGTAGATTGCATGGAATTCTTGAATCAGATTGGGTGAATTGCAAAGGTGATGGGCTGGTTCCCACAAGGTGCAATCTTTGTTGGACTGGAAGCCAGACCATTCAACGAGGTATTGAAGTTTTCCTTTGCGTAACCTGGATTCCAGAATATGGCTTACTTCCCACTCTTGATGATCAAGGACAGTGACCGGTTCAGGAGGGGGATGAGTCTTTCCCGGGTATAGGACTTGAGCTGGCTCTAGGAGAGACACATGAAAGACCGGGTGGATACCTTGCCATTTTGCAGGTAAAGTAAGTTTAAAGGCGTTAGGGGAGATGAATGATTCTACTTTAAAGGGGCCAAGCTTTCTTTTGGAGAGTTTGCGAGTTGGGCGAGTGCTGCAAATGTTGCGAGCATCAAGCCATACTTGGTCTCCTACTGCAAAGGTTGGAGCCGAAGTGCGAGATTGGTCTGCTTGCTCCTTATAGCGCTGGTTTGCTTCTTCAAGGTTGGTTTGAATTTGCGATTGAAGGGATTGAATTTGTTCAAGGTAATCAGTAGCAGGTTGAGAAGGTGCTACGTGAAGGGAAGAGAAAGTCGGGTTTCTACCATAAAGAGTTTGGAAGGGCGACTGTTTGGTGGAGGAATGTGTGGAGTTGTTGTAGGCAAATTTGGCTATTGGGAGCCATTGCGACCAGTTGTCTTGTTGATAGGCAACATACATTCAAAGATATTGATTGAGGATCTGATTAACTTGCTTGGTTTGCCCATCCATTTCCGGGTGGTAAGCCGTTGATAAATTGCAAGTGATCTTCAAATGTTGGCATAGCGAGGTCCAGAAGCTTGAGACAAACAGAGATCCACGATCACTAACTATATTATCAGGGAGGCCATGTTTTGAAAATACATATTCTATGAACAAGTTAGCCAAGTCTTCTGAAGAGGCCGTCACACTACTGCGTAAAAATAAAGCCATCTTTGAGAAACAATCTACTATTACTAGAATAGCATCATATCCACTAGAAGAAGGTAATTGAGAGATGAAATCCATAGACAGCAAGTGCCAAGGATGAGGCGGAATTGGAAGTGGCTGGAGCAGCCCATACTTCCGGTGTTTCAAGGACTTGTTACAATTGCAATCATATGGCCAGTAGAAGTCCAGTGCGATCAATTGGTAGGTTTTATCCTGCCCATAATGACCAGCAAGCGGAGAATCATGCCGTGACTGGAAGATATCTTACTTAATGCAAGAATTATCTGGTACTACTATACAATTATCTCATAAGTTCGCACTTTTGCAAAGTTCAATGCACTTGGGGTTGTCGCGTTGAGCTTGTCGGAGTTTGGAAGCCAAATCTTGTAAGCAAGCGATGATCAAACTTAGTTGGGCAGATTGGGTTGAGAAGAGTGTCCTAACGTTTTCAGGATTGTTTTTGGAAAAGGTGCTCCCCCCCCCTGGGTAAACGTTGTCCCAATGTGATAAAGCATCAGGAACTACTGCTTGTTTTCCAGGACGGTACGTGATTGTAAAGTGGAACTCGGAGAGGTATTTGGCCCAACGTGCCTGTCTACGTGTAAGGACTTTTGAGCTCATGAAATACTTCAAAGAATTATGATCAGTTAAAACCTCAAAGGATTTCCTAAGACTCAAAAGGTATGAACGCCATTTCTTCAAGCAATGAACAATTGCAAGAAGTTCCTTGTCATGAATCTCATAGCTAAGCTCTGCAGCAAGCAACTTGCGAGACTTGAAAGCTACGGGGTGAAAGAGGGAAGTGGAAGAAGAAAACTGCAAGATGACTCCTGCAATTGCATAGTCGCTTGCGTCTGTTTCAACAATGGTGCGAGCCAGCTTGTTGAAGTGAGCAAGTATTGGAGCAGTGGTGAACGCTTTCTTCAGAGCTTCAAAATTTGAAGCAGCCTTTTCGGTAAAAATAAAAGGAGTGTCTTTTTGAAGAAGGTTAGTAAGATTCACGGTTTTCTCAGCATAACGTGCAATAAACCTTCTATAGAAATTACTAAAACCAAGGAAAACTTGAAGAGATTTAACTGAAGAAGGTGGGGGCCAGTCCAATATGCATTCGCTCTTGGCTGGGTCCATCAATAGTCCTTGCTGCAAGACTACAACACCTAGAAAATGAAGAGAAGAGGAATGGAACTTGCACTTAGAGGCTTTTGCAAACAGGTCATTCTTGCGAAGTTGCTGTAGCACCTCTCGCGCATGTGCAATGTGATCTTCAAGGTTTCTCAAGTAGACTAGTATGTCATTGAGATATACTACAAGGTATTTACCTACAAGATCGGAGAAAATGTCATTGACAAAATGTTGAAAAGTGGAAGGAGCGTTGCAGAGGCCAAAAGGCATGACAGTATACTCATAGCTGCCGAACCGGGTTCTCATTGCAGTCAAATACTCATGACCTTCCTTAATGCAAATTAGGTTATAGGAACCTCAAAGGTCTAACTTCAAGAAATAAGTAGCTCCATGGAAGAGGGTAAGGAGATGTGACATAGGTGGTACTGGATAGGCATTCTTCCGGTTTACCTGGTTTAGTTTCCTGTAGTCAACACAAAGGCAAATTCCGCCGTGCTTTTTTGGTACAAATAGGACAGGGGAACCGGTGTTCAAATTGCTTGGTTGAAGAAATCCTTTCGCTACATTTTCCGCAATGTAGTCTTGAAGCGCAATTGATTCTTGCGTCGAGAGAGAGTAAACTGGTCCTGGTGCTGGAGGTGGGCCAGTAAGTTCAATCTTGTGATTTTAAGGACGGGATGGAGGCAGTTTATCTGCTTTTGCAGCTGAAAAGACGTCAGCAAAATCATGATAAACCAAAGGTAAAGACTCTTGAATTATTTCTAAATCTTCAATCTTGTCATCTTCAAGCACCGGGTTTGAGGTGCTTGCATGATGCAAGAGGATTAGGGAGCTCAAAATACACCTTTTGGTTGGTTTCTGTTTCTCTTCAAAGGAACAGGAAAGAGGTAAGCTGGATAGGTAAGCGATAACTCCTAAATCTGAAGAGGGAATTTGAGAATGAAGGTCAGGATATTGCAAATATCCTGGCGGAAAAGCAACATCCAACTCAATTACAGTGTCAGGTAGGCTGTTTAATTCCTGATTGACAGAAAGGTTAGCGTTCTGGGGGTGCAAGATTCAAAGGTTAATTACTCCTTCTTGCCAATTCACATCCGGATTCCAGTAAACTAGGAAATCATGGCCTAGAATGGTATCATCCATTCAGGGTATAGCCAAGACAAATAAATCCCATTTGAAGCTGGGGAAATTGGAAAATGCAAAGGTCCATTTTGCCTTTTGGGAAACCCAATAAGACGGTTCAGTCGCACTACTTACTAGATAGATGGGAAATTTATCTATCTCGGAACGCGTAAGATTTTTTGAAGTGGCAAAAGATTCACTTATGAAGGAAAAATTAGCGCCGGAATCAAGTAATACTTGATAAGGGGTTTTGTCGGAATGAAATAGGATAAATCTTGAACTCGGAGCACCTAGTGACTTGCAAGTGCAAAGATTTACTCACGGTGATTTAGATAATGTGTAGTTTTCCTTGCAAGTATCAGAAAAACTACAAGCTAATTTTTTGACTGCTTAGCCGCTTCATGCGCTAACCACTTTGCACAGCTGTCAACATCATGTTTACCTCCACAATACATACACAGCCCGTTCTTTTCCCTTCGCAGTTGTTCCTCACTTTGAAGCATCCCGGTTTCCTTGTCCAGGAAATTCGGAGTTTTGGCAACGGCTTTTCCTTTCAAGTTGGAGTTTGAAGTCAGGGTTGGTTTGGATGGTTTTGGGTTCCTCGTGTTTTGCTTGGAGGGGTCTTCCACCCTCGGAGCCAAGGTGGATGGTCCATGGTTGTTTTTCCAAGAGCAATTCTTGTCATGATAGCCATTATGAAGCTCAATTACTCAATTGATTAGCTGCTGAAGCAAGGTTGTCTTATGACCCCCAACTGCAAGCTGTTCAATTAAGCGTGCCGGTAAAACCTTTTGGAAATGGAATAGAAGAGCGGCCTTGTTCCACTGGATGCAAGACTGCAAGGTTCAAAAATGAGAAATATAAACGGAAGCTCTACTATTCTCCTTCATAACTAAACTATTAAGTTTGTATTTGGCGTTTTGAACTTCATTGGGATTGCCAAACAGGGTGAACAATTGTTGCTCAAACTTGTCCCAGTTGTTGAGAATACAAGTGGGGCTGTTGTTGGAAAAAAGTTTGAGGTACGGTTCAAACCACTGCGAGGCTCTACCTCCTAAGAAGGACAAAGCATACATAACTTTACGTCTATCAGAAGGGAAATTGTTGGAGTCGTTTGAAAAGATGATTTTACAAGACTGTAGGTAGGATCTAAGCTTATGAGGGTGTTCTCCTGTAAATTGATCAGGTTGTTTCATGCCTGGAGTGCAAAAACTAGGAGTGCTTGGACTAGATCGCTGGGCACCATGAGTGAGGGCCTGGATCAATGTCGAAAGCAGGGTTGGAGCATTGGGCTCGAGAGCAGTAGTGCGAACCCCTGGTCTACCACAAGTCAAGGTTTCATTGGAAGAATGGTTGGAGTCTGCGAATTCCACAAGAGTGTCCGTCGGAGCGTCCCAAGGAGGAGCCCAAGGATCATCGAGAGGTTCTACAGATGGCAATTTGGAAGGAGGAACTGGATCTAAGGGTTGTTGGGCCCAAGGAGCGCTGGTTCTCCCTACCCAATGGATCTCATCATTGTAAGGAGCAAGGGAAGCGTTCCCGGTTGAGCGAGTACGTGACATCGAAAAAGAAGAAGTCTACTATAGGTTGGCAGGCTACAATAGATGAGTTGAGTTAGTTAATTTACTGTCACACAACCACCCCACGTACTATAGGGCAATTCTTAGATGATTGTGAGCACAAAGGAATACCAAGTGCGAGGGCAAGTGCAAATAGCAAGACCCAGTTGCAAAGTGCAAACTTGGTTATGCCACTCAACAAACAGCGAGATGAATGGGATGTGTTCCAAAGAAGGAAACTCAACCTGAGTCTGATGTGATAACTAGGTTGCAGCAAAATGCGAGAATGTATGAAATTAACTAACTGAGGAGACAATCATCAGGCAAGGGGATAGCCCTTATAAGGTTATCCAAAGTGACTAGATACAACCTGGTGATGAGCTAGCTACAGGTGAAGTGGTGAGGCAATGAATGACAGGAACGGAATAGGAAATGAAGCAGTGGTATAAATCCGAGGTCTTAGCGTAAGTGCAAGACAATAGAATCTGAGCGTACAATTGCATGACAAATTGGGATAGGAGCAAGTGACGTTGAAGGTAATGCAAATGAGAGGTAATAGTGTATGCAGGGTAGGGACTAGTCCAATTGCAAACTATACAGTAGTGATGGCTTAGTTAGACGTAGATGCAAACTAACGAACAATGCATGACCAAAGATGAAAGTCCGAGGCTGTTGATTGGCCAGGGAAGGAGATTGGATCTCATAATGGATGGTTGACCGGTATGGAGTTAACCGCAAAGTTTGCAAGTATATACTGAGTGGGTTGCCAAGATTGGAAGGTCAGCGCGAGCCAGAGGAAATAGCGGATCACACCATTGATGTTGTGCTTTTATTTGTGTCATGCTTTTAGACTGAGGTAGATGGTACTGAGGAGAGGATATGTCAAAGTGGTGAAGACAATAATCTGTAAGTGCAAAGCGTGACACCTGACTCTGAAGAAGGAACCATTGGCTAAAATGCATGGTGGGTTGGACTATCACCACCCAAGGGGCAACCCTGTTTACACAATTGGGTTAAAAATTTGAGACCAGGAGGGGGGGAGGATAAAGAGACCCCTGGAACCTGTTTGGCCTAGGATTTCCAAAGATGTTTTCAGAAAGATTGAAAAGTGTATATCCAAAGTGTTAGTATTCACTATTGCTGAGGCCCACTGTTGCACATTTTTTGTTGTTAGTAGAATGTACCACTCAGTTTCAGAAGGGTGATGATAAAATGGAAAGCATTGATTGTAGGCAATATTTAATTTATAAAGCAAAAATAGAGCATTGAAATGAACATTAATCAAGCTGAATTCAGGGCCACTGCTGTCAGACTATCACAGGAAAACAATTTTTTAGTGGTATTTCTTTGTAATTCCTAATACTAGAATGACTAACTTCAGGATTGGGGTGAATGTTGGCCAGGGCTTGCAAGGAAGTGGAATGATTTGCATGGCAAGCATTCACAATGTGAAATTGATGGGCCAATAACTCAGCCTTTGTTGTGTTAGCTGCCTCTTCATGGGGGTTTACCATCTTGAGGTTGATTCCACCATGGCAAGAGGGATACTTTGAGACTTCATCCATCCATTCAAGAAAGCTAACATCATTTACAAGGTGGCTGGAGAAGTTTTGTTGAATTTCTTGGATATGATGATGTATCCATACCACTGAATCTTGGGGGAGTTGGAATTTGTTCCATCAAGTATGAGCTTGCCTATGGAGTCAATATGCTTGTTGCATGTATTTGCCACTAGATGCTTGAAACCATCCCACTGAATAATGACTGGTTCTAGCTGAGGATGATATTGTTTTTCTGAGGCACAGGGACCCAGTTTGTAAACTTCCTTTTATTTCTCTGGTACATACAGGACAAATGAAATGTGGCATTCAAAGTTTGGAAACAAACTGAATGGAGTGTGCGGGGGGAAGGGGGCAGGATCATTGAAACTGGTTTCAGTGAGGGTCTCCTTGGTGGTGTAACAATAGCAAGATGGTATTCAAGGGGATTGTAAAAGAAATTGGTAAAATGGTATTTGCATAAGCGGAAGGAGTTAGGTCCTTGTTTCCTGCTGCTGACATGATGATGAAAAAACACAACAATCATGAATGGGGGGGGGATGGATGGGAAGATGGAAGCAACAAATGGAGAGCTTACTACTTCTGAAAACTCCTTGAAAGGCCTAGGCTAGTTGATTTTGGAAGAAAACAACACCTTTTTTGCTTTGATTGTGGGGATTCAGGAGGTCAAGATGCAATGATATCCTGCTGCAAGGAAATGATGGATTGAGGATGCCAGATTAGCGGCGAGGGGACACGCGGCTTGCAATATCAGTTGCAGATGGCAGAAACTCACAAAAATCGCGGACAAAAATATTGGAAAAACATACTTTATGGGATGGAATCTTCATTTGTTTGCGGCAAGTGTCAAAGCTTTTGTGAAAAGACGATAAGTTTCTGGGCTCTGTTTTGCCGAGTTCGCTCAACCTTGCTCTTTTGTTCCGAGGTCCGATATTGTCAGCTAGCTCTTGGGACAAGCCCGTACGAGCTTGGCGGGACGACGCTGGGCGATAGTGGCTGGCAAGGCGCGTTGTATGGACATACAGGGTCTTCGATCCTTGCCCCCTGGCTGCGAAGCGCAAGACGGCCGTGCACAGCACCAAGGTCCCGGATCCAAACCTCCAGGTTTTTCCCGATCTCGCCCAGCCCAACGAAGGCTCCAACTCCTCCCCAGCAGATAACGAGTAAAGGAACTCAGTCAGCTGCAGCCCAGGCAAGCAATAATCGAAGATTCAGATTTACTCTCTTCCGGTAAGTATTTCCCGCCATCTCCTTAGATCGACCCCACCGACTTGAAATCCCGGGTCGTAGTTTCTGTTTCTACATACGTTCTGCCTCGCCTTGTCTCCACAGCCCACCGCTACCGCATGACTTACGTCTAGGTTTTACACCTTGATATTCATTTTTCAAGATTTCCTGAAGATGACAAGCTTTGCGAGGAAAACTGCTCAAGTTGTTCGTAACCTAAACCCTTTTTTTCATGACTGGCTGCTACTTGAGTGATGAGCAACGCCGGCATGTTGGGACTAGTCTGGTATTGATTGATACGCCTTTCCTTCCTTAGGCTCGCCGAATGACAATTGCTATCCCCACGCAAAGGACGTTTGTCTCTTCTTCTCCCATCAAAAAAGGTCAGCCAGCACCATTCCTGCAATGACTCCGGTCTATCCATGGGCTCTATAAAGCCTCCTTCTGTCCCACATAGACCTCAACAAACGATTCAAAGCCTTTGGACTAATTTTTCTTTTCACCGATTGTAGATTTCGTTCAGGAACTTTACCTCCGAGAGCTCAAATCCTACAAACCTACCTCGCAATCGATTCAAACCTTGCAAAACCAAGTCCGAGACTTCACAATGCCCTCCGCTCCACCTGCCCCGGCAGTACCGGGTGCACAAGACCTGGCCCAGGAATTACAAACCTGGGATAGTGTTAGCTTAGTAAACAAACAAACCCAAACTGCTGAGACTTCTGAGGCTGACGTTTCGTGAGCTAAAATTGGAACTTTCTTTCTCTGCAGTCCTGCCTATTCAAGCAACCTTTGTGACTCTCCTGCCTTCTCAACGTCGCTGACGTTTCCTGTCGCTATTTATCCTTATTGCGAACCTCAGCGGCCAATCCGCTGATGAATTCTTAGCATTTTTAGAGCGTGACCATCCTCCCCCCGCCGCCCATCATTAGGTTAAAAATTTAGGGGACGGCCATCACTAGCAAAGCGAAAAGAACGGAGGATAAAACCCCTGATCAAATTGAACAAGAGCTCTCAATATCGGTTTTACTCATCCCAAGATGTCCAAGAGGATGTCGAGGTTCTGGTTGTTTGTATCCCAAATCTAGATTGTTTGAATCCTCACCATTGCTAGGTTGATGAAATGAGATTAATGATGTTTTCACCCGAAAGCCTTACCGTGGGCACCTCTAGTGCCCATTGAGCTGCTTTTGTTTTCATGTCACCTTTCTCTCGGTCGTGTCCCTATCATGATAGTAAGTCACGCATACGAGGTGCCCGTAGCGCACTTGGGAAAGCATCGTGATCTAGCTATCTAGTCCCTGTTTGATCCTGAAGCCGGGCTTGTGAATCCGGGAGAAATTAACATCGGTGGCTCATTCGGAATTGTCTCAAGTCAATCTTCCTTACAGCTGTAAGCCCGGCCTTCGGGGGCTTCTCAATCATCCAAATTCTACTTGTGAGCGGCTTGTTTCTCAGCCCGCAAGACCTATCCCTATCTCCAGTCCCTTCTTATGACGAGGTGTTATGCATGTGTTATGCATATACACGAAGTAGTGGACTATACTGGAATATTCTGGAATATTTACTTACACCACAACACCTTCCGATAAATGTTGTATGTAAGGTCTCATTTTATGAAGTGATCTATGATCCTCCGGCAGTACGTACTGTTGTTTCTCAACCTTCTCCATCACAACAAGGTGAACGCATTCCCTTTCTCCAGCGGCGTGTTCCCTCCGATGCCAATCTGTTCAGCTGGACTCGATCACACCTGCGACGCTGTGCATACTCTCCCGCACTTGCGACGCTGATGCACGGCCTGGCACCGCCGACGTCTAAGATGGACCCTCGATGAATATCTCACGGAGAAGCTCCGAAGTATGCCGTACGCGAAAGGAACAGAGGCTGTAGTTCAGGGAAACGTGGAAGGTTCGGCGTGAGTTTAGTTGAGCGCCGTTGGTCCTAATTCAACCTCGGATTCGCCGAGACGGTATTCAATCATCGTCATTTGCCGCGTTGACCGGTATACCTGTCTCTCACAGTCAACTACTACTGACATGTGATCAAGCCTACAGGAAAACTGATTATCCAACAAAAGTTGTGCCCAAGAATTCTTGGAATTTTTGTGAATGTCGCGCATACTGCTGCATGACTGATTAGTGTAGAGAATGGGAAAAGGGTTAACCCGCCGCTAGGCTATCCTAGTAAGCGTATGCATTTCCCAGAATGCAGTATATGGGGTCCTTACATTCCCCCCACAGGCCAATTTGGTGACATTGGACCGGAAACTATCAAGGACCCATGAGATGTCCTGAACAGAGGTGTTACTCCCTGACAGACCATGTTAACTGTCAACTTTCACACATTATTATTTTACTTGATATTAAGGCAGTAGTGGGTTTTTTGGTCTGTTGCTGGAGTGAATTGCAGGGCTAAGCTGTTTGGGATGTTGCAACCTTGGTGGCAACTGGCAGGCAATGAGGGGTGACTGGGTGAGGGTCTGATGCATGAGTGACTGGATGAGGGCCAAGTGTGGATGACCAGATTGTTGAGCAATATTTCAAATTCCTCACCCAGTTGTAAATACATCAATACAACCTTCAAATCCAATACAAAATAGAATGATGACACTCGCAAAAACACATACCCTAACCTATACTTGTTCAGCTGTTATAAAGCTCCGGTTAGCGTTGTTGTAGATTGAGTCCCTTGTTTCAATCATCTTGTTTTTGTTATTGTTTCATCTTTGTCTCACAATTGGTGCTGCTCTTTTGATAATCCTCTTGCCGTAGGTTTGTGTCTTATCTCAAGTGTCCCAAGTCCTATTAGACCCTGTTCTAAAAGGCGTGGAACGTGATTCAATAGGTCTGTTGGATGTCTCAATATTTTCCCATTTTGTTGGCTTGCTTGGAGTCCCTTGTTTCAATCATCTTGTTTTTGTTATCATTTCATCTTTGTCTCACAATTGGTGCTGCTCTTTTGATAATCCTCTTGCCATAGGTTTGTGTCTTATCTCAAGTGTCCCAAGTCCTATGAGACCCCGTTCTAAAAGGCGTGGAACATGATTCAATAGGTTTGTGTCTTATCTCAAGTGTCCCAGGTCCTATTAGACCCTGTTCTAAAAGGCATGGAAAGTGATTCAAAAGATTCATCCATTCAATTGGTTATGAGCCCAGGGCTGCCACTCTACAACCAGCCCTAGAGGAATCACAATTTCACTAGAACACACCTCTTGAAATCCTCCTGAACTCTCCAATGTTAATTATGCCAAATGGAGGATCCAAGTTGGTGCCCACATCATGGAGAGAGGACTAGCAGAATGCATTGGGGACTCAATCCCTGGTCTCTCTGACCTTCCTATAACCAACCCTGCCAAGCTCTGCATCCACTACTCAAGAAAACTTTAGGCAATGGGAATAATCTTGTGCTATATGGGACAGTCCAACATTGATAGGCTAGTTAACAACAAGAACCAGACAAATCCCCTCAAGATTTGGACAGACATTGAAAATCATTTCCAATCAAACTCAATTGAAAATCAGGCCAAAATCTTCCAAAGGTTCCTTAACATCTTGTTTGACAATAACATCAACAAGTTCCTCAAAGAACTTGTGCACCATCAAAGAGCTATGCGGTCAGTAGGAATCAAAATCAGAATACCCCAAGACTTTCATCTTCATGAGAATCTGCTGGCTGAAGTAATCATTAGTTCATTCCCAAAGCACCTTGAGAATATAAAAGATCAACTCACCAATCAGAGACCATTAACCCTGTACACCATATAACAATATCTCAAAAATAAATCCAGAGAAACCGTTTGTTGTCATTTTTCCTTTCCACTGTTGTCATGTTGTTTTCTTTCTCTTCTACTCTTGTCACTTTCCTTCCTTTTCTGCTGCTGTCTCCACTTCCTCACTCCTTGTCCACTCTCCGCTCCCACCTTCCCATTACACCGCGACCTCTCAACTTGACCCGGTGTGGAATCCTCAAATGAAGAGAGTCGGCACACCCGACTCTTCCCGGACACAAAATTGAATCAATCCCTAACTCATCCGGCTTGTCCACTTCATACTCGACGGCTCTCTCATCTCTTCACTCCGCATCATTTTGTCGTCGACTGGTCTCTATCCCTTTGATCCATCCATTTAATTCAATCCTCTGCCTCCTTCCGCTTCCCATCCAATCACTCGACCTCAACGCTATCAATCCTCCATCTCAATATCTTAACCATCCAGCTACTCCTTCCACTACCCTCTTAAATCACTTCCGACCACTCCTCACGCAGCTCTGATCACGATTCACCTCAACATTACTCTCAACGACTATTTCAGACAGATCACTCAGGCTGATCAGATGTGAGATATCTGTCTGCCTCTCTCATCATTTCTCAATCTCTTCATTCTCATCCTCATGTGCTTTCTCATTATCAAAGATCCATTTCTTTCTTTATCTCTTCATTATCTCTTCCTCTACTCATTCTACCACTCATTACCGCCAATTTCATCATTAGAAAAGGTGCCCTGGGTAAGGTTCCTTCAATCTTCATTTCTTTTCTTGTCACTGTCACGCTCCTTCATCATTGTTAATTCAAACTGCTCATCAGTTCATTGGTCTTTGCAAGAAAAAAATTTAGTTTCCTCCTGTCAACTTAACACGGTTAAAAGCCAAAGGTTTCTTGACTGAAGTTACCCAAAGAACCCTTGACCATCAAAGACCAATGGACCCCTCGCAATCCCTACTGAAAACTCTGACGGATTCCATTCCCACTCTTAGCAACTCCAACTTCTCTCTGTGGCGATCCAAGATCACAACCATTCTCTCCCTGAAGGGAATCTCCCACTGGCTCAATACCTCCAAACCCGACAAGTGTCCGCCAGAGGTGAATCTTGAAATAGTCGGATATATTCTTGCCAAGTTGGACAACCGTACCTACATCAATTGCGTCAAGGATCATCATCTGACCAATGGAATAGAACTGTGGAAATCGATAAACGAATACTATGCCTCGTCTCAAACTGCCAACCGCTCTAGAGTTTTCTCTAACCTTCTCAATCTCCAATTCAACCCCAAGAGAGTTGAAAAATTTATCACCAATGCCCGATTGTGCCTTCTTCAAATCGCCAAGATTGGTATACAAATGGACGATGACATAGCCGCCTCCCTGCTTCTCTACAAGTTCCCTCCAGCACTTGAGCACCTCAAGACCACTATTACCCACTCGCTTGGAGAGGCCAAAATCGACGCCGACCTTGTCCTGTGACATCTAAATCAAGTTAAAAACAAAGTCTTGGGTGGATCAAGTGCGTCAGCTCTGGTTGTTAAAAATGAAGCCATTAAGTGCCGATCAACCTGGCATAACCCCCAAGCCAACCACGATTGAAGCAAATGTTGGTGGCTTTTCCCTCATCTGCGGCCAAATTATAGTAATCAACAAAGTGGTCAGGAATCAACACCTTCATCCAACACTCCTCAAAATCCTCAAAAGTCATCCTCAGCTCACCTTGCCTATATTTTTGCCATGATCTCATCTCCCATCATGAGTCCTAATCAAATACTGCTGGACTCTGGCGCCTCCAACAGTATGTTCAACAATCCGAATTTCTTTCCTCACCTTCATCCCGATGAAACCAAAGTGCAAACAGGTAACCCTAGCGCACCAATCTCCTCTCTTGGAAAAGGAACGGCCACCATAACAACCATCTCTGCCACCATTCACCTTCAAAATTCTCTCTATGTTCCCGACCTTGCAATAAACCTAGTGTCACTCGGTCAACTCATCCAGAAAGGATGCTCCCTGACTCTCCTATCTCCAAATCAGTTTGCCATCACCCTCAACGGCACTCAGATCATGTCTGGAATCATAGAGGATAATCTCTTCTTCATCAACGAAGGTTTCAATATTCCTGCTCTTTCCTACTTGTTCATCTCTCTATCCACAATCCACAAACGGTTCTGCCACCCCCATCTTGAAAAAACGCGCCTCCTCTCCAAAGAATTCCCCAATCTTAAGTATGACTCAATCAACTGTGTCTCCTGTGCAAAAGGAAAGATCCATTGACAACCCTTTCAAAATCACTTACCTCCCAGTCAACAATCCTTCAAACAGATTCACGCCAATGTCTGTGGGCCAATTAATCCACCATCGCTTTCTGGATGTTGTTACTTTCTGCTACTCACCGACAACTGGTCAAAGTTCAAGACTTGTGTACCAATCAGGCTCAAATCCGATGTACCTGACGAAGTAATAAAGTTCATCAAACTCCACGCCAACCAAAAAGGACAAATGTTGAAGTCTTTTCATTCCGATAACGGTGGCAAGTTTGTCAATCATCGACTTTCAACCTTCCTCTCCGAAAATGGCATCAAGCATTCAACCTCCAAACCCTATACTCCTCAACACAACCCGGTGGCCAAAAGGGGAAACCAATCCATTCTTGAAGCGGCACAAACTGCCATGATCAACATGAATATTCCCGCCTTTCTCTGGGATGAAATTCTAATCAGCTCTTGTCTTATTCTCAACCTTCTTCCCTCCTTCAAGTCCAAAATCTCAGCATATGAACTCTGGACCGGAGCTCCTCCCAAACTTCACCTCATTCGCGTCCTTGGCTCCAAGGCCATTGTCTTAAATCAAGCCCACGCCACTGGAAAATTGGACAAAAAAGGCCTAGAGGGTATTCTGACTGGATTTGATGTTGATCTCAACTCGTATTGAGTTTATTGTCCATCCTCCAAGTCCATTGTCCGTTCCAAACATGTCAAAATCTTTGAAAACCTATCTCCTTCTTCTTCTCCCTCAGATGAATACTCCAGTTCCGACTCTCTCTTTGATTTGCTTCTTACTTACAATCCTCTTCTCACTGACATCCTCAATTCCCACTCATCTCCTGTCTCATTTTCCTACAATGATACTTCTTCCATCTCCATCAATACTCCTCTCTCTCAAAATTCTCCTCAGAACGAACTCACCCTAGATCATTCTCCCCCTTCCCATGTTGACTCAAACTCCAAATCATCAAAGTCCAATTTGGATGATGACAACGCTGTAGCTGAGAATCTTCTCACGTCCTCTGCACCAACTCTATGTAATCGAAACACTCTCCAAAAACCCCAAAAATATGGCTTCATGGTCCGATCCGTACCAAAGAACTATTACGAAGCCACAACTTGTGAAGAAAGCACTAACTAGATTAAATCCATGAAATCAGAACTGACGGGTATTGAAGTAATGTAAGTGTGGGAAGGATGCCTCTCACTTCCCAAAGGCAAAAATGCCCTGACAACGGTCTGGGTTTACCAAATCAAGGACAACCCCGATGAATCTGGAGTCTCTTTCAAATCTCGCTTATGTGTTCAAGGATTTAAACAGGTGGAATTCTTTGATTATGGTCAAACCTATGCCCCCACCGGATCAATCACGACTCTACGAGTGCTTCTTGTTTATGCCTTGCATCACAATCTCACCCTCTGGCAAATGGACGTAAAATCTGCTTTCCTTCATGCCCCGCTTGATGAAGATATTTTCATTAAAACCCCTCTTGGCTAAAACTCCCCATTTCCTTACCTTAAACTAAATAAAGCGCTCTATGGATTAAAGCAGGCCCCGAAAAGTTGGTACAAAACCCTCAAATCCTGGCTTCTGAACAAGGGCTTCACTACTTCCAGCGCCAATCCATGTCTATAAATCTGTACATCAAGACAACTCTACGTGTTTGTCTACGTTGACAATCTTCTAATTGTCGGAAATTCCATTGAATTTTGAAACAGCCTCAAGACCGCGTTCAAAATTTTGCAGGATGGACCGCTCTGCAAGATTCTTGGAAACAAGCTAGTCAAAACCAAGGACGGGTACGGACTCCTCCAAATCAATCACATCGAGACTGCGCTCAGAGAGCTTGGCCTCACTGATTGCAAGCCAATCAGCACTCCGTTTACTCCTAACATCAAACTCTCCAGCGCCTCCAATGATGAGCACAAGGACTTTCTCAAACTTCACATAAACTTTTGATCCTCCACTGGATTTCTCAATTTCATCGCCAGTCGAACACAAACCGATCTCTCCTACGCCGTATCCAATCTTTCCCGCTTCAATAACAAACCCGGCACCCCACACTGGCTAGAATCAAAACACGCTTGGCGTTACCTCAACACCACCAAAGACTTGGCTCTGTGCCTTCAAAATAACTCCTTCAAATACAATATAGAAGTCTTTAGTGACTCTGACGGTGGAAACAATCCAGAATCACGTTGAAGTCACACTGGATATCTAATCATGCTTTATGGCTGTCCAGTCTCGTGGCACAGCAAACTGCAAGGCTCGATCTCTCTATCATCCACCAAAGGTGAGCTCAAGGCTCTTGTTCTTGCAACGCAAGAAAAAATCTGGCTCTCCCAACTCCTCCACAAAATGAATCCCTCTATCAATCACACCTACTGCTTGTTTATCAATAATAAAGCCTTGAACAACTTAGTCAATCAAGAATCTCATCATGGTGCTCTGAAGCACATTGATACGCAGATCAAGTGGCTACGTGAACAACAAGACAATCATTTGCTTATCACTCATCTCATCCCCTCAAGTCAGATGCTTGCTGACTCCCTCACAAAAGCTGCTCTAAACTCCTCTGTACTTAATCTCACCTCTGCTACCCTTTCCTCTCACATCTGATCACGGCAGCGTGTTGTCATTTTTCCTTTCCACTGTTGTCATGTTGTTTTCTTTCTCTTCTACTCTTGTCACTTTCCTTCCTTTTCTGCTGCTGTCTCCACTTCCTCACTCCTTGTCCACTCTCCGCTCCCACCTTCCCATTACACCGCAACCTCTCAACTTGACCCGGTGTTGAATCCTCAAATGAAGAGAGTCGGCACACCCGACTCTTCCCAGACACAAAATTGAATCAATCCCTAACTCATCCGGCTTGTCCACTTCATACTCGACGGCTCTCTCATCTCTTCACTCCGCATCATTTTGTCGTCGACTGGTCTCTATCCCTTTGATCCATCCATTTAATTCAATCCTCTGCCTCCTTCCGCTTCCCATCCAATCACTCGACCTCAACGCTATCAATCCTCCATCTCAATATCTTAACCATCCAGCTACTCCTTCCACTACCCTCTTAAATCACTTCTGACCACTCCTCACGCAGCTCTGATCACGATTCACCTCAACATTACTCTCAACGACTATTTCAGACAGATCACTCAGGCTGATCAGATGTGAGATATCTGTCTGCCGCTCTCATCATTTCTCAATCTCTTCATTCTCATCCTCATGTGCTTTCTCATTATCACAGATCCATTTCTTTCTTTATCTCTTCATTATCTCTTCCTCTACTCATTCTACCACTCATTACCGCCAATTTCATCATTAGAAAAGGTGCCCTGGGTAAGGTTCCTTCAATCTTCATTTCTTTTCTTGTCATTGTCACGCTCCTTCATCATTGTTAATTCAAACTGCTTGTCAGTTCATTGGTCTTTGCAAGAAAAAAATTTAGTTTCCTCCTGTCAACTTAACACCGTTGTGACAACAAGGAATCATTCCATCAAAAAAGAATCTGCTTTACTTTCAAAAGGCAACAACAAATGTAAAAATGGGGAACATAATCCTAACTCCTGGCACCCAAGTCAGAAATGCTGGGAAATTCATCCAGAACTCAGAAAAACTGCTAAAGAGAGATCAGACAAATGAAAATCCAAAAAAAAAAATAAGAAGGCTCATACTTCAAAGACGTCCCAACAAGAAGTACCAATTGAAGACGCTGACAATGAATCCCAATCCTCTGTAGGGTTGGGATTCCATTGCGTGGCTCAGGCACTAGCGGCTCAAGGACAAACCAGCGTGGCCTATCTTGACAGTGGTGCCTCACACCATATGATCTCTGATAGAGCTGCCTTTGCCTCCTACGCCATTGGTAAATCAAAGATTAAGTTGGCAGATGGCAAGACCATGACATGCAAGGGACACAGAAAGGTTCTGGTGAAATCACCCTCTGGAAAACCAGCAGGATTCAGCTTTCTTCATGTTCCTGAACTAGTTGGTACTCTTATAAGCACTGGTAACTGTACCAGAAGAGTTACTTTGTAAGTCCTCCCAATGGTCAAAGCAATGAGTTCCCAGTTACCAACAACAAGTCTTCTCTGTTCAATGGATTCCTCCAAGGCAACGTGTTTGTTTTCAATTTCCAAGTCATCCAAAGTGAGTCAAATCAAGCCATGTCCTCACAATTGGCTCAAATGGCAACATCTGATGTAGACTCACTTCATTGCAAGGCCATTCATCCAAGCAATGAATCCCTTGCCAAGATGTTTGGGATTAAAGATGTTTCAGTCACTTGTGAACCATGTTGGCTCTCAAAATCCACTCACCTTCCATTCTCCTCCTCATTACTGCCCCAAACAGAACCACTAGAATATGTGCATGTGGATCTGAGCAGTGTGGAATTCAGAAGGAGACTTCTCCTTTAATGGTTCCCAAGTTTGGAAGTTATTGATCCCTTGCGCCTGTAAACCCTGAGTGCGACTGTTCACCCTACAACTGTGAGATAGAGAGATGAGTGTAAGGAGTCCTTCCAACCTGATGTTATGATCCCCTATGATCTGGGTTGAGGGTGTGGTTTAAGTAGCCTTCCCCTCAACCCTAACCTAGGTAAAACCGCAAGTAAACAAGAATAATGAAATACAACCCCTAAGCAAAGAACCCAGCCAAAACTCTATTCTCCCATCCCCATCCCATGATCCATATCCCATACCACATATCCCATCTGTATTTTTGGCCTGCCATTACATACACCCGGTTTGTCCTTCTCATGACGCGGCCCTTGCGCCGCCCCCAACTCCAAGCCCCCCGCACATGTCCATATCCCCCCAACGCGCCATTCCAGATATCCAAGGTACATCCGCGCAATCCACCCCACGTCTCCAGATGCCAAGCCCGCAGCATGGCTTGCTGTGGCAAAGCCATGCCCATTGCTGAGCACGCTGCCACTGCTGAGCACGCCGCTACTGCTGAGTGCACAGCCTGCAGCCCATTCCAACTTGCGTCTATAAAAGACAACCACATCCCCCCCCAACTTGAGTTCCGTCCCCAGAGATCCACCACTATCTCACCTACCCCCAGTTATCCCATCCCCTCACCACACCACTACACCACAACACCCTCCACATCCCTTTCCTCAACATGTCCGGCACATTCTGCAGTCAGAACAGCCTCACCTGCCAAATTATTCCAGGTTGGCGCTCCTGTGTTCCATGCCAAGCCGGCCACTTTTTTTGCTCCTTATCCAATGGTATGCCCCGCAACCGTTGGTGCAAGGGGACCCAACATGACTCTTTGTGGTCTAGAGCAACAAGGACATCCCCACCAATGAATGGACCCCGCCCAGCTCACCTTGCAACCAACCGCAACGCGCTGCTCTTCACCCTCCTTTGCGCAAAAGCCATGAATGGGGCTGGACCACTGCCGTGCCAGGAATTCCCGGATTTTGCCGCTTATTGGAAAACCGCTCTCAAGGGGGCTGCACAGGTACAGATAAACAAACCAGCAATGGACCTTTGGATCTTTAACCAACTGACTGCACCTCCTCCAACGCCACCACTTCCTCCCACTCCCCCGCAAGCTGCTCCTCCAACACCTACTCCTCCGCTGCCATCTCCATCCCCAATTCCCAGGTTCCCCCGCGCACACAAACTCCCATGGTCATTGAGTTGTTGCCGGAACCCCCGGCTGCTCCTACTCCCAAAATTCCAGAGATCCCCCTTATTCCAGCACTTCCGCTTGCAAGGTTTGACGCAATGGTGAACAACAGGGACAAACTAATCCAACTCTTCCTAGCGGTTCCCCATGCTCATACCACTGGTGCACAACGCAAGCTCCTAGCAGCCTTCTGAAACCTAGCTGCAGCAGCTTGCGCAGAGGCGGAGGAGGTGATGAGGACTTTTCCAACATAGACAGATTGTCCCCCTCTCCTTTCTTTCTATCTTGTATCTATTCCCGCGCCTATCTTGCAAAGAAAATAGAATTTTGCCGCGCCAACCTAAGTAGCCTTCAAGCTTGTGAGAACCTTGAGAGAAATAAGAACCCGCGTGCAAGATCTGCGCTTTGAGAGCCATCTGTGAGAGTGAGAAAATCTTTACAAAATGGGAGTATCTGCAAGAGTGAGAAAATCTGCGCCAAACAAGAGTATCCACTGAAGGTACCTGGACAACCCCAGACAAAGTGGCTCACAGTTCCCCGTACCCATCTACAGAAAAGAGAGAGCACAAAGAAAACCTGCCGTGCGCGCACATCCTTGAGAGAGAGGAAGAGAAAAAGAGTATCCACCCCACCCATCTATACCTTCTGTCTATAAGATAACCAAAGAAAACCTGAGAAGAGAGAGAGATTTTTTTTTAGCACCAACCCGTTTCTTAGCCTGGGCCTTTCTCTTCAACCAACATCCATTTTGTGCCAAATGCTTCCCTAGTTCCTTGGATCACCCATTGCAAATCATTCTTGCGTTTGAATTTCCCAAATGCGGGGTTTGTCTTTGCATCCACCAACCCAGCTTTGTGCTGTGCCCGTAACTAAAAGAAATTCATAATTTAGCCAGAAATAATCCTGAAAAGCCAATCCAGAGAGAAGGAAATAAGAAAACAAACATTCTGAGGTGTCTAGTTGTTCTGGCTGTGAACCGGCTAGAGAACCCCCTCACCAAATCCAATCATATCCCCTATTCATCCATTGTTCCCCCCCACCTTGGCTGCTTTCCCCAGCGGTCTGCAGTTGTTTACTCTGCCAGAGGCAAACTGCATGTGCGGGCTTGTCCTTGGACAAAGGATCCACATTGTCATCCCCCCCACTATCCAAACCAGCCGTCTCATTGAATGAATTTGATCCCCACGCAAAGAATCATTTCATGTGCCAAGCCGCAGCCTTCCATCCAATTCCTCCAACTGGTAACTCCCTCCAGTGAACTTGGATGTTACGCGGAAAGGACTGTTCCATCAATTTGCAAAAAGTTTCCCCCATTGAGTTTCCAGGCTCTGGTTGTAAAGCAGAACTAAGTCCCCCTTCTGAAACAAATCCCCAAGTTTGTGCGCACAGAGCTTGTCCCATTAGCGGACGGACTTTGTGCAGGTCTCCTTCAGCCTTCCAGCCGCTTTCTCCAACATCTTGTCCCATTGCAGGAGCTGCTTGGTGCAGGCCTCAACTAGATCTGCGGCTGTCTTGAACTTCCACCAATCAATACCCAGAAAGGTTTACATCTCAATGTCAATTGGCAACACGGGTTGCTGCCCAAATAGCATCTTGTACGGCAAATAACCCATTGATCTTTTCCCCAAAATCCAATCCGCAAAGAGGACTACCGGAAGGGTTTCCTTCCACCTCTTTCCATCATCCCGGCACATTTTCACCATTGCGTCCTTAATTGGCTGGTGAATGCGCTCAATCATCCCCGCAATTTCCGGATAGTACTCCATCACTTGCCCAAAGTTTGCTCTGCAACTTTGCACCAACTCCGCCAACTGTCCCCAGAACTCTGTGCCCCCATTGACCGTTAACAAGCAAAGTGATCCATAACGTGCAAACCAGTCTTCCTACAGAAACTCACCTACTTCCACCACTCCCACTTTAACGGTTAGAGCCTCCACATCCAGTGGTTCTGCGCCTTTGTACAGATTATTGCGCGGGTACCAAGACAGCGCATCTGGAATTGTAAAAGCCTTCCCTGGAACATGTACCACTGTGAAAGAAAAGAACTGAAGGAATGCAACCCACCTGGTCATAGGCGCGTTTGGCAGCATTGGCAAATTGATCATTTTTGTCAGAACCTCTGCATCTACCAGAAGCATGAAGTGAATCCCCCATAGAAAATGCTGAAACCTCTACACAATTTTAGTTACCCCTCAAAGCTCTAACTTTGGCTGCAAATAACGGCTCTCCATTGGTGTAAATGTAACCGACTTGTAAAGAACCGGTGAATTTTTCCCCTCATTGTCCTGTGTCAGCACCACCCCTGCGCCAAGCTTTCTCAAATCCACGGCCAAATTAATTCCCCAGCATTGTAATCCAAGTCCCTCAGCACAATATCCCATCCAAAAATTTCCTTGATTTTGTCAAAGGAATCATCAAATTTCAAATCCCACGCCCATTCTGCGCCCTTAGGCCTCAATTCCCGCAATGGACCACCAAAATCCGCAAAATGCTTGAAAAACATCTGCACATAGCTACACAATTCCAAGAACTGGAGAATGTGCAATACAGTCTTTGGCATTGACCACTGGAGGAATTTGTTGTGCTTCTTTTCTGCATTCCACCTTCCATTGGAAGCCACCACATGCTCTAGAACCTCCAGCGCAGGTACACAGACTGCTAACTTTATCCCCAAAACTGAGAGCCCAGCTTCCTCAATCCGGAACAAGATCTGTTCCAGCGTTGTAGTGTCAATTTATAGACACGGATTTGGAGCTGCGTCGCGGCTGCGCGCTCAGCATTGGGGGCAAGCGGTGTGGTGTCATTATATAGCCTCGGGTCTGGAACTGCGTTGCGGCCTACGCGCTCAGCATCTGGTAGGTTAGGCTCAGCAGTGGGGGTGCGCCGGTTCTCAGCAGTAGCCGCTGCGGGCTCAGCAGCAGTTGCCGCGAGGCTCAGCAGTGGGCGCAGCGGATTGAGCACGTGGCTGCAGGCCAGGCCTGACTAGGGGAGGCGGGCCGCAATCCGCTTGGATATCCGACTCACGGATGGAGCTGGGCCGACCAGGTTCTTGGGCGGTTAGTCGGGGGAGGAAAAGGCGGGGCAACAGCGGGGCTATATGCGTGGACAACTGCGCGCAAGCGCGGGCCGGCCACGGGATGGGAAATCCACAAAGGCGTGTCGGGCGGATACGGGCAAGCGTGGTAAACTTTGGGTAGCGCGCGGCGGAGGGCCGCGCCACAGAAGGACAAACCGGATGTTCAGAATGGCAGGCGGGCTGAAGGGTATGGATAGGGTATGGGTATGGGTTGGGGGATGGGTTAGGGCTCTGGGTCTAGGGTTTCTTCTTCATGGTTGTCAGTTTGTCCTTGTGCTTGTACTTAGGTTAGGGCTGAGGGGAGGGGATATAAGATACCTCTCCCCTCAGCACGGGTTGGGGGGACACACACACACACACAGGAGGGGGGAATAAGAAAAAAGCAAGATTAGAATCTCACTCTCTCTCTCTCCCGGACAAGGAATCATCCTTGAGTCTTACAGACGCTAGAATCATCAAACTCCGTGACTTGGGACAACTTTGTGAGGGATAACCTCTAAAGTTTCCACATCTGGGGGTCTGGCCGGGAACTTCAATCCGTTCTCAGTCTCTTGAAGATAACGCAGGATGTTGCCGACAACCGCTCCGGGATCCAATGCTCCCCTTCCCTATCCTCTACGCTTGACTCCCGTTCCTGCTGCTCAACCCCCTCCGCCGCCATCCGCTCATGCTCCCAGAGTTAGCGGGTTTGCTCCTCCCTCGGAAGGGTCATTGGACATGGCGGCAGAGGCCCCTCTCCACGTTTGGTCGAGGCCAAGGGATTTCCCTCACCTTTGGTTCAGTACCTCGGACGTTGAGCGGTTTCTTTCTAGATTCAAAGGGATTGCGGATTAAGAGGGCGCGTCGGGCGCGGATAAGGTTTGGACCATTGTGCTGTTCATTACCAAGGAGGAGAAGCTGCCGGACGTGGAGGAAATGATTGGTTACAAGAGGCAAGACTGGGGGAAGTTGAAAAGCAAGATGTTGGCAAGGTGGGGAAAGCGCAAACCCCAGTTCCAAGAAAGCAACTTTGATTGAGCTGCGGAGGAAGCGAGCAAGAATGGCAGGGTGCGATTGCGCAAAGGATTAGTGGAATATATGTCAAAGTTTGAGCAAATCTACGGCTACCTGGCAAAGAACAAGGTTGTTGCGGGCCAGACGGGTTCCATGAAGCGGGCGTTTCTGGGGGGTCTTGTGCCACAGCTCCGTTCCAGAGTGCAGCAATACCTGTATGACCACGGTCTGGTTAAGAGGTCACTGGATGGAAGTGTTGCAATTCTTCCCAATCTTTTGGTTATCCGTCAAGCTGTGGAGAGAAAAATTGATTTGGACAAGCTCATCGCGGATATGGCTCAAACGTACCCGTCTTCTTCCAAGAAATTGGTCACGATCTCGGCGCCGGTCCCCGACCAAACCTCGGCCGCGCGGCTGCCAATGCCTCCTCATGCCAGACTTTCCCAACAATCCGCAGGACCATCAGTCGGAGAGATGATGGAGATTCTGCAGGACATAAGGGTTTTCCTCAACCGGACATCGGCTCCCACAGCTCTGACAGCCGCACTGTCTCCAGCGGCTCCTTCTCAACTGCGGGCGGTACCGCCTCACATGGTAGAAGGGTTCCAGCCCCCCAGCGGACAATCCGGGTTGTTTGGGTCGCCGCGGTGTTCATATTGCGGGGAGAGAGGGCACTGGAAGTTGGCTTGTGAGAACCTCACTCGAGACATGGACAAGGGGCTTGTTTGCACGTCCGGGATGACGTACATATTCCCAACAGGTGAATCGGTGGATCTGACCAAGGACAAGCCTCCACCAACGGTGCAAGTGCGGGAAAGAGCAAAGGCTAAAGCCAAGACCGCCCGGGTCTCGCTCGGGATCGTCACCGCGCCCGGAACCTGGGTAGTGCCAAGAGTGGAGGCCAAAGTCAGGGCATTGGCAACAAACAAGCGGATCGCAATGGATGTCGACAAGCGACTAATGGCCCCAAAGCCAGTCGCGCGCGTACCAGCGTCGGACGGGCTGCCCGCTAATCCTGCGGGGAAGAAGAAGGCTGCGGACATTGTCCAAAAGGTGATGGGGAACAACTCACCAATACCTCTGACCCTATGGGAGCTAGCGGCGGTGTCCCCTGCGGTTGTTGAGGAGATGGTCCAGGCCTTAAAAGATTGCGGTCAGGGCCAGGTGCCAACAATGGTTCAGCAAGTTAATGTGGTGGAGGAGGAAATGGATCCCAAGCTGTGCCAGTCAAAGTCGGTATCTGTCCCGCTTGCTTATGTCGCAATGACCATTGCGGGGCAGAAGGTGTGGGCAATGGTGGACAGCGGGTCAATGGTCAACTTGCTTCCATCAAGGTTGGTGGACAAGCTCGGCCTGGTGCGGAGGAAGTGTGCGATGGGCCTTTGGGCGTTAAATGGCGGCAAATGCCGCATGGATGGAGTAGTAGAGGCGGAGGAGGTAGAAGTCGCAAAGGTTCATAAGCCCCTGTCATTTCTCTCAGTGGAATGCGGAGATGTGATTCTAGGTTGGCCGTTTATGTTTGGGTTCCGAGCTCAAATGGCCTTCAACGCCAAGGAAGGAACGGAGGCGCTGACCGTTGAAGACCCACTTGGAGCGCGGTTCAAAACGACAATCTGCGATCGCGGGCGAGGGAGATGGGTACAGGACCCAGTGTTTGGCGGCAACGGGGAGTCCGGCGCGGGGGCTGACCGCAAGGGTCACCCTGCAGAGGATTTTTCCTAGTCAGCCGCGGTTACCGTGCAGGGCAAGCTCCGGCCCAGCACGGGCAGCCAACAGGTGAGGAGCAGGTGGAGGGGGGCTGTCACACGGTGGTATGTGACACCATAATAACTGCAAAGTGGACTGGCTTTCATCCAGTCTCATAGCCTTTTGGTTAGGCCTTGCCTCTCAGTTGGTTTGCAGTTGTGCGAGGTATGACAGTAGACTGGATGAACCTGTTGTGGGTTCAATTCGCAATCAGGACAAGTTTTGGGAATGGCTTGCTCCTGTGACAATTGTCGGGTTTTCCGCCTGTCAACAGCAAGACTCCCAAGTCTTGGTGGCTCCTTATGGTGTTCAGGAGTGTGTCTGAATATGGATCCATGTTGTGAGGTCATGGGTTAGTGCCACCAGCCATACACACTTTGGGACAAAGTTCCCTTAAACCCAGGGGTACTGTCACACGGTGGTATGTGACACCATAATAACTGAAAAGTGTACTGGCTTTCATCCAGTCTCATAGCCTTTTGGTTAGGCCTTGCCTCTCAGTTGGTTTGCAGTTGTGCAAGGTATGACAGGGGCGCTCATAGGGCGCAGGCGCCAGAAGTAAGTTCCATTCCTCAGTATGCATTGCCGGAAGGCTCTACGCTTTGAAAACCCTATCATTGTGCCACAGTCGTGAGCAAAGGCAAAAGCCCCGGTCTGGTTATTACTAGGACTTACAACAGTGACGGCCGGGTCTGGATGGCGCGGTGAAACGCGGGCAAGTACAAAACGGTGGCGCAAAAAGTCCGGCCGCGGAATGAGCCAATGCCTCAGGGACTCAACGGACCCCTACGACCGATTGCGTGGTCCCGGGACCCGTGGGAGACACCCCTTGGGAAGAATGGATGGATAACGCAGTCGGCGCGAATTGCGGACAAGCGGGTGGACACCCTTAACTTCGGACCGACAGGATGGCTGAGTGCGGAGGAAAGGGATCTTCTGGTATTGGTATTGGTGCTGAGGGAGAAGGCGCTTGCCTTTGGACCGGATGAGCGTGGGTTGTTGAGAGGCAAGATTGGGGACCCTTATGTTATTCCCACTGTCCCTCACAAACGTGGCAAATCAAGCCAATTCCGATCCCCCGTACCGTTCGGGAACCCTTTCTGGAGCTGGTACGGGAGCGTGTGAGGACGGGGCTTTACGGGCAGTCCACGTCAAGCTATTCGAGTCCTATCTTTGCGGTCGTTGTGGTGAACAATCCGGGACACCACGGGAAAAAAAAATAATATTTTTTTTGGTTGTACCCCTATGGGTACCTTCATTTCCCCCCATCTCTCAACTTTGCCCTGTCCTAGCGGTCTAGGACAGGCCTCTTGCCTGTGTCTCCGCTTCAATCCCCCCCTTCTATGTTCAACTCCTACTTGTTGCTCTTGCGGCCCTGGCTTTTGGTGACGCAAGCGATCATCGAACCACCTTTGACAATCCCTTTGATCCTTCCCAATCCTCTCATCCAACCAACGCCGTTGCTTGTCGCAACGGTCGTCAACTCTCATTTGATCAATCTCATCCACCACACCATCATCACCACCACAATCACTACCATCACCAGGATAACCCAAGATTGAACTCATCCCCATCTGCCTCCATCCATCATCCCTCCTCGGATCATCGTTGATTCCACCATCACTCATCCCTCACCGATCGGAGCCATTGTACCCAACAACAGATCAACTCATCCAACCACCACCATCCTTGTCAGATTGATTGAAGGTCCGATTATCCACCCTCCGATCAAAACCATTGTCCTGCCAACACCCACACCAACCACTCAGCATCATCATCATCATCATCATCCAACCCAACCCAATTCTCATCGGCCTACGATCAATCGAGTGGTTCGAGTAGTACTATCAGAAGGAATGCTAACTACGACGGTCCATCTCGCCCATCATCTGATCCGACCGACGACCGCGAGCGACCGCTCGCGGCCGTCGGAACCTTCACCCCGCTGTCGCCGCCAATCGGGCGACGACAGCCGTTGTCGACACCCGCGACCGCTGTCGCGGGTGTCAATCTGGTTGCCCGCGGTCATTCTTGACGCGGGCAACATTTCTTTTTTTTTTTTCTCTCATGTTATTTTTTTTTTATGTTTTCATTTTCCCGCACCTATTTGTAGTATCCCTTGTACATAGTATACAGGGCCTCATGTCTATAAAAGGAGGGGCTCTCCCCTGCCTTTTGGCCCAGCATCCCATGAGACCACCATCATCTCATCTCATCTGTTTCCCCCATCATCATAATCAACTTATCCGTGGGCATCCTTCCCCACTTATCTGAGCAACTTATCCGGGTATATCCATGATTTCCCCTTGATCCTTTGAGCCTCTGTACTCAAACTCTGTCCCTTGTGACCTTGATCCTTATCACCAACCAATAGCCTTGCTGGTTGAAGAAGAATTCCTGTCTGTCTGAATTCTTGGGTGTGTTATACCACTCTGATCCCTTTTTCCGACCATACTGGTCTTGATCTCTCCTTGATCATCTTTCTGGAGCCAATCACGTTTGATTGAAGAGGTTTTATTAAGCTTAAAACCTGGAGTGTTATACCTCCCTTCTTCTTTAAGGTTGAATTTTGCCACGCTATTCTTGAGTCCCTTGAGAAGTGTTGGGATATTCTTGCTCAAATTTGTTATTGATTTGCTTCTAGAGCTTCATAAACAAATTTCTTTTGTTTTTTTCAGCCTCCCACAGTTATCTGGTACCCTTCAAGCGCTTGATTGCGGAGAGTTGGGCAGGTTCACTGAGAACCTGGAGGTTGGTTGGGATTGAGTTGATCTTTCCTAATCAGCTGCTGACGACCAGAGTTATTAGCTTGTGGGCGTTGTTACTTACAAACTGCCTTGTTCTATTGAACTCTTGAAAAAACCTTGACTTATTTGTTCAAGTCTTTACCTGCACCATCTTGCCTCAGATAGTGTTGTTTCCATTGCTACCGACAACTCTTATTCTCTTCCCTTACTTTGATCTCTCATCCATAAGGTTCTGGACCTTGATTCCAGTTACATTTAAATATTATTGTAACTCCTAGGAGGGCAGCCTAAACAGCAACTTTCCCCTCCACAGAACTGCCACGGCTTAGCACCGTTTGGAGTCTTACATTTGGTCCCCCGAGCCGGGATCAAACCAGCAACCTTGGGATTTACAGTCCCAAGACATTTAAAAGCAACCTCGAAATCCAATCTTTTTTTCCCTATTTTTTCCTCTTCTCAAATCTGATCCGTGGAGGCAACTTATCCTAGAAGTAAGTCCTCCCAATTTGTGCACCGCTTGGGCAAGATACTTGTCGTTTTTGGCGAAACCCTAATCTTGCCACACTCGTGAGCCAATTTGGAAATCAGCTCTTTGGATCCCCTAGGAACTCTGTTATTTGATATGGCATCTTCCGCTACTCCAACCACCTCTGTCCGACCTAAGATGGTAAAGATCAAACCTCAGAAGAAGAACTTAGGCTTCAACGGTACAAATGTTGAGCGATTCTTGGACTCCTACGAAATGGCTGCTGAAGTGGATGGAGCTAGTGAATTTGATATGGCTTATCAGTTGCGATTCTTTATCTCCTCTGATGAAGTTATGGAGGTAATTGAGTCTTTCGAGGGATTTGAATCCCATAACTGGACGCTTCTCAGGAAGGCTATGTTGGCATACTGGGGTAAAATAGATGTGGCTAGGTTTACTCTGCAGGATTTGGATGCTCTGGTTTCTCAGTGGATCTCCAATGGTGGTATTTCTTTAGCCTCTGACTATCAGATTTTTAGGAAGTCTTGGGATCCCATTCAAAACTATCTTATCCAAAACGATCACATTGACACAGTGGAAGAAATTCAAGCAAAGTTCTTCCAATCTTTCTTGTTGGCTGTGCAGGAAAGGATTAAAGAAGAACTGGTAAAATCTGGATCCATGATTACCACCAGGGATAATCGATTCAAGCTCCCTGTTTTTCTCACCCTTAGGAGTACTGTGGATAAAGTCATGAAAGGTCAAACTGCTCTTACCTTTGAAAAGCCTAGAACTACTGAACCGCTCCATGCTCCTTCTTTTAAAGAGTCAAACAATATTATGATTAAAATGGAGGCAGATCGTAGGCCTAAAGCAGATCCTAATTCCAATCAAGAACCTACTACTATAGATGAAATCACCAAGTTACTTAGAGCCTTTGAGAACAAAATAGATCAAAAGATTTCTTTGCTAGCTACTCCTAAAACTCCTTCTTCTGTCCCCAAATCAACTCTGGTCTGTTACTACTGTCATAGGGAAGGCCATGGAACCGGACAATGCCAAGAACTTCAGAAGGACCTAGAGGAAAAGTTGGTAGAGCAGAGGGGGAACAATTACTTCCTCCCTAATGGTGCCCTAATCCCTTTTGACTCGTCTTGTCCTATCCAACATGTGGTGGCCTCTTACCAGCCATCACCTCCTGTGAAAGCATCTCTTGCTTCCTTTGAATTTTGATCATCCTGTGGTACCCTCCAACCTTGGTATCCTCCAGCTATTTCTTCCTCTAGTCTTGCTGGGACTACTTATCAATCTGATCCAGCCAGGAAACAACATGAGGAACCTAAACCTCATAAGGCTCCTTCCTTGCCAACTTCAATCCTTCGAAAACCCGTTAAACGTCGATCATCACTTGAGCCTCCTTCCTCTGATGTAGAAGACATGGAGGTGGAAAAGGAACCACTCATGGAAAGGTTCCCAGATCACCCTGATCCTTCTCCCTCACCTCAACCTTCTAATCCTATCTTAGATTCTGCGTCACCTGAACTTCCTCCCTCCACCCAGCCCAAAGTTTGATTTGAAAGGGGCATCTCCAAGGATCACCCCAATGCTGTGGAGGGAGTATTAAAGAAAATTTCTGATCTCAAAATTCCTGATCTATCTGTAGCTGAACTCCTATCGATCTCTCCATCTGTTGCTGAAGGAATGAAGAAATGGGTCTCTGGTTGACGTGTGGAAATTGGCCCTGAAGAAATCAAAGTCTCCTCTGGCACTTTAATGGAGGACTCTGGTGGAACCAGTCCTTCTTTAGACTCCAACCTTTATTCCTGTCCCCTTGGCTTCCTTCCTTGTTATCTTGGTGACTCAGCTAAAAATGTTTCTCCTCTTGTGGATTCTGGATCTCAGCTTAACTTAATCTTGGATGCTATGGCCTGCAAGCTCAAACTTAGTCCTAGGGTCAGCTTCAAATCTGAAGTGTATGGGATAGGAAATCAAGCTTGTGAACTGGTTGGTATTGCTGAAGATGTACCAATCAGGATTGGTCAAAATATTGTTGGAACCTGCCACTTTTGGATCACTTGTTTGGACAGTCCTATGATCTTGGGACAACCCTTCTTAATGGATTTTGGTGCAACCCTGATGTTTTCTGATCAAGTTGGGGAGAGAATTCTTCTCCCTGATGCTGATGGCAGGAAAATTGAAGTTCCTCTTTGCTCTTTGGATTCTGGTCATTGGGAAAGAGATTTTCCTGGTCATTCTCCCAAATCATCTTTTAAGGGGAAGCAGAAGGATAACTCTAGTTCCTCTCATTTTTTAGGGGAATAGTTGATCCTACTAATAGTTGTAGTTCTTTTCAGTCTCAGACTGCAACTCAAGGGTCAACTCCCATCCCTCAGGCTTATTTTTCATTCCTTTCATCATTCTCTTCTGAGCTCAAGAATATTAAAAAACAAAAGCATATCAAAATAGAAAAATCCAAAAATATTTCTTCTCCATCTCCTTCTCTCTCTGGATCTGTTGTGTCTTCTTTTCCTTCTACTTTTGAGTCTGATCAATCTTCTCTCAGTTCTGGTTTGAATCTCCGCAATGAGTCTAAACTAGATCCTAATTGCAATTCCGTTTTTGGTGATTTTGGTATGAAGGAATATGGGCTTCAGTGGAGGCAATTTGGGGTACAAGTAAGTCCTCCCAATTGTGCACTGCCAGGGCAATCTTTTACCGTCATTTTCAAAACCCTACCTTGTGCCACACATGTGAGCAACGTATTATCTCCTGGTCCTCCTTTTATGGAAAAGGCACCCTTCAAGGATATTGCAGAACATCGGACTTAGAAGATGTTGGAACTTGGACTCAGCTTTTGTAATCAAGTCTCTCTGGTCAACTCTTGGAGGAAACAAGAACTTCTCTCTTTTTCCACTAAGTATAAACCAGTTGCTAAGAAGATCCAACCAGTCAACCAGCCTATGCCTCTCAACCTCAATCCTCCCCTTATGCTTCCTCCTCTATCTCGCGATCCTTACTGTGGTCTTCCTCAATCTCTTACTGATCCCTTTGTGCCTGATGGACGGGTCACTGAAGAACGTCTGAAGGTGGTCAACTTTGGTCCAGATGGATGGCTTCTTCCTGATGAGTTAAATTTAATCAAAAATGTCTTATCTCTAAGGGAAAAATCTATTGCTTTCTGTGAAGAAGAGAGAGGTCTCTTGCGGGAATCCTATGGCCTCCCTCATATCATCCCTGTAGTTGAACATGATCCTTGGCAAAAGAAAAAGATCCCTATCCCTGCTGCTAAAGTTGACGAATTCATCAAGTTGGTCCGGGAACAAGTTTGAACTGGCCTGTATGAACAGTCAACTTCTAGTTACTCCAGCCCCGTCTTCTGTGTCCTCAAGAGTAATGGTAAACTTAGAATAGTTCATGATCTTCAACCTCTTAATAAAGTTACTATTAAAGACTCTGGTATCCCTCCTGCTACTGAAGAATTTGCTGAATCCTTCGCGGGGAGAGCTTGCTATGGTCTAGGGGATATTATGGGTGGCTATGACAAACAATCCTTACATCCTATTTCTCGTCCTCTCACTACTTTTGATACTCCTCTTGGTCAATTTCAACTTAATCAATTGCCTCAAGGAGCCACCAACTCGGTTTCAGTCTATCAGGCTCAGATGATGTGGATCCTCCAGGATGAAATCCCTGATCATGCTGGTATCTTTATTGACAATGGAGGAATTAAAGGTCCAGTATCTGACTATGATAATGAGCTCTTACCTTGGCATTCAGGAATTCGTTGTTTTATATCTGGCAATATGCTACTACCTTGGAGAGGATTCTGTTTTGAATCGAGGAATCTGGCCTTACTGTCTCTGGATCCAAACTGGCGGCTTGTGTCCCTGCTCTGGAAATTGTTGGTCATGTGGTCTGCAAGGAAGGAAGAAGGATGGCACCAGCCAAAGTCAACAAGATCATCTCTTGGCCTACCCAAATCAATCCAACAGAAGTTAGGGGCTTTCTAGGTGTTGTCACTTATGTTAGAATCTTTATCCCATCTTTATCCAAAATCTGTGCACCTTTGCGTCGTCTAACCAGAAAAGATGCTGAATGGATTTGGACCCAAGATTGTAAATGTGCTTTCCAGCTACTCAAAAGGATAGTTGGTAAAGACATAGTTTTGAAAAAGATCTCTTATGGACCTGGAGCTGGCAAGATCAAGCTGGCTGTCGATTCTAGTTATCAATCTGTTGGGGCCGTCCTTACTCAGGAAGATGAAAATGGTTGGGACCGTCCTGCTCTTTATGAATCTTTGTTGTTTTCAGATGTGGAATCCAGATACTCCCAACCCAAACTGGAACTATGTGGTGTGGCTCGAATGATGAAGAAACTTCAAACCGTTCTCTGGGGCCAACATTTTGAATTGCAAGTTGATGCTTGATCCATCATTGAAATGATCAACGCTCCCAGTCTTCCCAATGCTCCTATGACTCGTTGGGTGGCCTTTATCCAGCTTTTCTCTTTTGATATTGTTCACAGGCCGGGAAAATCTTTCACCATGCCTGAAGGTTTATCTCGACAACCTCTTGGGGACAACAAATCTGATGTTGGAACCAATTTCAATGAAGAGGAACCTTTAATTCAACCTATTTTCTCTTTTTCTTCTCAAAATTATTCTGGCTTTCAACAAGGCTTCTGGTTTAAATTAGAGAAGTACCTTTCAACTCTTCAAAAACCTCCTGATCTTTCTGCTAAGGAATTTCTATCTCTTAAACAAAAGTCTTCTAATTTTTTTGTTCAAGGCTCTAGACTTATGAAGAGAGGCAATCCTTGTGCTCTTATTGTTGTTACTATTCCATCTAAACAAGATTCTATCCTTGAAAGTCTCCATGAAGGCCTTGGTCATCGTGGGGAAACCAAAACTTATCAACAATTATCCAAACAATTCTGGTGGCCATCTTTGAAGAAATCCATCTCCCAATGGTGCAAGAGTTGTGAAGTTTGTCAAAAACGTGATCTTAGGCGCCCAGCTGAAATTTGTTATCCTACTGGGGAGTCCACTGTCTTTGGAAGGATTGCTATGGATGTGGTTCATATTAAGGCAGGTGGTGCTAAGTACCTCATTGTGGCTAGAGATGATTTTTCTGGATGGGTTGAAGCAAAATTTCTTAAGAACCTTAGCTCTGAATCAGTGGCAGCTTTCCTCTACGAGACCTGGACAATGCGTTATGGCCTGTCTCAATCTTACTCTACTGATGGTGGCTCTGAATTTGGGGGAAAGCTTGCTGAAATGATCCAATCCCTTCCTGGACAACATAGAGTTACTACTCCTTATTATCCTGAAGGCCAAGGCATGGTGGAACGAGGCCATGCCCCTTTGAAGGCTGCACTTGTTAAACTGGCTGGTGAAAGTGGCAAGAATTGTCGCAAATTCCTTCCTCTTGTTCTCTTCTATGATTGAATCTCAACCAAAAGGACTACTGGCTACTCACCTTATGAAATCATCTTTGGTCAAAGAGCAGTCCTTCCTTTGGATCTGGAAATGGAATCTTTCTTGGGTATCTCTTGGGAAGAGGTGTCCTCAACCACTGATCTGTTAGTTGCTAGATCCAAGCAACTGGAGCGAAGTGAAGACGTTTGTGAAGAAGCTTATCAAAAGATGATGGAGTCCAGAGCAAAATCCGTCCAGTATTGGGAGGACAAGCACTCTAATTGAATCAGGGAGCCCTTGAACCCTGGTGACCTAGTTTTAGCTTATAATTGATCTTTGGAGACCCAGTGGGGCAAGCTTTTCTCTAATTGTTGGAATGGCCCTTATCGAGTGGTTCATCAAGTTAGAGGTGGATCTTATGTTTTGGAGGAGCTGGATGGTACTCGGTTGGCCAGAAGGTTCTCTGCTGATCAAGTCAAGAAGTTTCATTGTCGTGGGGGCAACTTATCTCAGAAGTAAGTCCTCCCAATTGTGCACCACCAGGGTCATTTGCTGCGTTTTTGTTGTAAAACTCTACTGTATTCCACATATGTGAGCACCTGGGACGCCCTACTTGTTCTATTCCTGCCGCTTCTAGGGCTCATTTGGAAGAATCAAGATATTTTCCTCAACTCTTCAATTGCTCTCAAGATCAAGAAATGGCCAATTTTTGCTTCAATTTCTTTGTTCCCTTCTTTTTTTTAATCCCTTCAAATTTTAGATGCAGACTAGGGACAGTCTGTAAGTTGGGGAGAGATGTGGTGACCAATCCGGGACACCACGGTAAAAAAAAAAAAAATAAAAAAAAGAAAAAAAAAAAAATATTTTTTTTGGTTGTACCCCGATGGGTACCTTCATTTCCCCCATCTCTCAACTTCTCCCTGTCCTAGCGGTCTAGGACAGGCCTCTTGCTTGTCTCTTGGCTTCGATCCCCCCCCTCCTATGTTCAACTCCTACTTGTTGCGCTTGCGGCCCTGAATTTTGGCAACGCAAGCAATTGTCAAACCACCTTTGACGATCCCTTCAATCCTTCCCAATCCTCTCATCCAACCAACGCCGTCGCCTGTTGTGACGGTTGTCAACCATCAACTCTCATCCTCCCACTCAAGATCACTCCCAACCCAATCCTACCTCACCCTATAGTCTCATGATCGAGTCAAACTTGGAGAAGGATCTCATTCATCCCTTCGACCACAATCTCATGCTCAATAGGTTGATCTCAATCACCAACCAATTGATTGATTCCTCCAACACCGCCCTAGCTACTACCAAGACCTCCCGTGACTGTCTATAATCCTTCTCCAAGCGCAGCGCGGCGCGGCGCGGCGCGCGCGGGTAAATAATAGTTGGATGAGCCTGAGGATAAGTTGTTCAGCCGGGCGGTACGTTTGCGCAACAGTTTATGAATTGAGGTCTTAAGGCGGCCAGGGTGTCCAGGATGGGGCACCACATCTCTCCCCAACTTACAGACTGTCCCTAGTCTGCTCCCGAGTTTGATGCCATAGAAAGAAAAGAAAGGAAAGACAGATGATTGAAACCAAAGAATGGCCATTTTGATCTTGAGAGTGGTTGAAGAGTTGAGGAAAATATCTTGATTCTTCCAAATGAAACCTAGAAGCGGCAGGAATAGAACAAGGAGGGCGTCCCAGGTGCTCACATATGTGGCATACAGTAGAGTTTTACAACAAAAACGCAGCAAGTGACCCTGGTGGTGCACAATTGGGAGGACTTACTTCTGAGATAAGTTGCCCCCACGACAATGGAACTTCTTGACTTGATCAGCAGAGAACCTTCTGGCCAACCAAGTACCATCCAGCTCCTCCAAAACATAAGATCCACCTCTAACTTGATGAACCACTCAATAAGGGCCATTCCAACAATTAGAGAAAAGCTTGCCCCACTGGGTTTCCAAAGATCAATTATAAGCTAAGACTAGATCACCAGGGTTCAAGGGCTCCCTGATTCGATTAGAGTGCTTGTCCTCCCAATACTGGACGGATTTTGCTCTGGCCTCCATCATTGTTTGATAAGCTTCATCACGAACGTCTTCACTTTGCTCCAGTTGCTTGGATCTAGCAACTAACAGATCAGTGGTTGAGGACACCTCTTCCCAAGAGATACCCAAGAAAGATTCCATTTCCAGATCCAAAGGAAGGACTGCTCTTTGACCAAAGATGATTTCATAAGGTGAGTAGCCAGTAGTCCTTTTGGTTGAGATTTGATCAGAAAAGAGAACAAGAGGAAGAAATTTGTGACAATTCTTGCCACTTTCACCAGCCAGTTTAACAAGTGCAGCCTTCAAAGGGGCATGGCCTCGTTCCACCATGCCTTGGCCTTCAGGATAATAAGGAGTAGTAACTCTATGCTGTCCAGGAAGGGATCGGATCATTTCAGCAAGCTTGCCCCCAAATTCAGAGCCACCATCAGTAGAGTAAGATCGAGCCAGGCCATAACGCATTGTCCAGGTCTTGTAGAGGAAAGCTGCCACTGATTCAGAGCTAAGGTTCTTAAGAAATTTTGCTTCAACCCATCCGGAAAAATCATCTCTAGCCACAATGAGGTACTTAGCACCACCTGCCTTAATATGAACCACATCCATAGCAATCCTTCCAAAGACAGTGGACTCCCCAGTAGGATAACGAATTTCGGCTGGGCGCCTAAGATCACGTTTTTGGCAAACTTCACAACTCTTGCACCATTGGGAGACGGATTTCTTCAAAGATGGCCACCAGAATTGTTTGGATAATCGTCAATAAGTTTCAGTTTCCCCACGATGACCAAGGCCTTCATGGAGACTTTCAAGGATAGAATCTTGTTTAGAGGGAATAGTAACAACAATAAGAGCACAAGGATTGCCCCTCTTCATAAGTCTAGAGCCTTGAACAAAAAAATTAGAAGAATTTTGTTTAAGAGATCGAAATTCCTTAGCAGAGAGATCAGGAGGTTTTTGAAGAGTTGAAAGGTACTGCTCTAATTTAAACCAAAAGCCTTGTTGAAAGCCAGAATAATTTTGTGAAGAAAAAGAGAAAATAGGTCGAATTAAAGGTTCCTCTTCATTGAAATCGGTTCCAACATCAGATTTGTTGTCCCCAAGAGGTCGTCGAGATAAACCGTCAGGCATGGTGAAAGATTTTCCAGGCCTGTGAACAATATCAAAAGAGAAAAGCTGGATAAAGGCCACCCAACAAGTCATAGGAGCATTGGGAAGACTGGGAGCATTGATCATTTCAATGATGGATCAAGCATCAACTTGCAATTCGAAATGTTGGCCCCAGAGAACGGTTTGAAGTTTCTTCATCATTTGAGCCACACCACAGAGTTCCAGTTTGGGCTGGGAGTATCTAGATTCTACATCTGAAAACAACAAAGATTCATAAAGAGCAGGACGGTCCCAACCATTTTCATCTTCCTGAGTAAGGACGGCCCCAACAGATCGATAACTAGAATCAACAGCCAGCTTGATCTTGCCAGCTCCAGGTCCATAAGAGATCTTTTTCAAAACTATGTCTTCACCAACTATCCTTTTGAGTAGCTGGAAAGCACATTCACAATCTTGGGTCCAAATCCATTCAGCATCTTTTCTGGTTAGACGACGCAAGGGTGCACAAATTTTGGATAAAGATGGGATGAAGATTCTAACATAAGTGACAACACCTAGAAAGCCCCTAACTTCAGTTGGATTGATTGGGGTAGGCCAAGAGATGATCTTGTTGACTTTGGCTGGTGCCATCCTTCTTCCTTCCTTGCAGACCACATGACCAACAATTTCCAGAGCAGGGACACAAGCCGCCAGTTTGGATCCAGAGACAGTAAGGCCAGATTCCTCGATTCGAAACAGAATCCTCTCCAAGGTAGTAGCATATTCCCAGATAAAACAACAAATTCCTGAATGCCAAGGTAAGAGCTCATTATCATAGTCAGATACTGGACCTTTAATTCCGCCATCGTCAATAAAGATACCAGCATGATCAGGTATTTCATCCTGGAGGATCCACATCATCTGAGCCTGATAGACTGCAACCGAGTTGGTGGCTCCTTGAGGCAATCGAGTAAGTTTAAATCAACCAAGAGGAGTGTCGAAAGTAGTGAGAGGACCAGAAATAGGATGTAAGGATCGTTCGTCATAGCCACCCATAATATCCCCTAGACCATAGCAAGCTCTTCCCGCAAAGGATTCAACAAATTCTTCAGTAGCAGGAGGAATACCAGAGTCTTTAATAGTAACTTTATTAAGAGGTTGAAGATCATGAACTATTCTAAGTTTACCATTACTCTTGAGGACACAGAAGACGGGGCTGGAGTAACTAGAAGTTGACTGTTCATACAGGCCAGTTCGAACTCGTTCCCGGACCAACTTGATGAATTCGTCAACTTTAGCAGCAGGGATAGGGATCTTTTTCTTTTGCCAAGGATCATGTTCAACTACAGGGATGATATAAGGGAGGCCATAGGATTCCTGCAAGAGACCTCTCTCTTCTTCACAGAAAGCAATAGATTTTTCTCTTAGAGATAAGACATTTTTGATTAAATTTAACTCATCAGGAAGAAGCCATCCATCTGGACCAAAGTTGACCACCTTCAGACGTTCCTCAGTGACCCGTCCATTGGGCACAAAGGGGCCAGTAAGAGATTGAGGGAGACCACAGTAAGGATCGCGAGATAGAGGAGGACGCATAAGGGGAGGATTGAGGTTGAGAGGCATAGGCTGGTTGACTGGTTGGACCTTCTTAGCAACTGGTTTTACTTAGTGGCAAAAGAGAGAATTTCTTGTTTCCTCCAAGAGTTGACCAGAGAGACTTGATTACGAAAGCTGAGTCCAAGTTCCAACATCTTCCAAGTCCGATGTTCTGCAATATCCTTGAAGGGTGCCTTTTCCATAAAAGGAGAACCAGGAGATAATACGTTGCTCACATGTGTGGCACAAGGTAGAGTTTCGAAAATGACAGTAAAAGATTGCCCTGGCAGTGCACAATTGGGAGAACTTACTTGTACCCCAAATTGCCTCCACTGCAGCCCATATTCCTTCATACCAAAATCACCAAAAACAGAATTGAAATTTGGATCTAGTTTAGACTCATTGCGGAGATTTGAACCGGAACTGAGAGAAGATTGATCAGACTTAAAAGTAGAAGGAAAAGGAGACACAAAAGATCCAGAGAGAGAAGGAGATGGAGGAGAAATATTTTTGGATTTTTCTATTTTGATATGTTTTTGTTTTTTAATATTCTTGAGCTCAGAAGAGAATGATGAAAGGAATGAAAAATAAGCCTGAGGGATGGGAGTTGACCCTTGAGTTGCAGTCTGAGGCTGAAAAGAACTACAATCATTGGTAGGATCAACTATTCCCCTAAAAAATGAGGGGAACTAGAGTTATCCTTCTGCTTCCCCTTAAAAGATGATTTGGGAGAATGACCACGAAAATCTCTTTCCCAACGACCAGAATCCAAAGAGCAAAGAGGAACTTCAATTTTTCTGCCATCAGCATCAGGGAGAAGAATTCTCTCCCCAACTTGATCAGAAAACATCAGGGTTGCACCAAAGTCCATTAAGAAGGGTCGTCCCAAGATCATAGGACTGTCCAAACGAGTAATCCAAAAATGGCAGGTTCCAACAATATTTCGACCAATCCTGACCGGTACATCTTCAGCAATACCAACCAGTTCACAAGCTTGATTCCCTATCCCATATACTTCAGAGTTGAAGCTGACCCTAGGACTAAGTTTGAGCTTGCAGGCCATAGCATCCGAGATTAAGTTAAGCTGAGATCCAGAATCCACAAGAGGAGAAACAGTTTTAGCTGAGTCATCAAGATAACAAGGAAGAAAGCCAAGGGGACAGGAATAAAGATTGGATTCTATAGAAGGACTGGTTCCACCAGAGTCCTCCATTAAAGTGCCAGAGGAGACTTTGAGTTCTTCAGGGCCAATTTCCACACGTCGACGAGAGACCCATTTCTTCATTCCTTCAGCAACAGATGGAGAGATTGATAGGAGTTCAGCCACAGATAGATCAGGAATTTTGAGATCAGAAATTTTCTTTAATACTCCCTCCACAGCATTGGGGTGATCCTTGGAGATGCCTCTTTCAAATTGAACTTTGGGCTGGGTGGGGGGAGGAAGTTCAGGTGACGCAGAATCTAAGATAGGATTAGAAGGTTGAGGTGAGGGAGAAGGATCAGGGTGATCTGGGAACCTTTCCATGAGTGGTTCCTTTTCCACCTCCATGTCTTCTACATCAGAGGAAGGAGGCTCAAGTGTTGATCGACGTTTAACGGGTTTTTGAAGGATTGAAGTTGGCAAGGAAGGAGCCTTATGAGGTTTAGGTTCCTCATGTTGTTTCCTGGCTGGATCAGATTGATAAGTAGTCCTAGCAAGACTAGAGGAAGAAATGGCTGGAGGATACCAAGGTTGGAGGGTACCACAGGATGATTGAAATTCAAAGGAAGCAAGAGATGCTTTCACAGGAGGTGATGGCTGGTAAGAGGCCACCACATGTCGGATAGGACGAGACGAGTCAAAAGGGATTAGGGCACCATTAGGGAGGAAGTAATTGTTTCCCCTCTGCTCTACCAACTTTTCCTTTAAGTCCTTCTGAAGTTCTTGACATCGTCCGGTTCCATGGCCTTCCCTATGACAGTAGTAACAGACCAGAGTTGATTTGGGGACAGAAGAAGGAGTTTTAGGAGTAGCTAGCAAAGAAATCTTTTGATCTATTTTGTTCTCAAAGGCTCTAAGTAACTTGGTGATTTCATCTATAGTAGTAGGTTCTCGATTGGAATTAGGATCTGCTTTAGGCCTACGATCTGCCTCCATTTTAATCATAATATCGTTCGACTCTTTAAAAGAAGGAGCATGGACTGGTTCAGTAGTTCTAGGCTTTTCAAAGGTAAGAGCAGTTTGACCTTTCATGACTTTATCCACAGTACTCCTAAGGGTGAGAAAAACAGGGAGCTTGAATCGATTATCCCTGGTAGTAATCATGGATCCAGATTTGACCAGTTCTTCTTTAATCCTTTCCTGCACAGCCAACAAAAAAGATTGGAAGAACTTTGCTCAAATTTCGTCCACTGTGTCAATGTGATTGTTTCGGATAAGATAGTTTTGAATGGGATCCCAAGACTTTATAAAAATCTGATAGTCAGAGGCTGAAGAAATACCACCATTGGAGATCCACTGAGAAACCAGAGCATCCAAATCCTGCAGAGTAAACCTAGCCACATCTATTTTACCCCAGTATGCCAACATAGCCTCCCTGAGAAGCGTCCAGTTGTGGGATTCAAATCCCTTGAAAGACTCGATTACCTCCATAACTTCATCAGAGGAGATAAAGAACCGTAACTGATAAGCCATATTGAATTCACTAGCTCCATCTACTTCAGCAGCCATTTCGTAGGAGTCCAAGAATTGCTTGAGATTTGTACCGTTGAAGCCTAAGTTCTTGTTCTGGGGTTTGATCTTTACCATCTTAGGTCAAACAGAGGCGGTTGGAGTAGCGGGAGATGCCATATCGAATAACAGAGTTCCTAGGGGATCCAAAGAGCAAATTTCCAAAGTGGCTCACGAGTGTGGCAAGAGTAGGGTTTTGCCAAAAACGACAAGTATCTTGCCCGAGCGGTGCACAAATTGGGAGGACTTACTTCTAGACCAAGTTGCCTCCACGGATTGGAAAAAAGAACAAACAGAAAAAGAAAGAGAAATTGGATAGGATTTCGGAGTTGATTCTTCAAATTGGGACTGTAAATCCCAAGGTTGCTGGTTCGATCCCGGCCCGGGGGACCAAATGTAAGACTCCAAACGGTGCTAAGCCGTGGCAGTTCTGTGGAGGGGAAAGGTGCTGTTTAGGCTGCCCTCCTAGGAGTTACAATAATATTTAAATGTAACCGGAATCAAGGTCCAGAACCTTATGGATGAGAAATCAAACTAAGAGAAGAGGATAAGAGTTGTCGGTAGCGATGGAAACAACACTATCTGAGACAAGATGGTGCAGGGAAAGACTTGAACAAATAAGTCAAGGTTTGTTCAGAGTTCAATAGAACAAGGCAGTTGTAAGTAACAACGCCCACAAGCTAATAACTCTGGTCGTCAGCAGCTGATTAGGAAAGATCAACTCAATCCCAACCAACCTCCAGGTTCTCAATGAACCTGCCCAACTCTCCGCAATCAAGCGCTTGAAGGGTACCAGATAACTGTGGGAGGCTGAAAAAAACAAAAGCAATTTGTTTATGAAGCTCTAGAAGCAAATCAATAACGAATTTGAGCAAGAATATCCCAACACTTCTCAAGGAACTCAAGAATAGCGTGGCGAAATTCAACCTCAAAGAAGAAGGGAGGTATAACACTCCAGGTTTTAAGCTTAATAAAACCTCTTCAATCAAACGTGATTGGCTCCAGAAAGATGATCAAGGAGAGATCAGGACCAGTATGGTCGGAAAAAGGGATCAGAGTGGTATAACACACTCAAGAATTCAGGCAGACAGGAATTCTTCTTCAACCAGCAAAGCTATTTGTTGGTGATAAGGATCAAGGTCACAAAGGACTGAGTTTGAGTATGGAGGCTCAAAGGATCAAGGGGCAATCATAGATATACCCGGATAATTTGCTCAGATAAGTGGGGAAGGATGCCCACGGATAAATTGTTTATGATGATGGGATGCTAGGATGCTGCTAGAATTGATCCGAGAGTACGACCAAAATTTGGATCAAATCCAACGAGACCCGCTCATTGTCTGTCCCCCAACGCTTGATGATCATCATCATCATCGAGATCGCTCCTCAGATCTGGATCATCACTTCAAGATCTTCCAAGAACAAACCGAACTCACTCAAACAATCCTCAAATTTGAGAGGGAGACCGTCATCAAGCTTTGAACCGATCCTCATCATCCTCAAACTCTCCATCATCTGCTACCCTTGCCCATCATCTGATCCGACCAACGACCGCAAGCGACCGCTCGCGGCCGTCGGAACCTTCACCCCGTTGTCGCCGCCAATTGGGCGACGACAGCCGTTGTCGACACCCGCGACCGCTGTTGCAGGTGTCCATCTGGTTGCCCGCGGTCATTCTCGATGCGGGCAAAATTTCTCTTTTTTTTTTTTTCCTCTCATATCATCTTTTTTTTTTTTTTTTTTTTTTTTTTTATTATGTTTTCATTTTCCCGCAACTATTTGTAGTATCTCTTGTACATAGTATACAGGGCCTCATGTCTATAAAAGGAGGGGCTCTCCCCTGCCTTTTGGCCCAGAATATTTCCAGGAGACCATCAGGATCCCATCAGACCATCATCATAATCAATTTATCCATGGGCATCCTTTCCCACTTATCTGAGCAATTTATCCGGGTATATCCATGATTGCCCCTTGATCCTTTGAGCCTCCATACTCAAACTCTGTCCCTTGTGACCTTGATCCTTATCACCAACCAATAGCCTTGCTGGTTGAAGAAGAATTCCTGTCTGAATTATTGGGTGTGTTATACCACTCTGATCCCTTTTTCCGACCATACTGGTCTTGATCTCTCCTTGATCATCTTTCTGGAGCCAATCACGTTTGATTGAAGAGGTTTTATTAAGCATAAAACCTGGAGTTTTATAACTCCCTTCTTCTTTAAGGTTGAATTTCGCCACGCTATTCTTGAGTCCCTTGAGAAGTGTTGGGATATTCTTGCTTAAATTTGTTATTGATTTGCTTCTAGAGCTTCATAAACAAATTTCTTTTGTTTTGTTCAGCCTCCCACAGTTATCTGGTACCCTTCAAGCGCTTGATTGCGGAGAGTTGGGCAGTTTCATTGAGAACCTGGAGGTTGGTTGGGATTGAGTTGATCTTTCCTAATCAGCTGCTGACAACCAGAGTTATTAGCTTGTGGGCGTTGTTACTTACAACTGCCTTGTTCTATTGAACTCTGAACAAACCTTGACTTATTTGTTCAAGTCTTTACCTGCACCATCTTGCCTCAGATAGTGTTGTTTCCATTGCTACCGACAACTCTTATCCTCTTCCCTTACTTAATTTCTCATCCATAAGGTTCTGGACCTTGATTCCGGTTACATTTAAATATTATTGTAACTCCTAGGAGGGCAGCCTAAACAGCACCTTTCCCCTCCACAGAACTGCCACGGCGTAGCACCGTTTGGAGTCTTACAGCGGACCCCAGTAAGGTGGTGGTGGCGGTGGTGTGTTCGTGGTGTATCTCCGGAAACGGGGCAACACTAGCAAGATGAGCAAAATTTAGTTACTATCTTTATTATCATTAGTCAGCCCCGATTAGTACTCACCAGTAACTCAAGTACCCAAGTATTCAATCTCTGGCAACGGTGGTATTTTGTAGTTAAGCCTTGGCGCGGATGTCAGCCTGCTACTTAGCACAGAGCAACCTGACAAAGCAGCAACAATAATAATATTAACAAAATAAAGATAAATGAATAAATAAAATTATTATAAAATGAAGAAGTAGGAAATCCATAAATATTATTGCAGAAATGGATTCCCCACCCAAAATAAGGTAGGGTCACTCACTGACCCCACCCTTGAATTTGTACTCCTTATATTTTTTAATTAATTTAATACAGAATGGTAAATGACCACGGCACCAGTATGGTACCTTTTAGCCATTTTAATATTTCACATGATATGTCATGTATAGGTTTCACACCTAAATTTCAGTCGAAATCCAGGTGTTGTGTGTATTTTAGGAGTTACACGGGAAATTGTGTTTTGTCACAATTCCCGCACGCAGCCCCGCGTCCCTACAGCGCTGGTCTCCCGCGTACGCAAACTCCCGCACGCAGCTCCGCGTCCCTACAGCGTTGGACTCCCGCGTACGCCAACTCCCGCACGCAGCCCCGCGTCCCTACAGCGCCGAATTCCCGCACGCAGCCCCGCGTCCCTACAGCGCTGGTCTCCCGCGTACGCAAACTCCCGCACGCAGCTCCGCGTCCCTACAGCGTTGGACTCCCGCGTACGCCAACTCCCGCACGCAGCCCCGCGTCCCTACAGCGCTGAACTCCCGCGCGCATCTGAGCAGCGGATCAGTCCCCGCGCGCATTTGAATGGACTGATCCCCGCGCCTCCTATGACATCCAGGTACCGCTCAGAGAAGCTACAACATAGTAGGATCTACACTACATATGTAAAGCTAACACACGAGCATAGATTATGGTTCAAAAACCTTAAAAATCAATTGAAATTAGTTAATAACTAATTTTTAGTATTTTTTATTAATTAAATAAAGATCCAAACTCACCACGAAGTAAGTTGATCAGAACCTTCAAAGACCACGAAACTACATAAGCAGTGGTCGTAAAAATTATTAAAAATTACATACAGGATCAGCAGAGGATGGAGAATCAATAAAAATCTACGTCTGCTCACTTTGGACCAGTACTTACTGTACAAATTGAGGATCAGTGCAGGATCAGCAAAATGACTAATCTATTGATTAACAGATCCTGCAGCTAAAAAGGAGCTGTTCCTCGACAGATCTAAGGCCAGCAGGCTAACAGAACCTTGAGGACGTGCCAATCTTGCCCTGATTGCCCCCCTAGCCTCAGCCCATGGCTAGTACCCCTTCTAGAGGTCCTCAAGCACCCAAAAAGGAATATTTAAACAGGCTCTTTTGCCCTTCTGTTTCCAAATCAGTTAATCAGTTATCAGGAATTATTTATTATCAATCAGACACGGTGTCATTGTTAATCAAGTGCTTATATGAAGATAAGCAAGTGATTTATGACTTAGTCTGTAGTAGTATTATTTACCTTTATTAACCAATCAACCATTGAAGTTTAGTCAGGCAATCAACCCCATCTGCTCTGAAACCCTTCCAATTATTCCAGGATTTTCGTGGTCAAGTACTCAGAGTGAGTGTTTCCCTTCCTTTCTAGGCCACGTGTGCTGTTAAGCCCGGCCATTAGTGGAATAAGTCCTTTCTAAGGCACCCATATTTATTCCAAGGTTCTTAAACTGCCTAAGGAGGCCCCTTGAAGAGAGGTTGCTAGTCTGTAAAGATCCCCAGTAGTATAATACTGTGGCCCCTCTTTATATTTTATATTTAAAATATTTATAACCAAACCAAATAAACCTTGCACTTGCTCATACCGTACCATTATTGGAGCTTTAAAGTGTATATTCTTTGGAATATTATTGCTCCAAGTTCTTTTATCACTCTCTGTAGCTAAAGGACTGCAAGGTTCCTGGTATCAGAGAGCTGACAACTGGGGGTCTGGCCGGGAAGTATCCTAAATAATTAATTGTTTAATTAATTATCTCCTGGACCAGTTATTTATATAAAAAATTATTATATATATAAGTAGAAATACTTATTATTTATCTTGATCTTTTGATTCGTCCAGTGGATTTAAAAACCAACGGAGAATTGATCAATTATTATTTAAATCTTCTTAAACAGAAAAAAGAAGAAAAATTACGTAACTTTGTGCCTGTTGTTATAACTCCTGAACAGAAACAGGAGAGACTTCTTTATTATAGACAACAAATCTTAAAAGAAAAGGAACAAGAGCTAGAAAGAATTATCAATTTCAACTCCTTGTTAAGACAGCACAAAGAGTGGAAAACCTATCAAAGAAAGCTTTCTGCTTTTAAGAGACGGTATCCAAATTATAAAAGTGAGCTTTGATCTCCTTTTTATTTTTTTTATAAAAAAAAAAATCACAAAAACTCGAAAATTATAATAAAAATTATTATAAAATAAATAAATATATAACTTATATTTTTTATTATTTTATCCTTTCTAGTGGACTTTGTCTTTGGTGATCTTATTGACCAAGACCTCTTAGAGGACGTCCCAGACTGTGGACCCTTGGATTTGTCCCAAGATTTAATTGGAACCCACTCAGATCCCGTTGGAATACCCTCCAAGGACGGACCTGACCCCAACAAGGACTTAGTGCCTTTAAACCTTCATATAAGTAAGAAATATTTTTTTTTTGATAAAAAAAATTTTTACTCGAAAAAAAAAAAAAAAATTATTTTTTTATAAAGTTTCGACAAAAACTTATATAATCTTTAAAATGCATCAAAACAGACGCAACACCCATGCCAGTGGACGCGCCCCGTCATATGGATCTTTGCCCGGAGGAACCCGTGTGCGCAAGGATGCCAGTCGCGAACGCAATGAGGATCGAGCCAGTGATTGCTCCGATCCGAGCGACCGTGACAACGACCGCGGCCGCCGACTCGACCAACTCACCGTTGGAGGGCCGTCCCTTGTTGAACGTGAAATCCCAGGAGGATACCGTTCCACCTACGCCACCCCAGCCGGACTCCTCCAAGGAGGAGAAAATAAAGGTATTAGTGAAAGAACACGTGGGTCATTGGGAACTGTTCAAACAGGCTCAGACCCAGGAAGACCATCAGGGTATGAGAAAAGCCATATATTTGGCAAAGAAGACTCAAATAACCCTCCAAAAATTAATTCCCAAGAAAGAAGTAGAAAGTTACGTGAAGAATTGGAATCCTTGGGACCAATTAGTTTCCTTAAGAGGAAACAACAACAACAAGAAGAAGAGATCTCTAGCCCATCAGAAGTTAAAGAGTCCCAAAGAGTGGGACAACATAATATCTTTGGCAAGAAAATGGAAGAAAGTTTACCGCAATTAGACGTAGAAACTTTCAACTTGTTTTCCATAAATGTTTCTCATAACTTTGATATCATTGGCAAATGTTTTGATAAAGTATATGAGCAATTGGATAAAGTAAATACCAATTTTGGTAAAGTCATGCAATCCCAATCCAACTTGATCAAAATCAATGAGTTAGAAGTAAAACAAATAAGAGACAGCATTAGTTTGAGTAAAGGAGAACTAATAAATTATCTAGAAAACAATACTTCAGCTATCCAAGAAGAAATTCTTCTATCTATTGAACAAATCAAAGAAGGTATTAATAAAACAGACCACACTTCACCTTCTCATATTATCAATAAAATTGATTCACTAAGTAACAAACTTGATCTGGAATTAGGTATGATTAAGAATGATCTCAGAGATCTAAAGATAAACTTATCTCAACCCATTGCAGACTCTGATGAAATCAGACCTTCCAGGTACCACAGTATGCCCCAACTACCTTCTAGACCAAGAATAACAAGGCTTGAATCTTTCAGACCTAGTCCCACTCCTGAAGTAGAACAAGCATTAAAATTACTTCCCCCTATCACTGAGTGGCCTAAATTCTCCGGAGAAGGAGAATACAATCATGTCAGTTTTATTAAGTTTATTGACTATACTCTGGCCTCTTATGAACTTCCTGATAACATAGCCGTAGTAAGACTACCTAGACTGTTTGAAGGAGTAGCCCTTGACTGGTTCATCAATAAGAGAGAAGAGGTAGGATCTTTGTCATGGAATTCATGGAAAGATTTGATTAAGGAACAATTTGGTACCAGAATTTGGAAAAGAAAAATGATGAAGACTTTCGAAACTTCTTTGTTTGATCCATCTAAAGACAAACCTCACAAATGGTGCCTTGACCAGAAAAGAAGACTAGACTGCTTCTACCCAAATGCTGATAAAGAAGAAGTCAATGAAAGACTCCTCAACCTATGTCCAGGACAACTTAACCATAGCGTAAGATGCAGAATGCCCATGAACTCTGACCTTTCCACTCTCATAGGAGTATTAGAAGAAACTATTGACATGAATGGCTTAGACAAAAGGCTTGATAAACCCAGAGAACCAACTACTAGGAATAAGGAAGATTATAATAACAAGAATAAAGAACCTCTACCTATCAACTCAGAAGCCAAGAATACTTTGGTGACCAAAGAAAAGACATGTTGGAATTGCAACCAAACAGGGCATGTAAGACCTGACTGTCCTTTACCCAGGAGAAAGATTAATCCTATTGAAGGAGAAGAGGATGACACTAATCCTGACCCCCAACTAGATGACACTGACGGTTCCATCTCTGAGTGTGACCTAATGATCACTAATCCCATTAATGTCATCGAAGGTAACATAGAATCTTCCCTAGATATTAACCCTGTTAATGAAGATAGCAATTTGCCTCAAAAATCGACACCCAACATGAAAATCCAACATGTTTCTGAAGCTAAGACCTTAAACCTTAAACCTTCTGTTAGAAAAGGTTACACTGGTGGTAAAACTTGTTATGCCACTGGCTTGACACAAGGTTCCCCCGTAAAATTACTTCTAGACAGTGGAGCCTTCTGCTCTTGTGTTGGAACTGACTACTTAGATAAACAGGATTCCAACTGGAAGAAAAACTTACTACCTGTACCTCGAGTTAAGTTCAGCAGCTGTAACTCACCTCTCAATGCTTTTGGAGTATGGCCAACAGGAATCGTACTCCCCCACTCTAAAGAATCAGCTGATAAAGATGAATGGCTACCTGAAAACAACATTCCAGATGGACCTATACACCTGAGAAACTACAGAACCAGTAAAAGACACTGAGCCCCAACAATTTTTTCAGATATAGTTATATCTTGAAGTGGGGGAATGTCAGCCTGCTACTTAGCACAGAGCAACCTGACAAAGCAGCAACAATAATAATATTAACAAAATAAAGATAAATGAATAAATAAAATTATTATAAAATGAAGAAGTAGGAAATCCATAAATATTATTGCAGAAATGGATTCCCCACCCAAAATAAGGTAGGGTCACTCACTGACCCCACCCTTGAATTTGTACTCCTTATATTTTTTAATTAATTTAATACAGAATGGTAAATGACCACGGCACCAGTATGGTACCTTTTAGCCATTTTAATATTTCACATGATATGTCATGTATAGGTTTCACACCTAAATTTCAGTCGAAATCCAGGTGTTGTGTGTATTTTAGGAGTTACACGGGAAATTGTGTTTTGTCACAATTCCCGCACGCAGCCCCGCGTCCCTACAGCGCTGGTCTCCCGCGTACGCAAACTCCCGCACGCAGCTCCGCGTCCCTACAGCGTTGGACTCCCGCGTACGCCAACTCCCGCACGCAGCCCCGCGTCCCTACAGCGCCGAATTCCCGCACGCAGCCCCGCGTCCCTACAGCGCTGGTCTCCCGCGTACGCAAACTCCCGCACGCAGCTCCGCGTCCCTACAGCGTTGGACTCCCGCGTACGCCAACTCCCGCACGCAGCCCCGCGTCCCTACAGCGCTGAACTCCCGCGCGCATCTGAGCAGCGGATCAGTCCCCGCGCGCATTTGAATGGACTGATCCCCGCGCCTCCTATGACATCCAGGTACCGCTCAGAGAAGCTACAACATAGTAGGATCTACACTACATATGTAAAGCTAACACACGAGCATAGATTATGGTTCAAAAACCTTAAAAATCAATTGAAATTAGTTAATAACTAATTTTTAGTATTTTTTATTAATTAAATAAAGATCCAAACTCACCACGAAGTAAGTTGATCAGAACCTTCAAAGACCACGAAACTACATAAGCAGTGGTCGTAAAAATTATTAAAAATTACATACAGGATCAGCAGAGGATGGAGAATCAATAAAAATCTACGTCTGCTCACTTTGGACCAGTACTTACTGTACAAATTGAGGATCAGTGCAGGATCAGCAAAATGACTAATCTATTGATTAACAGATCCTGCAGCTAAAAAGGAGCTGTTCCTCGACAGATCTAAGGCCAGCAGGCTAACAGCACCTTGAGGACGTGCCAATCTTGCCCTGATTGCCCCCCTAGCCTCAGCCCATGGCTAGTACCCCTTCTAGAGGTCCTCAAGCACCCAAAAAGGAATATTTAAACAGGCTCTTTTGCCCTTCTGTTTCCAAATCAGTTAATCAGTTATCAGGAATTATTTATTATCAATCAGACACGGTGTCATTGTTAATCAAGTGCTTATATGAAGATAAGCAAGTGATTTATGACTTAGTCTGTAGTAGTATTATTTACCTTTATTAACCAATCAACCATTGAAGTTTAGTCAGGCAATCAACCCCATCTGCTCTGAAACCCTTCCAATTATTCCAGGATTTTCGTGGTCAAGTACTCAGAGTGAGTGTTTCCCTTCCTGTCTAGGCCACGTGTGCTGTTAAGCCCGGCCATTAGTGGAATAAGTCCTTTCTAAGGCACCCATATTTATTCCAAGGTTCTTAAACTGCCTAAGGAGGCCCCTTGAAGAGAGGTTGCTAGTCTGTAAAGATCCCCAGTAGTATAATACTGTGGCCCCTCTTTATATTTTATATTTAAAATATTTATAACCAAACCAAATAAACCTTGCACTTGCTCATACCGTACCATTATTGGAGCTTTAAAGTGTATATTCTTTGGAATATTATTGCTCCAAGTTCTTTTATCACTCTCTGTAGCTAAAGGACTGCAAGGTTCCTGGTATCAGAGAGCTGACAGCGGACCTACGACTCCACATCTCCCTTGATGACTCCGCTGTGGAAACTTTTGAGGTTGTCCCTCACGAAGTTGTCCCTAGTTACGGGATCAATGGTTCTAGCGTCTGTAAGACCAAGAATGCTTCCTTTCCTTTTCCTCCGAGAGAGAGAGATGGAGATAGAGAGAGAGAGATCGAGATATAGAATGATGGATCCTCCTCCCTACAACCCGGAGTCGAGGGGAAAGGTACTGGAGCCCTCCCCCTCAACCCTAACCTAAGTACAAGCACAAAGACAGACTGGCAACCATGAAGAAGGAACCCTAGACCTAGAACCCTGACCCATCCCCCAACCCATACCCTATCCCCGCCAGCTCGCCTGTCATTACGCGCACCCGGTTCCTCTTTTCATGGCGCGGCCCTCCGCCGCGCGATACCCAAAGTTCACCGCGCTTGCCCGCATCCACCTGACGCGCCGTCCTGGATTTCCCGTCCCGTGGCCGGCCCGCGCTTGCGCGCGGCTGCCCATGCATATAGCCCCGCTGTCGCCCCGCTTTTTCCTCCCCTGACTAGCCGTTCCGAGAACCTGGTCGGCCCAGCTCCATCCGTGAGTCGGACATCCAAGCGGGTTGCGGCCTGCCTCCCTTAGTCAGGCCCGGCCCGCAGTCGCGTGCTCGATCCCGCCGCGCTCACTGCTGAGCCCGCAGCGGCTACTGCTGAACCCGCAGCGGCTACTGCTGAGGACCGGCGCACCCCCACTGCTGAGCCTAACCTACCAGATGCTGAGCGCACAGGCCGCAACGCAGTCCCTGACCCAAGGCTATATAATGACACCACATCCCCCCCAACTTGAGTTCTGTCCCCAGAGGTCCCTTCCCATCGCCACCTCGACTACCCGCACCCCGCTCCTCCCTACCCACTCCTCTTCTCACTCTCCACCAACTCCCCTCCCACGCTCATCGCCGTCATGCTCCCCTGCAAATTCTGCGCCCGGCACGGGCACGCGTGCTCAATCGCTCCTGGTTGACGAGCCTGTGTTGCTTGCCGTCGCGGCCATCGCCGTTGCTCGCTTAGCAATGGCATGCCCCGAGCTCCCCCCAACTTTGGCTCCCGCCCCAGGCCGCGCAAAAGGGCTCGTCCCGACCCGTTCGTGGTTTCGGACGACGACACCATCTTGGAGGACTAGTGGACTCCGCCGGGCTCCCCTTCCTGCCGCCCTCCGCCGAGCGAGGGCCGCGACTTGGCTTCCCCCTTTTGCCACGCGGGACCGCCGCGGAAGGAGGATTTCTCATCCGTTGACGACTATCGGAGGGCCGTACGATTCTGGTCGGACGGCGTTTGGATGAGGGAAGGCGCGAGGGACCCGCGCCTCGATGAGATTCTCCGGCGTCGCGCTGCTGCAGCCCCAGTTCCCCCTCCGGTCCCTACACCGGCTCCTTCCGCCCCGGCTCCACAAGGTACTCCACCGCCGCCTGCGTCACCAGCGGTCTTGGATGGGAGGCCTACTACCCCCGAGGACCCTCCTCCGCCGTCCCCGATCATTGTTCCGTCATTGCCCCCAGATGGACCGGGCCCTCCGCGCGATGCCCCGGGGACCCCCTCATCACCTCCTCGCTTGTTTGGATCAAGCCCCGTCCCAGCACCGGCACCCCCTTCCCTCAACTCCCCCAAGATCCCGGAGATCCCGGTTGTGATGGCACTCCCGGCGGCTGGCTTTGAGGCTTTCGCGGAACGGTCGACCGCAATGCTCCGCAACTTCCTGGCGACCCCCGGAGCCCAATCCTCCGAATCCCGGCGCGAGTTCTTGGCGTCTTACCGGGCCCTACTGGCATCATCAAGGGCGGAAATGGAGGAAATGATGCGAATGGCTTAGACGCTCCCACCCCCTTACTTCTCTCCTTTCCCGCCTACTTTCTTGTCCTATTGTTGTACCGCGTTCCTTGGAGAAATACATCTTGCTGCGCGAGGAAAAGAAAGGGCCGCGTCCGCGCGTCCGGGTGGAAAGTGAGTGTGAGTGCCGAGATCCGCATCCGCGTGAGAAGTGAGTGTGAGTGAGGTTGAGGTTGAGATCCACATCCGCGCGCTCCTTCTGTGAGAAACCGTAAGTGACCAGTTATTCCAAGAAAAGAGGTACCTGGACCTCCCCAGACGGACTGCCACACAGTTCCCCGTACCCGTACTACAAAACAAAACAAACACCGCGCCGACAGCGCGCGCTCACGACCGGGAGTATAAGGCAGAAGCGATGGGAACAAACATTCTGGGGTGTCTAGTCGTTCCGGCTGTGAACCGGCTAGAGCACCCCCTTACCAAGCTAAGCTTTAATCCGCGTCCATACCATCCCTGACCGTCGCACCCGTCCATTGAAGAAAGAAACAGGAGAGAAACAGACAAAAAAAGGAAAGAAAACAGCCCAAATCCAAAGAAGAGAAAGAAAATATCCTATATTTATTATTTCATTCATATATTTTTTTTTTTTTTTTTTTTTTTTTTTTTTTTGCAGAGCTCTTTGTCCCGCCATCCGTGCGCGGGGCTCGTCCTCGCGTTTGCGGGCCCGACACCACGCCGCGCCCGCGTACCTGCAATAAATAAACCATAGCCAGTACCAATCCAAAGCCAAGCCCAAACCAAAACATAAGGAAACGAACATTCTGGGGTGTCTAGTTGTCCCGGCTGTGAACCGGCTAGAACACCCCCCTCACCAAATAAAGCTTAACCACCTAGCGCCCCCCCCAGCTTGACAGCTGTCCCCAGCCGTCTGCAACCTCCTACTTCTCCGGGGTCGCGCGTCGCGCGCCGCTACTTCGCTGTCCAAACGATCCGCGCCGTTGTCCGACTCTGGAACCGCTTTGCCCCCAGGCCCCAAATCATCGCTCGCCCTCTCTTCGAAGGAAGTGGAACCGCGCGCGAAGAAGCGTTTCACGTGCGAAGCCGCGGCCTTCCGCTTAAGCGGCGTCCCGTCCAATTCCTCAAGTCCGTAGCTGCCGCCCAAGAACTTAGAGGCCACGCGGTACGGCCCGTTCCACCGGTTGGCAAAAAGCCGGCCCCACTGGGATTCCAGACTCCGATTATACAGCAGAACCAGGTCCCCCTTCCGCAGCGGATCCCGGAGGCGATGGGAACAGCGCTTGTCCCAATAGCGGACTGACGCCGTCTGGGTTTTCTTCAACCGCTCCGCGGCCTTTCCCAAGGTCTCCTCACGCCTAAGGAGCTGTTCAGCCCGCGCCTCAATCAGATCCGCGGACATCTTAACCTTCCACCAATCCACGCCCAAAAACGTGTTCAGCTCGATGTCCACGGGAAGCACGGGCCGCTGCCCGTAGAGTAGCTCGTAAGGCGAATACCCCGTTGACCGCTTCACGGAGATCCAATCGGCGAAAAGGACCGCGGGGAGTGCCACCTGCCACTTTTTGCCGTCCTCACCGCACATTTTCACCAGGGCATCCTTGATTGGCTGATGCCCCTGCTTGATCATCCCCGCGCCCTCCGGGCAGTATTCCCTCACGCGGCCGAATTTCGCTCCACAACTCTGCACCAGCGTCATCAGGCGTCCCCAAAACTCCGCCCCTCCGTCAACAGTGACCAAGCAAAGCGACCCGTAGCGCGCGAACCAGTCTTCTTCCAGAAACTGAGCCACCTTTTCCGCCAATAGCTTTGCTAGGGGCCTTGCTTCCACCCACCCAGACAGATCGTCGCGCGCAACCAGCAAATACGCAAACTTACCCGCCTTGATGTGGACCACGTCCAGCGAAACGCGCCCAAACAGCGCGTCCTCGCCCGTGGGGCAGCCGACCACCTTGGGCAACCTCAAGCTTCGCCGTTGGCAGGCCTCGCACGACTTCACCCAGTCGCGCACCGCGCGAACAACCCCCGGCCACCAAAACCTCGCTTTCACCCTCCTCCGCGTCTTGACCTCACCCCAATGACCAAGGTCGTCGTGCAGACTTCCTAGAATCACCTCCTGGTCGGCCCTAGAAGTCGCGACAACAAGAGGCACGGAACCGCTCCGCCGCCATAACTGACCATCCTGTAAGAAGAAGTTCAGAACGTTTCGCCTCACCCATTGGGCAACTGTTTCCGTCGTGCCCTCGGGGAACCGGAGATCCTGCAAATAAGAGCACAAGACCGCGTAACGTCCCGACTGACGCAACGGAAGACAAACCACCGCCTCCGTCTTTCCTACCCAAATGACTGGAGCTTCCACGTCCAAGGGTTCCGCCCCCTCGTATGGGTCGTCCTGCGGGTACCGCAACAGCGCGTCCGGCATCGTGAACGCCTTTCCTGGGATGTGCACCACGTTAAAGGAGAATAACTGGAGAAACGCTACCCACCTGGTCATGGGCGCGTTCGGCAGCGTTGGTGAGTTAATCATTCACACCAAGGCCTCCGCGTCAACCAGGAGCTCGAAGTGCACGCCCCACAAGAGGTGCTGCAACCGCCGTACGATCTTGGTGACACCGCACAGCTCCAGCTTTGGCTGCGAATACCGACTCTCTGTTGCGGTAAAGGTGACCGATTCGTAGAGCACCGGCCTATCTTTTCCGTCCTCCTACTGTGTCAAGACCCCCCCGGCGCCGAGCTCGCTAGAGTTGACCGCCAGGCGTATCCCTCCGGCGTCGTAATCGAGGTCCCGAAGGACGATGTCGCGCCCCACAATTTCCTTGAGCTTCGCAAAAGCGGCATTGCATCCCTTGGTCCACTTCCACTCCGCCCCCTTACGCGTCAATGCCCGCATTGGGCTCGCTAATTCCGCGAACCGCTCGATGAACATGCGGACGTAGCTGCACAACCCCAGAAACTGCAGGACGTGCAACACTGTCCGAGGGGTCGGCCATTCAAGAACCTTATTCCGCTTCTTCTCCGCTATTTGCCTCCCGTCGTAGGCCACGACATGCCCCAGTACTTCGAGCGCCGGAACGCAGACCGCCAACTTTTTCCCGGACACAGTAAGGCCTGCCTCCTCAATTCGGAAGAGGACTCGTTCCAGAGTCTCCGCGTATTCCCAGATGAATCGCCGGATTGCGGGTGCATCCTCTAGGACCTTGCCCTTGTAGTCCGTTCTGGGGCCTTTAATGCCAGCGTCGTCGATGAAGATCTGCACGCCTTCCGGAAGGTCGTCGCGTAGTATCCAGGTCATTTGGGCTTGGTATACCGCCACTGAGTTGGTTGCACCTTGCGGTAGCCGCGTCAGCTGCATCCTCCCTAGCCCGGTTTCAAACGCCGTCAGTGGCCGCGAGTCAGGGTGGAGTTCTCGCTGGTCATATCCCCCCATCACGTCCACCAGCCCGTAGCAAGCGCGCCCGGCCATCGACTCCAGAAATTCTTCAACGCGCGGGGGAAGCCCCGCGTCGCGAATAGTGAACGAATTTAGCCTCTGAAGGTTGTGAACAATCCTTATCGACTTCCCGTCCTGCTTAACGACCGCAAAGATAGGACTCGAGTAGCTTGACGTGGATTGCTCGTAAAGCCCCGTCCTCACGCGCTCCCGAACCAGCTCCAGAAAGGGCTCCCAAACGGTACGGGGGATCGGAATCGGCTTGATTTGCCACGGTTTGTGAGGGACAGTGGGAATAACGTAAGGGTCCCCAATCTCACCTCTCAACAACCCGCGCTCGTCCGCTCCAAAAGCAAGCGCCTTCTCCCTCATTACCAATACCGACACCAGCAGATCCATCTCCTCCGCACTCAGCCATCCCGTCGGTCCGAAGTTAAGGGCGTCCACCCGCTTGTCCGTGATTCGCGCCGACCGCGTTACCCATCCATTCTTCCTAAGGGGCGTCTCCCACGGGTCGCGGGACCACGCGATCGGTCGTAAGGGTCCGTTGAGCCCCTGAGGCATTGGCTCGTTCCGCGGCCGGACTTTCCGCGCTCCCGGTTTGTACTTGCCCGCGTTACACCGCGCCATCCAGACCCGATCGTCGCCGTCGTAAGTACTAGTAATGACCAGACCGGGGCTTTTGCCTTTGCTCACGACTGTGGCACGATGATAGGGTTTTTGAAGCGTAGCGCCTTCCAGCGATGCATACTGAGGAATGGGACTTACTTCTGGCACCTGCGCCCCACGCGCGCCCTCCCCCGCTTGCTCCTCACCTGTCGGCCGCCCGTGCTGAGCCGGAGCCTGCTCCGCACGGTTCCCGCGGCCGACTAGGAAAAATCCTCCGCAGGGTAACCCTTACGGTCAACCCCCGCGCCGGACTCCTTGTTGCCGCCAGACATTGGGTCCTGTACCCATTTCCCTCTCCCGTGATCGCAGATCGTCGTCTCGAACCGCGCTCCAAGCGAGTCTTCAACGGTCAGCGCCTCCGTTCCTTCCTCGGCGTTGAAGGCCATTTGGGCTTGGAACCCAAACATGAATGGCCGACCTAGAATCACGTCTCCGCATTCCACTGAGAGAAATGACAGAGGCTTACAGACCTTGGCAACTTCCACCTCCTCCGCCTCTACTACTCCATCCACGCGGCATTCTCCGCCATTTAACGCCCGAAGGCCCATTGCACACTTCCTCCGCACCAGACCAAGCTCGTCCACCAACCTTGATGGGAGCAGGTTGACCATCAACCCGCTATCCACCATCGCCCACACCTTCCGCCCGGCGATGGTCATTGCAACATAAGCAAGCGGGACGGATACCGACTTTGACCGGCACGGCTCGGGATCCATTTCCTCCTCCGCCACGTTAACCCGCTGAACCGTCATCGGCACCCGACCCTGACCGCAATCTTTCAAGGCCTGGACCATCTCGTCGACAACCGCGGGGGACACCGCCGCTAGCTCTTGTAGGGTCAGGGGTATTGGTGAGTCGTTTCCCATTACCCTTTGGACAATGTCCGCGGCCTTCTTCTTTCCGGCAGAATTAGAGGACGGCCCGTCCGAAATCGGTACTCGCGCGAATGGCTTCAAGGCCGTTGGTCGCTCGTCGACATCCATCACAATACGCTCATTCGCCGCCAATGCCCTGACTTCAGCCTCCACTCTTGGCGCTACCCAGGTTCCGGGCGCGGTGACAATCCTGAGCGAGACCCGAGCAGTCTTGGTCTTGGCCTTTGCTCTTTCCCGCACTTGCACCATTGGTGGCGGCTTGTCCTTGGTCAGGTCCACCAATTAACCCGTCGGAAATATGTACGTCATCCCGGATGCGCGAACAAGTCCTTCGTCCATTTCCCGAGTGAGATCCTCACAAACTGACTTCCAGTGCCCTCTCTCCCCGCAATATGAACATCGCGGCGACCCATACAATCCGGATGATCCGCTAGGGGGCTGGAACCCCTCCGCCATGTGAGGCGGCACCGCGCGCGGTTGAGAAGGAGCCGCCGGAAACGGTGCAGCTGCCGGAGCTGTAGGAGCCTGTGTCCGGTTGAGGAAAACCCTTATGTCCCGCAGAATCTCCGTTATCTCCCCAACTGATGGTCCCGGAGGCTGCTGGGAAAGTCTGGAATGAGAGGGCATCGGCGGCCGCGCGGCCAAAGTTTGGTCGGGGGCCGGCCCTGAGATCGTGACCAATTTCTTGGAGGAAGACGGGTACGTTTGTGCCGTATCCGCGATGAGCTCGTCCAAATCGATTTTGCTTTCCACGGCTTGACGGATAACCGAAAGATTGGGGAGAATCGCGACGCTCCCATCCAGCGACCTCTTAACCAGGCCGTGGTCGTACAGGTATTGTTGCACTCTGGAACGGAGCTGGGGCGCGAGACCCCCCAGAAACGCCCGCTTCATGGCACCCGTCTGACCCGCGACAACCTTGTTCTTTGCAAGGTACCCGTAGATTCGCTCGAACCTTGACATATATTCCACTAATCCTTTGCGCAATCGCACCCCGCCATTCTCGATCGCCTCCTCCGCAGCTCAATCGAAGTCGCTTTCCCAAAACCAAGGTTCACGCTTTCCCCACCTCGCCAACATCTCACTTTTCAACTTTCCCCAGTCTTGCCTCTCGTATCCAACCATTTCTTCCACGTCCCGCAGCTTCTCCTCCTCGGTAATGAAAAGCACGATAGTCCGAACCTTGTCCGCGCCCGACGCGCCCTCCGAGTCCGCGATCCCTTCGAACCTAGAAAGGAACCGCTCGACATCCGAGGTACTGAACCAAAGATGAGGGAAATCCCTCAGCCTCAACCAAACGCGGCGAGGGGCCTCTGCCACCATGTCCGACGACCCTTCCGAGGGAGGAGCAAACCCGCTAACTCTAGGAGCATGAGCGGATGGCGGCGGAGGGGGTTGAGCAGCAGAGACGGGAGTCGGGCGTAGAGGGTAGGGAAGGGGAGCATTGGATCCCAGAGCGGTTGTTGGTAGCATTCTGCGTAATCTTCAAGAGACTGAGAACGGATTGAAAGTTCCCGGCCAGACCCCCAGATGTGGAAACTTTTGAGGTTGTCCCTCATGAAGTTGTCCCTAGTTACGGGATCAATGGTTCTAGCGTCTGTAAGACCAAGAATGCTTCCTTTCCTTTTCCTCCGAGAGAGAGAGATGGAGATAGAGAGAGAGAGAGAGAGATATAGAATGATGGATCCTCCTCCCTACAACCCGGAGTCGAGGGGAAAGGTACTGGAGCCCTCCCCCTCAACCCTAACCTAAGTACAAGCACAAAGACAGACTGGCAACCATGAAGAAGGAACCCTAGACCCAGAACCCTGACCCATCCCCCAACCCATACCCTATCCCCGCCAGCTCGCCTGTCATTACGCGCACCCGGTTCGTCTTTTCGTGGCGCGGCCCTCCGCCGCGCGATACCCAAAGTTCACCGCGCTTGCGCGCATCCACCTGACGCGCCGTCGTGGATTTCCCGTCCCGTGGCCGGCCCGCGCTTGCGCGCGGCTGCCCACGCATATAGCCCCGCTGTTGCCCCGCTTTTTCCTCCCCCGACTAGCCGTTCCGAGAACCTGGTTGGCCCAGCTCCATCCGTGAGTCGAACATCCAAGCAGGTTGCGGCCTGCCTCCCTTAGTCAGGCCCGGCCCGCAGTCGCGTGCTCGATCCCGCCGCGCCCACTGCTGAGCCCGCAGCGGCTACTGCTGAACCCGCAGCGGCTACTGCTGAGGACCGGCGCACCCCCACTGCTGAGCCTAACCTACCAGATGCTGAGCGTGCAGGCCGCAACGCAGTCCCCGACCCAAGGCTATATAATGACACCACACCGCGGGACCATCAACAGTCAACTTGATATTTATAGGGAAATTGCAGGCTACCTTGCGAAGACGAAATTGTTTGCACTTGCCTCAAAGGCCTCGGACGGCAGTACTGGGGACACATTGCTTGTTTTGAAGGATAAAGTTTTTGCAACGGCGGGACAACAATGACAACATTTTATATAATTTATAAGTCTAACAAGTAATGAATTAAATAATAAGTAAAGGGTATACAGTATTTATTGATGACTTGAAATCAATGGGAAAATTTATCTGAACGCTTGCAGGAGCTCGTGTCTTTATACCTGGGCAACTGTCAAGCCTCACACTTAGGAATTATTGTCTTCATAACTTTGACATGTCCTCTCCTCAGTACCATCTACCTCAGTCTATAAGCGTGACACAAATAAAGCACAACATCAATGGTGCAATCCGCTACTTCCTCTGGCTTGCGTTGACCTTCCAATCTTGCAAACCAACTCAGTATATACTTGCAAACTTCGCGGTTAACTCCATACCGGTCGTCCATCCATTATGAGATCCAATCTCCTTCCCTGGCCAATCAACAGCCTTGGACTTTCATCTTTGGTCACGCAATGTTTGTTAGTTTGCATCTACTTCTAACTAAGCCATCATTACTGTACAGTTTGCAATTGGACTAGTCCTTACCCTGCATAAACTATTACTTCTCACTTGTATTACCTTCAACGTAACTTGCTCCTGTCCCAATTCATCATACATTTGTATGCTCTGATTCTATTGTCTTGCACCTACGCCATGGCCTTGGATATGGTTGTACTACTGCTTCACTTCCTATCCCGTTACTGTCATTCATTGCCTCACCACCTTCAACTGTAGTTAGCTCACCACCAGGTTGTATCTAGTCACTTTGGATTACCTCATAAGGGCTACCCCCCTTGCCTGATGATTGTCTCCTCAGACATTTAATTTCATACGTTCTGGCATTTTGCTACAACCTAGTTATCACATTGGACTCAGGTTGAGTTTCCCTCTTTGGAACACACTCCATTCCTCTTGCCTTTGTTGAGTGGCTTAACTAAGTTTGCACCTTGCAACTGAGCCTTGCTATTTGCACTTGCCCTTGCACTCAGCATTCCTCTGTGCTCACAATCATCTAAGAATTGCCCTATAGTACATGGGGTGGTTGTGTGACACTGATCCTTTGATCATATTGATTGATGGCAGCCTCCTTAAGCTTTCCAAACCTGATATCAAGACCAAACAATTGATTCCTGCTCATACTTCTCATCCTGACAATTGTCAACATAATCACTCAAATCATTTGAATCATGATAACCCAAATCCAATCCCCAACAGGGACCCCATCCTCATTCAACGCCTTCCTCCGCCCCTCATTCACTCCACTTTGGGATTTGTCCCCTAGTTTTTATGCTCCAAGATAAAAGTCTCAAGTGGGAAGAGATACATATCAGATACTGACAAGACCCGTACTCAAGCATCAAAGAACACCTCTCAAAACTGTGAAGGTCTGAATTTTCATTTGGTTGATATACAAATTGAATCAGAATTTATAGATGATCAGTCATGTCCGGCCAACAATCAAATCCTGAGGAAGAGAGAAGTATGGAGTGGAATGAATTCAGAGGGACTAGTTTAGCAGCTAAAGGGGATCATCAGAGAGGGATGAGGAGGAAGAGGAAGGAGGAGGGGACATTGTATTGGAGCAGTGAGGATTCAAATTTGAAAAATTATTACTCTGACAAGGTTTGAGAGCAGGATGATGATGAGGATGAGTAGAAGGAGCAGAAGTAAGCTGGGGATGTATAATCATTATCATCATCAGGACTAGCCAGCGGAGGAGGAGCAGCGGTAGGAGATCCACCCCCATCAACAACAACAACCAATCAAGATACTGCTACCACCACATCCTGAGCACCCATGCCAGCATTCACAACAACAAGAAACCACAGCACCACAAGGTGAAAGATTAAAATGACAACAACAGCAGCAATGATTATGTGGGAAATTGCAAAGATAAAAGAGATCATTTCAAAGTATGAGATGATTAATAGCAACAGTCACACTCATCATCCAAAGGTCTCAAAGGTCAACATCCCCAACCTCACTAGACTACCGCCACCACCCCTGCAATGATCATTGTCATCTTTGCCAGAAACCTCCTCTTCCTCCTTCACCTTCCTCACCCACCCTCATCCATACTATTCTATCCTTCCCACCCCAACTCAGAATGAGATGGATCCAACAATGGAGTGTGCTTATGCCATCAGATTGCCGGCTAAACAGGCTCCTACTGAACCTCTCACAGGATCATCAGACAAAAGTCATCAGGATGCTGATTTGAAGCAAGTGATGGATGCTAGCCAAGAGACCAGAGAAAACAAAACATTGATGAGGGTGAATGATAAGGAAAATGTTATGGGAAATACTCAAATCTTAGGAATAAATCAGGGCAACGGGGGCAGGGGATTTCTCCCAAGTACCAATAAGGGTAAGTGACTCTAAAGATTATCTTGACATGACTAGGCTTCTTGAGTTGTAGCTAACCTTATCATACCATACTTGCTCCTAATGGTATTGTGTGAGAATTGCTTGCATCATACCTAAAATGACAGCCAAAGGATTTTTGTGAGAGAAGAGAAAAAAGTAACAAATAGTCAGTTTTTATGTTTTTGTCAGAGTATCAAGAGTTTCTAGAGGGAAAGGATTGAAATCAAATATGACCGGTGAATTGATGGTCTACTTCAGCTTCTTATTCTTCAAGAGCTCTCTTTGACTCAGCTTTGGCTTGCTCCTTGGAATGATTGGTTCTAACCAATGTGTTAAATCTGGCAAGATCTTCATTGGACCTGTCGTGAGGAGTAGGGATTGTGGTATTTAGTTTTGATCTGTGTTTGATTTGATTAGAAGGGATTTAGTTTGAGAGATGGATGGCAGACCAATTAGCTCTTCTGGTCAAAAGATTGTTGACTTCCTTGAAACTTTTTGTTCTCCTCTGGGTAGCTTGGTTGAACTTGAGTTTTGCTTTGATGGCGGCTGCTTGGCTGACTCTCAGTTGAGTTTCTTTATTGATGGGACTGCTCAAGACCAATCAACCATTTGATTTTGTAGGACTGATGATGATGATGCTCTGGAAGTAGTATTGAGATGAAATTTCCAAACCTGGCTTGCTTCCCTCTCCCAACTTACTCTACCGCCTTCTATCCCATCATTGACGGGCATCAAAATAGGTACATTGGCCAATCTGGAAATGGCACACTTAGCTTGGTGATTCAACTTCAATCACCAATGTTGAGGTCATGGGTTCAAATCCCATTGAGTGCAAATAAATTTTGGCTTTTCAAGCTGCCACGGCCCTCACAATGTTGTTCAAAGAAGGAACACTTCTTGATCCTCACCCCAAGCAGAGAATTTGCCTTGGAGGGAACAAGATGGGAAGAGATGATTTAACAAACATACAGAGATGTGCAAAGGATAGGGCTTGGAAACCTCAAAATGTTATACAATGGATTCAATCCCTTTTTGATCCTCAGCCAAAATGTAGTATGTGGATAGGAGGAGATGTGTTAGCTTGCTACTATTGCAGAGCAAGCTGAAAAATTAACAGAAATAACATAAAAATAATAATAATAAAATTGACCTAAGAAGGAGTAGAAAAAACCATAAATATTATTGCAAAAGTGAATTCTACATCCAAAATTAGGTAGGGTCACTCACTGAACCCACCCTTGAAAGCCAACTCCTTATCTTTTTAAATAATTAAGGAAAGAAAGACCAAAATACCACAGAACCACTATTGAAATTTTTGGAAAATTAAATATTTCACACGTATTGTCATTTATAGGTTTCACACCTAGAATTCAGTCAAAATTGAGGTGTTGTGTATATTTTAGGAGTTACAGACAGAAATGTGTTCTGTCACAATTCCCGCACGCAGCTGCGGCAGCCAATGCACCCGGGCACGGCTGAGATACAGCTCTGTCACTCTGTCAAAGTCGTGTACGCAGACCCAGGCCTCTGACAAGTACGCAGCCGCGGGACTATGGGTTGAGAAAGTGACAGGCAGCCTGAGAAACTTAGGTACCACGTAAAAATGCTACAACCCACATGGGAACATTCTACAACTTTTATAAATGTTCCCGTGGATAGTAGATAGTCCAAAAGTACATAAAATTATATAAGAATACTTAAATAATCTTTATACGTATTTTTTATTAAATATAATACAAAGTACCAAGAATGTTGAAAATACAACAATGAAAACTTCTAAAAATATATTAAAACACGTTAATATACTATTATGAGAATTTATAGACATCAATATTTTTGTGACATACTAAGAAAACTAATGATGTCAAAACATCACATGAATACCCATGACTTATATTTTTAAGTAATCATTTTAGTAAATCAACTGAAATTTGAAAATAAGGAGTAAAATCAATATCATGACTTTACTCCAATTATTTAATACATAATGAGAACTAACCTGACATCAGAATATCTGTAGAAATGTCTGTTAAAATAATTATTAACTTACTGGGAACATTTACTAAGGATAATTAATTAAATAATAAATAAAAATGACAGATTAGTGTTATTCACACGTCCAAATATCAATTATAAAGTAGAATAATTCCCATAACCTGTGAAACTAGATTCTGCCCGTGTTACAGCACCAAGAACACGTGACAGGATACCACTGGTTACCCTGCCAGCCTCAGTGTCTGTTCCTTTGAGCCCCTGTACCCCTCAGAAGGCAATATTGGGACTCCAAAAGCTATAAATAAAGAGATCTTTTGAGGATATTGATACCCAGAGACCCAGTTATATTTACATCCAGAAACAGTGCCAAGGTAATCAAATACTTATAAGAGATAAGTAAGTGATTTATGGCTTTAGTCTGATTAATATTATCTGTCCTCAACCTCTTTTTATCAATTTAAACTGCTGAAAAACCTTAGAAACACAGTATACAGGTTTAACCCATCAGTGCACATCTCAAACAGATACCCTAAGTATATAATAATACACCAAGGAGTTTTATTATCCTTTCTCTGTTGTGGCAGCTTAGTTACAAAGCCCTGCCACTTCACCGTATATTTTATACATACTATCTTTGGGCAAAATATCCTTTAAACTAGAGGGCCCAAGTAACCAGGACTACGTGTTTTCATACTGAATTCCCTGAAGAGAGGTGTCAAAGATCCCTAAGATAATTGTGGCCCCTCTATAAAAATATTTAATAATCAATTTATCTATATTGATTTATAACAATAAACTATAACCAAACCAATTAACCTTGCAATAAGATTTATCAAAATATTTTACAGATTATTTCTGCATTTATTAAATAATATATTTATTATTTATTCTATCACCTCTGGTAGCTAAAGGATAGAAACAGTCTTGGCATCCAGGAGGCTGACAGGATGAATTAGGAAACATAAAGTGAAAAGGCATTTTTGGATTTCTTCCTCATCTTTTTGGATGAAAGAGGCAGCCTACCTTGGCTTCATTCATTAGTTCATTGGCCATCAGGAGATAAACATTGACCTTAAAGGATGGAGTTTGGCCAAAGCATGTTTCATTGTCCAATCCAAGGCAAGCATTGTAGTTGGACAGAATTTTGAGCCAGTTTACCAGGATGATGTGATAAGCTCTCTTGAGCTGACTTGAGCCTTGGGAAGCTGATGGAGGAGGTGTTAAAATACATAAGCACTTACGTGTGTGCTATCTATGATTAAAATCTGAATTGGATGTAAATGAGGGCCTCTGCGGCCCATTGGACACATACATGGACCATACGCGCCTGTGTGGATGTCACGGATTTGGGGAAACTGGTCTCAAAACGCGTGAAACAGGCCTATTGGTACACGGTCCCTAATGGGCCCAGTGGGGTATATGGGCAAATACAGCCAGATGGGCTTGCATGGGGATAATTGGGCCCAAGGTTTATTTTGGAAATACTTGGCCAGAAAGACTGGCCCACCAAAGTATTTTAAATTCAACTTTTGGGCTTGGGGGCAGCCCATTGGGGCTGGCACCTGTGTCGCAGCGCATTTGGGGCTGCTGTGTGTGTTGAGGCCCACTTGGGGCCGCTGTTTTTGCTTACAGCCCCTTTTTGGGGCCCAATGGCCCGTGTGGGTCTGTTGTAGGGGGCAGGGGGGCTCAAAATGGAGCCCCCCCACCGCGGTCGCAGCTGTTTAGCCCGTTGCAGCTGCCGCAGGGCTGGTGGCCCCGGCTCCTCCCCCTCCCCTCTCTCGCCATCGCAAGGAGGAGGGGGAGGGCTGGCTGGATGGAGCCAGCCAGCGACTGGTTGCAAGGGGCAACCGGTCATGGTGGGGGGGACTTGATCAACCCCCCACCAAAAGTGGTGTCTAGGCCAGTTGCATTGAGGCAACCGGCAGTGGGGGGGAATCAACCACTCCCCCACAATCAAACGGGCGCTCTCCCCCCCCCCCCCCTTTACCAAGGGGTAGGAGTGATGGGTTGGAGGGGACCTGACCACCCCCCCAGCCCACCTAGCATGACAACTCCCTGCGGGCATCAACCTCCAGGGCCCCTGGTAGGGGGACTTGACCACCCCCTCCAGTGATTTGAGAGAAAGAGGGGGGGGGGCAGCATGTCCGCCTGCTACGCCACCCCCCCCAAGTGTGTCTGAGATCAGATCCAGGTGTGTCCTGGGTCCCTCCTGGACATTTGTATGGCCAGGGGCTGGTTGCATGAGGCAATCAGCAAGCATGAGAGGTAACAGGCTGGTTGTAATAGACAACCTGCCAGGGGATTTGAACAGCTAAGGGGCTGGTTCAGCCCCATTGAGGTCGAAACACCAGAAATAACCAGAATAAGCTGGCTGTAAGGGTACAGGGACTGATGCCATGCCGGCTGATATAGCTCAAACCAAGTAACAGGGCCTGTAGAGCCTGTAGAGCTCTTTTGGAGCGGAAAATTTGCCTTTTGGCTTGTTGTATCATGGGCTCACAAGAGGCCAATCTTTTTTACTTGAGGAGCTCTTCTTTCTGCTTTTTTCCATCATCCATTTATCATCCAATCAAATTCAACACCAATATCATCCAACATTTTGCTCCATTTTGAGAGTCCATCAGCAATTATCAACACAAGGTGTCCAGTATTTCTTTTGCTTTAAATGCTGCTCATTTGCCTCAGCTAATTGCTGGCCATAATTATAATAGGAGGGATGTTGGATGTTGAGTTCCTGGGGGATGTTTTTCTTGGTCCATTGGATTATTTAGTGGACTTGCAGGGGGAGGATTTCTGAGGGGCCAATTAAAAATAGTAAGACGGATGAAGGGATGAAGTGCTATGAGAGTATTTAAGCGGTGAGAGTGATGATGTGATGAGAGGATGAGAGTGATGAAGCAAAGAGAATAGGAAGAGATGAGAGTGATGAAGTGACAAGAGGGATAAAGCAATGAGAGTTAGTATGTGATGAAATCAATAAAGTGATGAGAGTGATGAATTGATGAGGAAAGTTATCCAATGAGAGTTAGTTGGATGTGATGAAAGAAATAAAAGAGATGAAGCAATAAGGATAGTGATCTGGTGAGAGTCAGCTGGATGTGATGAAAGCAACAAACGGATGAGAGTGATGAACTGATCAGGATAGTGATCCAATGAGAGTTAGCTGGATGTGATGAAAGCAATAAAGTGAGGAGAGGGATGAAGTGATGAGGATAGTGATGAAGAGATGAAGAGAAATGAATCAAATTTTTTTCCAATGAGTTTTGAGTTAAAAGGAGGTGGGAAGCCAGGGGTGGATGAAATTGACAGGTGGCCAAAGCCTTTAAATAATTTATTTGAAAAAACCCACTTATTTCTGGGTAACTCTGACACATCTCATGTGACATAAGTGGGTTTTTTTGATTTTTAATGGCGGGTTTGAAATGGTAGATTTGGTTTGAAACCCACCATTAAAAAATGGCGGGTTTGCTTAACTCTGATACACCCTAATATGAAAATCCCAATCCCTGTGGCAATCCTATCTCCTTGGCCAATGAAAAAAAATTGACAGTCAAAAAGCATGTGGTGACACAACCATCCAAATGCAAGAAACCAGGGTGGGACATAGTCTTAAAAACTTTTAATTTCCCAGCGCCCAAGAACATTGACTTATCCATAGGAGAGCACAAAATTCTGCAAGTTCCACGTTGTTGGGTGCATGTGTCATTCTCTTAGACCTCTGATTTATTTTCTCCAGCCATAGCTCTTATGGCAGGTGCGCAATACCTCAAGGAGTCAGCTGACGTGCCTGAAGCGTTTGCTCAAGCTTGGCAGTCAAAAGAGTGGGAAGAATGGCTTAAAGCCATTGAACTCAAGTTGGAGGCCATGAAAATGCTTAATGCATGGGAGATAGTGAAGATCCCTCATGGTGGTCACCTTCTGGCCAGCGTCTGGGTATTCAGAAAGAAGTTTGACCAGAATGGTGTTCTCTCCAAGTTCAAAGCTTGGTTGTGCACTTCTGGCAACTTCCAAGAAGAGAGCATCAACTACATCAAGAAATATGTGTCAAATGATTGGCCAGCTGCCCTCAAAACCATTCTTGATCTGGCGGTACAGGAAGGTCTTGAAATTCATCAGATGGACATGAATAATGCTTTCCTTAATGGAGAACTTGAGGAAGAGATCTACCTATGGGAACCTTCCAGCATGAAATTACCCTCAGTATACTGTCTCCAATTGACAAAGTCAATTTAGGGCCTCAAGCAAGCCCCACAACTTTGGTAAGCTGCGCTAAAGCAGTTCTTCACCCCAATCTATTTTGACCCCTTGCCCCCCAATCCCTGCTTGTTTGTTTCACAAGTTCCTGGCTGGGAATGCTGGGTTCACGTCTACGTAGAAAACATGGTTATTGCTAATAATAATTTTGGCAGGTTCAAGGATCTGATTAAACATCACTTTCTCATGGAGGATCTAGGGACGTTAAATCATCTCCTGGGAATGTGTATTGCCCATACGAGTGAGGGGCTCCGTATCACTCTGGATGCGTAAGCCTCTAAGATCTTGCAGAACTTTGGTATGGCAGGCGCAAGGGCTATATCAATGCCTATTGTACCACACAAGAGGCTAGTAAGGGCCACAGAGTCCAAACAAGCATAATTCCTGGCACTGGGTATCAACTGCAGAAAGGCCGTAGGCCTGTTGAATTATCTTTCAATCACCACTTGCCCAACATATCTTTTGCTGTTTCTCAAATTTTGCAACACCTGGAACACCCAGGGAGCACCCATTGGAAGGCTTGTCTTCACCTTCTCCATTATCTATGGGGGACGGTTGACTATGGTATCAGCATACAGAGGGGGCAGATCATCTTCTCAATTTTTACCAATTCTGACTTTGCAAATTGCCCTGAAACAAGGTGGTCATACACCATATTTGTTCTCCAGATAGGATTTGAAATCATTTTGTGACAGTCTGCAAAACAGACAACAGTTTCTTCATCCACAACTAAGGCCAAGAATAAAGCACTCTACAAGGGTTTACAAGAAGCTACCTGGTTCTCAACACTGCTGGCTTCAATGGGGCAGGCCCTTCAGGGCCCCCTGCAGGTATTTTGCAACAATCCGGCAACCATTGGCCTGGTCAAGAACCCCATGTACCAGAGATGGAGCAAGAGTTTTGACACCACATACCACTGGCTCTGAGAGAAGGTTGTGGACAGTACTGTGTCCATTTCCTGCAGATCATCATCTCTGATGCAAGCTGACATTATGACCAAATAACTTGCATGAATTAAGCAGAAATCATGTGTAGAGGCTTTGAGCATGAAATTGAGAAAATAAGGGGGGGGTTTTGAGAAATATTTCAAATTCCTCACCAAATTTCAAATACATCAATACAACCTTCAAATACAATACAAAATAGAATGGTTAAACTTGCAAAAACACATACACTAACCTATACTTTTTCAGCTGTTATAAAGCTCTGGTAAGCTGATAAGAAATTGATGGTTATTCCAATGACTAGAACCAGAAGACTATTTGAAAAGAATCAGGAAAGGCACAACCAAGATAGAAATAAGAGAAGGAATAAGGAAGAAAGGAAGACCTATATTTTAAGTAGGGAGACTTGTAGAGAAGAATGAAAAGGCAGATAGGACGTAGAGATAGTCGGAGACAGGAGCAGAAGCAAGGGAATAAAACAGAGTTGAGTTATTCAGATTGGCCCAAAGGACTAGAGGTCTTACCAGGAAATTGGAAGGAAAGCTGAATGATTTTCAGCTTGAGAGTTTTCAGAAGTTGGACAGACATTGAACGCATTTGTTTAAGAAGTGGTTGGTTTGAGAAGTGGTGGTAGATGATAGAAATAAACAATAATCATTATTAGAAACAGATAGAAAAGAAAAAAGAAATAATGAGATTAAAGAGAAAGAATCAGGAAGAGTCAAGAGGTGAAATAATGGATCCTTTTCCTAGGATCCCCATCAGGATCCAGAGGAGACACAAGGAAATCTGGAGTATCTGAACTGCGGCCCTGTGGTTAGGCCAAGCAAATCTCAACATCCCTTGTGACTGGTGAGCTTGTTGTACGGAGGCTGAGGGTTGAAAGGGCGGGTAAGTACCCTACCGCGCAGGATTTCTAAGGAGGTAACACTTGATGCCTTGGTTAAAGAGTTGGCAACCAAAGATTTTGTCTGAATTAGAGAGAGATTGAATAGGGATTTATTATATTCCCCACTGTTAAAATTATGGACAGCAATTAGCTTAGGCAAATGAGCAGTAATTGAAGCAAAAGAAATTCTTGAAACTTTCAGCTTGCTACTATAAACAGAGCAAAACTGTCAAATAGTAACACAAACTATGAAAAATAAGAAAACCTCATTTAACAAAGTAAGCGGTGAGAAATCCATAAATATTATTACAGGAATGGATTCCTCACCCAGAATTAGGTAGGGTCACTCACTGACCCCACCCTTGAATTCCAAGTCCTTATATTTTTAGAATAATTAAAAAGAAAAATACTAAAAATTACGACACCTGCATGGCACCTTTTTTCCATTCTAATATTTCCCACGTATTATCACGTATAGGTTTTACACCTAAAATTCACTCAGAATTGAGGTGTTGTGTATATTTTAGGAGTTACACGCGGAAATGTGTTATGTCACAATTCCCGCGCGCAGCCCCGCATCATTACATAACCCTATGTACTAGTAGCAGCAGGTTCCCGGGTACTAGAGACCCGCGCGCAGCTGATTCTGCCAAGCACGCAGCGGATCCTACCCCGCGCGCATCTGTACTAACTGATCCCCGCTCCTGGATCAGTTGTGACTAATCTGACAACCAGGTACCGCTCAGAAGAGCTACAACCTAGTTAGGGTTGCCTAGTATATGTAACAAACAGACATATGGATTAATAATAATCTAAAAAGATTAAAACTTGAAAAAAATTAATGACAATTAAGTTTTAAACATTTTTTAATAATAAATCAAAGATCAAGGACTACCACATAAATCACTGATCTTGATCTTTGAAGACCAGGAAACACTACAAGAAGTGTTCATAAAAATTATTAAAAATTATCTACATGATCAAAAGATGATGAAAATCAGTAAACATCCACATCTGCACGCTTTAAAACAATATCAATAGTACAAATGAAGGATGAGTACAGAACGATCAAATTTACGCCATAACAGATTAACAGATCCTGTGGCTAAAATAGTACAGAAATCCGGCAGATCTAAGGACAGCTGATTGACAGCACCAAGTGGAAGTGCGAATATTGCCCTGACTGGCTTTCCAGCCTCAGGCCACGAACAGAATCCTCTCTATGTGCCCTGACAAGACCAAAATCACCCCAAAAAGGTATTTATACAGACCTCTTTGGATCCATTATTCCATCATCAGTTACCAGGAATTATTTATTATCAATCAGACACCGTTTCATTGTTAATCAAGTGCTTATATGAAGATAAGAAAGTGATTTATGACTTAGTCTGTAGTAGTATTATTTACCTTTATTAACCAATCAACCATTGAAGTTTAGTCGAGCAATCTACCCCATCTGCTCTGAAACCCTTCCAATTATTCCAGGATTTTTGTGGTAAAGTGCTCAGAGTGAGTGTTACCCTTCCTGTCTAGGCCATTTGTGCTGTTAAGCCCGGCCATTAATGGAATAAGTCCTTTCTAAGGCACCCATGTTTATTCCAAGGTTCTTAAAATGCCTAAGGAGGCCCCTTGTGGAGAGGTTGCTAGTCTGTAAAGATCCCCAGTAGTATAATACTGTGGCCCCTCTTTTATATTATATTGAAAACCATTTACTACCAAACCAATTAAACCTTGCAACTGCTCTCATTAAATCATTTATTTGAGCTTCTAAGCATTTATTATTGGAATATTAATTATTATTATCATTCCAGAATTTTTATCACTCTCTGTAGCTAAAGGACTGGAAGGTTCCTGGTATCAGAGAGCTGACAACTGGGGGTGTTGCCGGGAAATATCCTTAAATAATTGATTTTCATTATTTATTCCTTGGACCAGTCTATTTATTTTTAAAGATAAGTTAACATACTCATAACATATATTTTTGATCATTTGTTTCTCTAGTGGATCTTAAGATGACGGAGAATTTATGAATTATTATTTGAACCTTCTTAAAAAGAAAAAAGAAGAAAAACTCTGTAACTTTGCCCCTGTTATTATAACTCCTGAGCAACAACAGGAGAAATTGCTTTATTATAAAAAGCAGGTTATAAAAGACAAGAACTTGAGCTTGAAAGAATTATCAATTTAAATTCTTTATTAAGGCAACATAAGGAGTGGAAGATTTATAAAAGGGAGCTTTATATTTATAAACTAAATAACCCCGAAGATAAAGAAAAATCCAAAAATAATAAAAGTGATTATTTTTTTCTAAAAATCACTTTAACATGTAAAAATACAAAAAAATATTAAACATATATTTTCTTTGTTTTTATCCATCTCAGTGGATTTTGTTTTTGGTGATCTCATTGACCAGGAACTCCTAGAGGACGTCTCAGACAGTGTACCACTGGATTTACCCTTGGATTTATCCCAGGATCTGATTGGAACTCACTCAGACCCCGTTGGAATACCCTCCAAGGATAGTTGTGACCCCAATCAAGTGTTGGTACCTTTGAATTTAACTCTAAGTAAGTTGAAATATTTTAAAAAATTATTAAAAATATAAAACACACAAAAAATATTATTTTTATAATTTGAAAGTCTTTTTTAAAAAGTTTTGACAAAAGAATTACACATTTTTCTTTGGTGCTATGTATCAAAATAGGCGCAACACCCGTGCAACCGGTAGAGCCCCGTCATATATATCTCTGCCTGGAGGAGCCCGTGCGCCCAAGGACTCCAGTCGCGAGCGCAATGAGGGGACTCAAACCTGTGACCATAGCGTCACGCGGGACGGCCACGGCGACAATGGTGGTCGCCAACCCAACCAGCAAACTGTTGGAGAGCCATCTGTTGCCCACCACGTTATCCCAGGAGGGTACAGGTCCTCCTACGCCACCCCAGCTGGACTCAACCAAGGAGGAAAGAGTCAAAGTATTTGTGAAAGAGCACGTGAGCTATTGGGAACAATTCAGGTTGGCTCAGACCATAGAGGATCAACCAGTTATGAGAAAAGCCATTTCTCAGGCAAAGAAATCTCAGATTTATCTGCAAAGATTGATCCCAAAGAAAGAAGTAGAAGGCTACGTGCAGAACTGGAATCCTTGGGATCAGTTAGCTTCCTTAAAGTAAAAGTACCCCAAAAAGAAGAGGTCCTCAGCCCATCAGAAGTTAAGGAACCCAAAGGATTGGGACAACATCATATCCTTAGCCCAGAAGTGGAAAAAGGTGTACCACAATTAGATGTAGAAGCTCTCAATAGCTTTTCTGTAAATGTGTCTCACAGTTTTACTATTATTAGCCAATGCTTTGACAAAGTTTATCACCAATTGGACAAATTAAGTTCAAGTATTTTTAGAGTGATTGACACTCAGTCTCAGATTATGAGAATTGATGAGTTGGAAATACAACAAATCAAGGATAGTATAACAGCTAGTAAGTTGGACCTGATGAAACATATTGATGAAAACCAATCAATTCTTCAGGAAGATATTCTTACAACCATAGACCAGCTTAAGGAAGAAGTTAAGAAAACTAGTCCTACTCCTACAGCTCATCTGACTAAAAAAATTGACTTATTAAGCAACAAACGTGATTTAGAGTTAGGTATGATTAAGAATGATCTCAGAGATCTTAAGATCAACTCTACTAACTCTCCGGTCATTGACTTAGAAGAAAATAGACCTGCCAGGTTCACCAGTACTCCTAGTGTTCCTCCCAGAGCCAGGATAACTAGGAATGAGTCTTTCAGACCCAGTCCTACTCCTGAAATGGAGCAGGCTTTGAAGCTACTTCCTCCCATCACTGAATGGCCTAAATTCTCTGGAGAAGGAGAATACAACCATGTCAGTTTCATTAAGTTTATTGACTATACTCTTTCTTCCTATGAGTTCCCTGATGCAATAGCTGTGGTAAGATTGCCCAGATTATTTGAAGGAGTAGCTCTTGATTGGTTTATCAATAAAAGAGAATAAGTTGGATCTTTATACTGGAATTCTTGGAAAGAATTGATAAAAGTGCAGTTTGGTACCAGGATTTGGAAAAGAAAGATGATGAAAAATTTTGAAACTTCCCAGTTTGATCCATCCAAGGACAAACCTCATAAGTGGTGCTCAGACCAGAAAAAGAGGTTGGACTGTTTTTATTCTGATGCTGATAAAGAAGAAGTCAATGAAAGACTCCTCAACTTATGTTGCGGACAAATCAACCACAGTGTAAGGTGTAGAATGCCTATTGATTCAGATCTTTCCACCTTGATAGGTGTATTGGAAGAAACTATTGATATGAATGGTCTTGATAAAAGGGTCAATAGACCTCCAAGGGAACAAAATACTAGGAACAGGGAAGAATACACTGCCAAAACTAAAGAATCCCCTGCTACTAATCCATCTACCTTGGAAGTCAAGAAGACTCCAGAATAAAAAGAGAAAGTATGTTGGAACTGTAACCAAACAGGAAACGTAAAACCTGATTGTCCTCTACCTAGGAAAAGGATTAATCTTATTGAAGGAGAAGAGTATGACAATCCTGACCCTCACCTTGATGATACTGACAGATCACTCTCTGATTGTGATCTAATAAAACCTAACCCTATCAATGTTATTGAAGGTAGTATTGAGTCTTCTCTGGACATAAATTCCATCAATGAGGATTCTAACTCACCTCAAAAATGGAATCCCAACATGAAGATTCACCAAATCTCTGAGGCTAAGGCTTTGACTCTAAAAACTTCTGCTGGTAAAAGTTAAACTTCAGGCAAAAAACGCTATGCTACTGGTTTAATCCAAGGTTCCTGTCAGCTTGCTACTATATACAGAGCAAAACTGTCAAATAGTAACACAAAATATGAAAAATAAGAATACCTCAACTAACAAAGTAAGTAGTGAGAAATCCATGAATATTATTACAGGAATCGATTCCTCACCCAAAATTAGGTAGGGTCACTCACTGACCCCACCCTTTAATGCCAAGTCCTTACATTTTTAAAATAATTAGAAGGAAAAGTACTAAAAATTAAAACACTTGTATGGCACTTTTTGGCCATTCTAACATTTCACACATATGTTCACGTATAGGGTTTACACCTAAAATTCACTCAGAATTGAGGTGTTGTGTATATTTTAGGAGTTACACGCAGAAATGTGTTATGTCACAATTCCCGCCCGCAGCCCCGCATCAATACATAACCCTACGTACTAGCAGCAGCAGGATCCCGCGTACTAGAGACCCGCACGCAGCGGATCCTACCCCGCGCGCATCTGTACTACTGATCCCCGCACCTGGATCAGTTGTGACTAATCTGACAACCAGGTACCGCTCAGAAGAGCTACAACCTAGTTAGGGTTGCCTAGTATATGTAACAAACGGACATATGCATTACTAATGATCTAAAAATATAAAAACTTAAATAAAATCAATGAAAATTAAGTTTTAAACAATTTTTAAAAATAAATCAAAGATCAAGGACTACCACGTAAACCATTGATCTTGATCTTTGAAGACCATGAAACACGACAAGAAGTGTTCATAAAAATTATGAGAATTTTTTTAAATGATCAGCAGATGATGGAAAATTAGTAAACAACCACATCTGCACGCTTTAAAGAAATATCAATAGTACAAATGAAGGATGAGTACAGAAAAATCAAATTTACGCCATAACAGATTAACAGATCCTGTGGCTAAAATAGTACAGAAATCCAGCAGATCTAAGGACAGCTGATTGAAAGAACCAAGTAGACGTGCTAATCTTGCCCTGACTGGCTTGCCAGCCTCAGCCCACGAGCAGAACCCTCTCTACATGCCCTGAGAAGACCAAAATCACCCCAAAAAGGTATTTATACAGAACTCTTTGGATCTAATCAGTTAATCAGTTTTAGGAGGAATTTATTTATTATCAATCAGACACCGTGTCATTGTTAATCAAGTGCTTATATGAAGATAAGCAAGTTATTTATGACTTAGTCTGCCGTAGTATTATTTACCTATATTAACCAATCAACCATTGAAGTTTAGTTGAGCAATCTACCCCATCTTCTCTGAAACCCTTCCAATTATTCCAGGATTTTCGTGGTAAAGTGCTCAGAGTGAGTGTTACCCTTCCTGTCTAGGCTGTTTGTGCTGTTAAGCCCGCCCACTAGTGGAATAATCCTTTCTAAGGCACCCATCTTTATTCCAAGGTTCTTAAACTGCCCAAGGAGGCCCCTTGAAGAGAGGTTGCTAGTCTGTAAAGATCCCCAGTAGTATAATACTTTGGCCCCTCTTTTATATTATATTGAAAACCATCTACTACCAAACCAATTAAACCTTGCAACTGCTCTCATTAAATCATTTATTTGAGCTTCTAATTTTTTATTCTTGGAATAATAATTATTATTATCATTCCAGCATTTTTATCACTCTCTGTAGCTAAAGGACTGCAAGGTTCCTGGTATCAGAGAGCTGACAGTTCCCCTGTTAAGTTACTTCTAGACAGTGGAGCCTTTTGCTCTTTTGTTGGTTCAACATATCTGGAAAAACAAGACCCAAACTGGAAACTGAAATTACTACCAGTACCTCAGGCTAAGTTCAGCAGTTATGATTCTGCTCCCAATGCTTTTGGAGTATGGTCTTCTGATATCATACTCCCTCACTCTAAAGGATCACTCAAACTGAACATTGAATTTGTAGTGCTCCAAAACAGAGTATGTGATTATTTTATCCTTGGGAATGATTCTCTTTGCCTATATGGTATAGATGTATTCCAAAGCAAAGGTAGATACTTAACTGTAGGAGGAGACTGGAATAAGAAGTTCCAAATATGTCATGTCAATGCTCAAAATTCTGATTCAACTTATGAAAAACACTTAGAGAAGTTGAATCAGGAATACTTCTCTCAAGATTCTTCGAATTCCCTTCTCAATGAAGACTAGAAACGGGATATCCTACAAGTATGCTTTGAAAATCAGAATGCTTTCTGTACCAAAGATCACCCCATTGGTAACATCAAAGGACATGGTATGATCATAACTCTAACTATTAAGCCTCCTTACCCACCTAATCTCAGGAGAACTGCTTACCCTTCTAGTCCAAAATCCAGAGCTGCTCTGGAGACCCATATTCAAGAGTTGGTTGACTTACAAGTCTTAAGGAAAGAAGGCCACAATGAACAAGTGGATATTGCTACCCCAGTAATTATAGCTTGGCACAATGATAAGTCAAGAATGGTTGGAGATTTTAGAATGCTTAACAACTACACCCAAGCTGATTATTATCCAATTTGAAGAATTGACCATACTCTACATAACCTGTCCAAGGCTAAGTACATAACCACCATGGATATGCTGAAAGGTTTTCACCAAATACCTATTAGCCCTGATAGCCGGAAATTCATGAGAATTATCTGTCATTTGGGAATTTATGAGTATCTTAGGATGCCTTTTGGTATTAAAAATTCTCCTTCTCATTTTCAAAGGATGATGGAAATAGTCTTAGGATTATTCATCAGACAAGGATGGATGATGGTATAAATTGATGATTTTATAATTTACTCTGATCATTGGGATACTCACATGGAGAAATTAAGGCTAGTACTCAAACCCATCTCTGCCATAGGATTGAAAATATCAATGAAAAATTGTAACTTTGGCTACAGGGAACTCAAAGCCTTAGGACACATTGTCTCTGGACTAACCTGTCACACGACCACCCGACGTACTATAGGGCAATTCTTAGATGATCGTGAGCACAAAGGAATTCCAAGTGCAAGGGCAAGTGCGAATAGCAAGACCCAGTTGCAAAGTGCAAACTTGGTTATTGCCACTCAACAAACAGCAAGAGGAATGGAATGTGTTCCAAAGAAGGAAACCCAACCTGAGTCCAATGTGATAACTAGGTTGTAGCAGAATGCGAGAACGTATGAAATTAACTAACTGAGGAGACAATCATCAGGCAAGGGGATAGCCCTTATAAGGTAATCCAAAGTGACTAGATACAACCTGGTGATGAGCTAACTACAGTTGAAGTGGTGAGGCAATGAATGACAGGAACAGGATAGGAAATGAAGCAGTGGTATAGACCCAAGGTCTTAGCCTAAGTGCAAGACAATAGAATCTGAGCGTACAATTGCATGACAAATTGGGACAGGAGCAAGTGACGTTGAAGGTAATGCAAATGAGAGGTAATAGTGTATGCAGGGTAGGGACTAGTCAAATTGCAAACTATACAGTAGTGATGGCTTAGTTAGACGTAGATGCAAACTAACGAACAATGCATGACCAAAGATGAAAGTCCAAGGCTGTTTATTGGCCAGGGAAGGAGATTGGATCTCATAATGGATGGCCAACCGGTATGGAGTTAACCGTGAAGTTCGCAAGTATATCCTGAGTTGGTTGCCGAGATTGGAAGGTCAGCGCGAGCCAGAGGAAATAGCAGATTGCACCATTGATGTTGTGCTTTTATTTGTGTCACGCTTTTAGACTGAGGTAGATGGTACTGAGGAGAGGACATGTCAAAGTGGTGAAGACAATAATCCTTAAGTGCAAAGTGTGAGAGTTGCCCGGGTATAAAGACGCGAGATCCTGCGAGCGTTCAGGTAAATTTTCCCATTGATTTCAAGTTGTTAATCATTAATATATACCCTTATACATTATTTAATTTATTACTCAATAAATTTAATATTTATATAAAATGTTGTCATTGTTGTCATCGTTGTCCCGCCGTTGCAAAAACTGTATTCGCCAAAACAAGCGTTGTGTTCCTAGTACTGCTGTCTGCGGACTTTGAGGCAATTGTGAGAAATGTCGCCTTTGCAAAGTGGCATGAAATTTCCCAATAAATGTTGAGTCAACTGTTGAGGGTCCTTCGGAATCATTGAGGGAGATGCAAAGTCGTAGGTCCGTGCCAAGGGTTAATTACAAGATACCACCATTGCTGGAGATCAAATACTTGGGGACTTGAGTTCCTGGTAAGTACTAATCTGGACTGACTAATGATCATGAAATAGTAACTAATTGTTTGCTTGTTTTGCTAGTGTTGCCCCGTTTCCAAAGATATACTACCAACACACCACCACCACCACCACCTTACTGGGGACCACCAAATGAACTCCTGGGGGCCCAGATGAATGCCAAGGTGCAAGGCAAAGTGTCCGGTGCGGAACCAGTAGGAATTATAACCAAGGAAGCGAGGGAGGAGGAAGGAAACAAAGCGGAGGGAGAAGCAGGAAATGGAGAGAACGGAGATGGGGAGAACAGAAATGAAGCAGATGAATTAGAAGGAGGAAATGAAGGAGATGGAAGGGATGGAGTGGATGGGACGGAAGGAATGGAGGGCCAAGGCAAAGCGGATCCAGTGCAAGTCGTAGGGCCAATCAAAACAGATGCGAGGCGCCTGACGGACTGATAGATTCTGTGATGTTGTTTTTTAGAACTAAGAACCAGCATGACTGAACAAAATAGAGTATGTAAGAAATCAAGAAGACATGAAGATAAAAAGATTAAAAGGATAACAGGAAAAGTAAAGGAAAAAAGGATCTTACAGCTAGAGCCGATTGTAAGAGTTAGCGTAGGTAGTTTGGGCAAGATGACATCGTCGAGAAACTTGGAATGATAGGGCGGTGACTGGTATTTGGAAAATAGATAGTTAGTTTACTCTGGATGATCCTGCGGAGGTTCGAGATCTTACCAGGCAGAGATTGATGATGATTCAGTCTTGAGGTCAAGATATATGAAGCGAAGAGATAAAAAAAATAACGTAGACTTGGAAAAAGGAAGGAGAGATGATACAATTGAATAGATCAGGTTTTGGGTGAGTTTATATTTTGATTTTGAGCTCGATCATGATTGGAGATGTATAGTGATTCTTGGTTTGGAGTGTGGGCGGAGTAAGAAGAATAGAAAAGAAAACAGAAGCGGATGATAAAGAATAAGTGGAGGTATTCCGGTCCAAATAGAAACAGAAGGGGATGAGAATGGAAAAAAGAATCTATTGGAATGTCCCCAAAGACTGAAGGGCGTGAACCTTCTAACCTTCTTCTGGTGACACTTCACCTTGTTGTGCGGAGCTGTTGTGTGAAAGTGAGCGCTATGAAGTCCAACATCTCAACACCCCTCGTGACTGGTAAGATGAGAAGGTACATTGAGGTTATGCTTGATTTCGTAGAAAATCCTCTTCTGGAGACAGTTGAGTATTTGGATTGAGGTTGCATTATTTAAAGAATCGGCCATCATTTCATCAGAAGAAATGAGTGTCAATTTGTATTTTTTGAGCAAATAGTCTTCCCTCAAGCCTTTAGTTTTGATGTCAATATGTTGAGATTTTGAGTGGGACCCAAACCTTTTTATTTTGTCATCGAGACCCTTATTATTGATGTAGATCATAGGCTTCACTGAGGGATTAAGATATACCTTGCCAATCAAATGAGATATCCACTTCAGTTCCAAATAGCAATCCAGCATAGCATTCAGTTTGGACTCGGTGGATGAATATGTTATGTTTTGTTGTCTTGATGAGTTCCAGATGATGGGACTTCCATATTGAAAAATGATGTAGCCTGTTTGAGATTTGCGGAACACAGGATCATTGCCCCAGGTTGCGTCACTATAGCCAGAAATAACTTTTTGCTTTGGATCGTATTGCAGAACTAATTTGAGATCTTTTGTGGTTTTGAAATATTTCCAAACCTTCTTAACCTCTCTCCAATGTGTGAGACCTGGTTTAGTATTAAACCTAGCCAAGCTTGATACCGCAAAAGAGATATCAGGTCAAGTATATTGGGAAATGTGATTCAAGAGGCCGATTGCAGATCGGTAGTTGATATTAAGTTAAGTAAATTCGGCGTGGTCCTCATCTGAGGCGGGTTCGAGATGTAGATTTTGGGTCAGAGGGGAGTTGACGGCGTTGCATTTGACGAGTCCTAACTCCTCAAGTCCGCGATTGACATGATTTGGTTGGCTAAACATAATCTTGTCATCCTTGAATTCCATCAGCATTCTGAGGATTGTGTTAGGGGAGTGACAAGAAGAATTAGTGAATTTTTTTAAAAATTTTTTTTCAAAATCATCCTTTCTTCCCACGTGGATCAGGTCATCCACATGAAAATATAGGAACTCTCTAGAGTTTGGATTGAGAAACAGACATGGGTCACTAGTCGATCCATGGAAACCTTGAGATTTGATCCAAGCGGTAAGAGTATTGTACCAGTTTTTTGGTGATTGTCGGAGACCATATAGAGATTTCTTTAGTTTTAGGAAAGGCAATTTTTGATCCGATCCTTTGGGAGTTCTGATTATAACAGTTTCATTTAAAGGAGCATGTAAGAATGCCCCTTTTAAGTCAAATTGGGTAAAGTTCATTTTATTCTTAAGGCCGTAAAGAAGAGCTAGTCGGAGTGAGCCAAGTTTACCAGTAGGCGCCCAAGTTTCGTCAAAATTGATACCTTGAATTTGATTGAAACCCTGCACACATAATCTGGCCTTATATTAAACCGGTTCTCTGTGACAATTTTCCTTCACCTTGAATACCCAAGTGGTGTTCAGGATATTGTCTGGCGTGCCGTAATATTCTTCCCAAACTTGTTGAGATTCTATAGAAAGTAATTCATCTTTCGAGGCTTTTTCCCATTTAGGCCATTCCGGACATTTCCGGGCAGCCTTATAGGAAGGGGGTTTGTAGTAGTGATGGAATCCATATCTTTGCGGTTTTTGGGTTTCTCGTTTGGGTTGAGATGGTAACTCAGGAGCAGGGACACTAGATGGTGATTCTGAAGAGGGGATTGTCTGTGGCGAACTGTTTGGTGATGATGGAGAATCTAGAGGATTAACTTCCTCTTCAGGATTGGAGTCTGACCGGAATATTTAACATCAGCTTCTTGGATCTTGTATTGTTTATCAAGGGTCGAGAAATCTGATTCATTGTTATCAAGACTGAACTGAGAAAAGATATCTAGGCCGGGTGATTCGAGAAGAGGGAATTCATTTAGGTTTGTTTTCAGGAACTTAACGTGTTTCGTTTCTATAACAGCTCCTAGCGATTTGAGGATGAGGTAGGAGTGAAAAACCGGATTGAACCCGACCAAGATTCCTTCAAGACCTTTTTCATCGAACTTGCGTCCTTTTTGAATAAGGTTTGCCAGGTATACTACTGGAGTACCTACGGGTTTCAAGTAATTAGTTGGTAGCTTCTTGCCGAACATGAGTTCCCAAGGAGACTGATTATTACCTTCTCGGGGAATCTGGTTGAGCATAAAGCAACAGCTCCTGGTCACAATGTGCCAGTAATTCTTGGGTAATCTTGATGACGAGAAAGTGGTTCGAGCCGATTTGACTATGGTTCGATTGGCTCTTTCGGCACAACCATTATGTTGGGAATGGTAAGGTTCGGAGGTCAGCAGTTTGATGTGTTTTGATTCAGCAAATGTTTTAAGAGTAGAATTAGTGAATTCACTCCCTTTATCCACAAAGATTTCATTTGGATAGTAGTTTAGCCTTTTATATTCAGTTTCTAGAATGTTAATGATCGTTCCGGGAGTCTCGTCTTTGGAATGGAGAGGAAATGCTGCTAAGTAGCCTGTATGGTTATCAACCAGGGTGAGGAGGTAATGATGTCCGGCCTTAGATTGGGGAGAGATCGGACCAATCAAGTCAAGGTGGATTCGCTCCAAGGGTTTGTTTGCGGATGTCAATATACTAGAGAATGGCACTTTAGTAATTTTGCTTTTAACGCAGCTATCGCACTGAAAATTGAGAAGTTCCTCGTTGGAATAGCGGCCTTTCAGAAGTGGTTTGAGAGTGGAGATGGATGCGTGTCCATAGGTTTTATGGAAATCGAGTAGAGAAAGAGGTGCGGCGGGTGACTGGTTAGAGAGATTCACCTTCTGATTGCTGCCAGCGGTCCGAGGCTTCTCAATGATGAAAAGATGGTCTCGGACAAGTCCTTTTAGTACTATCTTATCATTCCTAGTGACGGAGAAACTTTCATTTCTTTGTGTGAGATTGCATCCCCTTTTTGCGAGAAGACCGGGACTGATTAGATTTACCACTATCTCCGGTACGTAGACGCAGTCTTCAAGGGTGATGGTGGATTCTTTCCATTCTAGCTGGACCGTTCCGGTTCCCCAAATCTTGAGATTAGCTTTGAGTTTGCCGGTTTTGATTTCATCAAGGTCATCTTGTAGTTTGATTGATGTAAAATATTTAAGGTCATTAAAAATGTGGACATTGGCGCCGGAATCCAGAAGGAGATTGGGGTTATTGTCGGAGTTGATCCAAAGTGTGAGTAGAGCATGATAATTGATTGCGGGGTTCCTTTTGTTTTTATTCTTCCATTCCGTTTGTTGTTTAATCCACCAGTCTGGAGCGTTCTCGGGATGTAAGTGGAAACATGATGATTTGGGATGGGGTGTGTTAGGATAATGATAGCCTTCTTTACAGCGCATTTTAACTTTGCGTTCATCTTTATTATACTTCTCTTTAGTCATTACAAGAGATACATCAGTGGAGGGTTTGGAGACTTTGACCTGTGCCCTTCTTTCGTTATGATATTGAATCAGGTGATTGAAAACGACGTCCACGGTGAGATTCTTTTTGACATGCATTATTTGCTGCTTGAGATTCTCAAGTAATGGAGGGAATTTTAAGAGAAGTAAGTACGCTAGAATATCTTTAGGAAGTTATATTCCTACGTCCGCCATCCTTGTAATAGATCTCCGCATCTCGGTGATGAACCCGTCAATGGCGTGTTCACTAAACTTTGAGTGGAGAAAGTGATTAAAAACCCTTTCCCTATTTGCCGTTTCAGATGAGGCAAATCTTTGTGTAATTTCAGCCCATAGAAGTTTTGCAGAAGTTATGTTGGTTGAGTTAACTACATTAGCATGTGTGGTACTATTGAGTTTAGAGAGGATGATCGCCCGTATCTCTCTATCTTGCTTGGCTGACATAGGTCTGGTATTTGTCGTAATAGCGTCTTTGATGTCTTTAAGATCGAAAAGCATTAGCATCTTATCGCGCCAGATCAAATAGTTTTCTTCATTCAATGGAGGTATGGCATTGACCGAAGCTTTTAGGGCTACCTGGTGAAAGTAATTGGATGCTCCTGCTGGTTCGTTCATTTCTTTAATTCTTTTGGTTAAAGTCGTCAGTTTTGGCTTTTAACCGTGATAAATTCTGTGATGTTGTTATTTAGAACTAAGAACCAGCATGACTGAACAAAATAGAGTATGTAAGAAATCAAGAAGACATGAAGATAAAAAGATTAAAAGGATAACAGGAAAAGCAAAGGAAAACAGGATCCTACAGCTAGAGCCAATTGTAAGAGTTAGCGTAGGTAGTTTGGGCAAGATGACATCGTCAAGAAACTTGGAATGATAGGGCGGTGACTGGTATTTGGAAAAAAGATAGTTAGTTGACTCTGGATGATCCTGCGGAGGTTCGATATCTTACCAGGCAGAGATTGATGATGATTCAGTCTTGAGGTCGAGATATATGAAGCAAAGAGATAAAAAAAATAACGTAGACTTGGAAAAAGGAAGGAGAGATGATTCAATTGAATAGATCAGGTTTTGGGTGAGTTTATATTTTGATTTTGAGTTTGATCATGATTGGAGATGTATAGTGATTCTTGGTTTGGAGTATGGGCGGAGTAAGAAGAATAGAAAAGAAACCAGAAGCAGATGATAAAGAATAAGTGGAGGGATTCCGGTTGAAATAGAAACAGAAGGGTATGAGAACCGAAAAAAGAATCTATTGGAATGTCCCCAAAGACTGAAGGGCGTGAACCTTCTAACCTTCTTCTGGTGACACTTCACCTTGTTGCGCGGAGCTGTTGTGTGAAAGTGAGCGCTATGAAGTCCAACATCTCAACAATATTGGAGAAGGCACGTTGGGCGGCCAAAGGAAGAGAGCGTATGAAGAGCTCTTGGAGGAAGGCGGACGGAATTCTCGGCCAAAGCAAGCTTGGATTGGGAGATGCAAGGAGATTTTTGAAAGGCACATTGTAACGCAGTGCTGGTTCTCTGAAGAATGTCCGCATTGATCAACAATGAAGACCTTGATACTTTTCGATTCATGGTTGTGGAATTGAAGGCAAATTGGGAGGATGTGGAGAAAGAAATAAAAGAAACTTTGTAATTAAAAATATATATTTTCTTTTGTTTCATTATTACAAATAGAAATATTATTATTATTGTTATTATTATTTTTTAATAATAAGGAATGAAGTTTTTATTTAGTAGAAATGAAAGAAAAATGAGAAAAGAATAACACAGTGAGATGGAGGAATTAACTGATGGAATGATGGTGTGAAATAAAATGGGGTTAAATGGGATGGAGTATGGAATGGAATGTGATTGGATGAGAGAGAATGCAAGATGAAATGGGATTGAATAAGATAAAATGTGGAATGGAATGGAATGTGATTGGATGGGATGAAATGTGGAATGGAATGGAATGGGATTGGATGGGAAAGAATCATGATTGTCAAGGTTTGCAAGTGTAGCTTTCATGGAAGTCTCGAATCAGATTGGGTGACTTGCAAAGGTGATGGGCTGGTTCCCACAAGGTGTAATCTTTGTTGGACTGGAAGCCAGACCATTTGATGAGGTATTGAAGTTTTCCTTTGCGTAACCTGGAATCCAGAATACGGCTTACTTCCCACTCTTGATGATCGAGGACAGTGAACAGTTCAGGAGGGGAGTGAGTCTTGCCCGGGTATAGGACTTGAGCTGGCTCTAGGAGAGACAAATGAAAAACCGGGTGGATACCTTTCCATTTTGCAGGTAAAGTAAGTTTAAAGGCGTTAGGGGAGATGACTGATTCTACTTTAAAGGGGCCAAGCTTTCTTTTGGAGAGTTTGCAAGTTGGGCGAGTGCTGCAAATGTTGCAAGCATCAGGCCATACTTGATCTCCTACTGCAAAGGTTGGAGCCAAAGTGCAAGATTGGTCTGCTTGCTCCTTATAGCGGTGGTTTGCTTCTTTGAGGTTGGTTCAAACTTGCAATTGAAGGGATTGAATTTGTTCAAGGTAATCGGTAGCAGGTTGAGAAGGTGCTATGTGAAGGGAAGAGAAAGTCGGGTTTCTACCATAAAGAGTTTGGAAGGGCAACTGTTTGGTGGAGGAATGAGTGGAGTTGTTGTAGGAAAATTTGGCTAGTGGGAGCCATTGCGACCAGTTGTCTTGTTGATAGGCAACATACATTCAAAGATATTGTTTGAGAATCTGATTAACTTGCTTGGTTTGCCCATCCGTTTCCGGGTGGTAAGCCGTTGATAAATTGCGAGTAATCTTCAAATGTTGGCATAGAGAGGTCCAGAAGCTTGAGACAAACAGAGATCCACGATCACTAACTATATTATCAGGGAGGCCATGTTTCAAAAATACATATTCTATGAACAAGTTATCTAAGTCTTCTGAAGAGGCCGTCACATTACTGCAAAAAAAATAAAGCCATCTTTGAGAAGCAATCTACTGTTACTAGAATAGCATCATATCCACTAAAAGAAGGTAATTGAGAGATGAAATCCATAGATAGCGAGTGCCAAGGACAAGGCGGAATCAGAAGTGGCTGGAGCAGCCCATACTTCCAGTGTTTTGAGGACTTGTTACGATTGCAATCATAGCACGCGCTAACATAGTCTTTTACTTCTTTGGTCATACCAGGCCAGTAGAAGTCTTGTGCAATCAATTGGTAGGTTTTATCCTGCCCATGATGACCAGCAAGTAGAGAATTGTGCCATGACTCGAAGATATCTAACTTAATGCAAGAATTATCTGGTACTACTATACAATTATCATAGACTAAAAAGTCATTATCATCAATACTGTAACTAATATATAATAAGTTTTCACTTTTGCAAAGTTCAATGCACTTGGGGTTGTCGCGTTGAGCTTGTCGGAGTTCAGAAGGCAAATCTTGTAAGCAAGCAATGATCAAACTGGGTTGGGTAGATTGGGTTGAAAAGAGTGTCCTAATGTTTTCAGGGTTGTTTTTGGCAAAGGTGCTCCCCCCCTGGGTAAACGTCGTCCCGACGTGATAAAGCATCAGGAACTACTGCTTGTTTTCCAGGAAGGTACGTGATCCTAAAGTGCAACTCAGAGAGGTATTTGGCCCATCGTGCCTGTCTACGTGTGAGGACTTTTGAACTCATGAAATACTTCAAAGAATTATGATCAGTTAAAACCTCAAAGGATTCCCTAAGGCTCAAAATGTATGAATGCCATTTTTTCAAGCAATAAACAATTGCAAGAAGTTCCTTGTCATGAATCTCATAGTTAAGCTCTGCAGCGAGCAACTTGCAAGACTCAAAAGCTATGGGATGAAAGAGAGAAGTGGAAGAAGAAAACTGCGAGATTACTCCTGCAATTGCATAGTAGCTTGCATCTGTTTCGACAATAGTGCGAGCTATCTTGTTGAAGTGAGCAAGTATTGGAGCAGTGGTGAACGCTTTCTTCAGAGCTTTGAACTCCAAAGCAGCTTGTTTGGTAAAAACAAAAGGAGTGTCTTTTTGAAGAAGGTTAGTAAGATTCATGGTTCTTTCGGCGTAACGCGCAATAAAACCTCTATAGAAATTACTGAAACCAAGGAAAACTTGAAGAGATTTAACCAAAGAAGGTGGAGGCCAGTCCAATATGCGTTCACTCGTGGCTGGGTCCATTGATAGTCCTTGCTGCAAGACTAGGACACCTAGAAAATGAAGAGAAGAGGAATGGAACTTGCACTTAGAGGCTTTTGCAAACAGGTCATTCTTGCAAAGTTTCTGTAGCACCTCTTGCACATGTGCAATGTGATCTTCAAGGTTCCTTGAGTAGACTAGTATATCATTGAGATATACCACAAGGTATTTACCTACGAGATCGGAGAAAATGTTGTTGACCAAATGTTGAAAAGTAGAAGGAGCATTACAGAGCCCAAAAGGCATGACGGTTTACTCCAAACTGCCAAACCGGGTTCTCATTGCAGTTAAATACTCATGACCTTCCTTAATGCGAATTAGGTTATAGGCACCTCAAAGGTCTAACTTCAAGAAATAAGTAGCTCCATGGAAGAGGGTGAGGAGATGTGACATAGGCGGTACTGGATATGCATTCTGCCGGGTTACCTGGTTCAGTTTCCTGTAGTAAACACAAAGGCGAAGTCTTCTGTCCTTTTTTGGAACAAATAGGACAGGTGAACCGGTGTTCAAATCGCTTGGTCAAAGAAATCCTTTTGCTACATTGTCCGCAATGTAGTCTTGAAGCACAATTGATTCTTGATTCAAGAGAGAGTAAACTGGTCCTGGTGCCGGAGGTGGGCCAGTAAGTTTGATCTTGTGATTTTAAGGACGGGATGGAGGCAGTTTATCTGCTTTTGAAGCTGAAAAGACGTCAGCGAAGTCATGATAAACCAAAGGTAAAGAATCTTGAATGATTTCTAAATCTTCAATCTTGTCATCTTCAAGCACCGGGTTTGAGGTGCTCGCATGGTGCGAGAGGATTAGGGAGCTCAAAATACGGCGTTTGGTTGGTGTCTGTTTCTCTTCAAAGGAAAAGGAAAGAGGTAAGATGGATAGGTAAGCCATAGCTCCTAAATCTGAAGAGGGAATTTGGGAATGAAGGTCAGGATATTGCAAATCTCCTGGCGGAAAAGTGTCATCCAACTCAATGACAGTTTCAGGTAGGCTGTTTAAGTCCTGATTGACGGAAAGGTTAGCGTTCTGGGGGTGCAAGGTTTGAAGGTTAATTACTCCTTCTTGCCAATTCACATCCGGATTCCAGTAAACTAGGAAATCATGGCCTAGAATGGTATCATCCATTCCGGGTATAGCCAAGACAAATAAATCCAATTCAAAGCTGGGGAAATTGGAGAATGAAAAGGTCCATTTTGCCTTTTGGGAAACCCAATAAGACGGTTCAGTTGCATTACTTACTAAATAGATAGGAAATTTATCTATCTTGGAACAAGTAAGATTTTTGGAAGTGGCAAAAGATTCACTCATGAAGGAAACATTAGCGCCGGAATCAAGTAATACTTGATAAGGAGTGTTGTTGGAATGGAATAGGAGAAATCTCAAATTTGGAGCACCTAGTGACTCGCAAGTGCAAAGATTTACTCGCAGTGATTTAGATAATGTGTAGTTTTCCTTGCAAGTATCAGAAAAACTACAAGCTAATTTTTTGACTTCTTAGCTGCTTCACGCGCTAACCGCTTTGCACAGCTTTTGAAATCATGTTTTCCTCCACAATACATACACAGCCCGTTCTTTTCCCTTTGCAGCCTTTCCTTGTTTCGAAGCATTCCAGTTTCTTTGTCCAAGAACTTTGGATTTTTGGCAATGGCTTTCCCTTTGGAGTTGGAGTTCAAAGTTGGGGTTGGTTTGGATGGTTTTGGGTTCCTTGTGTTTTTCTTTGAGGAGTCTTCCACCATCAGAGCCGAGGTGGACAGTCCATGGTTGTTTTGCCAAGAGCAATTCTTGTCATGATAGCCATTATCAAGCTCAATCACTCAATCGATTAGCTGCTGAAGCAAGATTGTCTTATGACCCCCAACTGCGAGCTGTTTGATTAAGCATGCCTGTAGACCCTTTTTTAAATGGAATAGAAGAGCGGCCTTGTTCCACTGGATGCAAGACTGCAAGGTTCAAAAATGAGAAATATAAACGGAAGCTCTACTATTCTCCTTCATAACTAAACTATTAAGTTTGTATTTGGCGTTTCAAACTTAATTCATTGGGATCGCCAAACAGGGTGAACAGTTGTTGCTTGAACCTGTCCCAGTTGTTGAGAATACAAGTGGGGCTGTTGTTGGACAAATGTTTGATGTACGGTTTGAACCAATGCGAGGATCTACCTCCTAAGAAGGACAAAGCATACATAACTTTATGTCTATTGGAAGGGAAATTGTTGGAGTCGTTTGAAAAGATGATTTTACAAGACTGCAGGTAGGATCTTAGCTTATGAGGGTGTTCTCCTGTAAAGTGATTGCGTTGTTTCATGCCCGGAGTGCAAAAGCTAGGAGTGCTTGGACTAGATTGCTGGGCACCATGAGTGAGGGCCTGGATCAATGTCAAAAGAAGGGTCAGAGCATCGGGCTTGGGAGCAGTAGTGCAAACCCCTGGTCCACCACGAGTCAAGGTTTCATGGGAAGAATGGTCGGAGTCTGCAAATTCCGCAAGAGGGTCCGTCGGAGCATCCCGTGGAGGAGCCTGAGGATCATCAAGAGGTTCCACAGATGGCGATTTAGAAGGAGGAACTGGATCTAAGGGTTGTTGGGCCCAAGGAGCGCTGGTTCTCCCTACCCAATAGATCTCATCATTGTAAGGGGCAAGGGAAGCGTTCCCGGTTGAGCAAGTATGTGACATTGAAAAGAAGAAGTCTACTATAGGTTGGCAGGCTACAATAGATGAGTTGAGTTATTTAATTTACTGTCACACAACCACCCCACTTACTATAGGGCAATTCTTAGATGATTGTGAGCGCAAAGGAATCCCAAGTGCAAGGGCAAGTGCAAATAGCAAGACCCAGTTGCGAAGTGCAAACTTGGTTATTGCCACTCAACAAACGGTGAGAGGAATGGAATGTGTTCCAAAGAAGGAAACCCAACCTGAGTCCAATGTGATAACTAGGTTGTAGCAGAATGCAAGAACGTATGAAATTAACTAACTGAGGAGACAATCATCAGGCAAGGGGATAGCCCTTAAAAGGTAATCGGAAGTGACTAGATACAACCTGGTGATGAGCTAACTACAGTTGAAGCGGTGAGGCAATGAATGACAGGAACGGGATAGGAAATGAAGCAGTGGTATAGATCCGAGGTCTTAGCGTAAGTGCAAGACAATAGAATCTGAGCGTACAATTGCATGACAAATTGGGACAGGAGCGAGTGACGTTGAAGGTAATGCAAATGAGAGGTAATAGTGTATGCAGGGTAGGTACTAGTCCAATTGTGAACTATACAGTAGTGATGGCTTAGTTAGACGTAGATGCAAACTAATGAACAATGAATGACCAAAGATGGAAGTCTAAGGCTGTTGATTGGCCAGGGAAGGAGATTGGATCTCATAATGGATGGCCAACCGGTATGGAGTTAACTGTGAAGTTCGCAAGTATATCCTGAGTTGGTCGCCAAGATTGGAAGGTCAGCACGACCCAGAGGAAATAGCGGATTGCACCATTGATGTTGTGCTTTTATTTTTGTCAGGCTTTTAGACTGAGGTAGATGGTACTGAGGAGAGGACATGTCAAAGTGGTGAAGACAATAATCCTTAAGTGTGAAGCGTGACATAATCTTAGCTGCTGACCAAAACAAGATAGCAGAAGTAATGAATAGGCCTACGCCTCAGAATAAAACCAAACTCCTATCCTTCATCAGCTTCTGCAGCTACTATAGGAAGTATTTACCAAATTTTGCTCTTCTAACCAAATGTCTGTATGAGATCTGCAAAAACACCACCGTGTTTGAAATGACTCATGATAGAGTCAAGAACTATGAGGAACTAAAAATTGCAATGACTTCAGCTCCAGTACTGATCCAGCCAGATTACTCTAAACCTTTTTAGCTTTACATAGATGCTAGAATGGAAGGGATAGGAGCTGATTTACACCAGGAAGTCACAGAAGATGATAAAACAGTGGAAAAACCTATACTCTTCATATCTAGACAAATTAAAGATACTGAGAAAAGGGAAGGTGCAAGCCGAATGGAATGCCTGGCCTTAGTATGGGCCCTAGAGAAACTCCATTATTACTTAGAAGGCACCAACTTCACTGTTATTACTGACTGCAACTCTGTCAGAACATTGATGAACATGTAGACCCCTAGCAGGCATTTGTTGAGATGGCAGATAGCTATACAACAGTACAGAGGAAAGATGACCATAGTTCATCAAGCTGGGTCTAAACATCAGAATGCTGATAGTTTAAGCAGGAATTTGTTACCCAATAACCCAAGTAACCCTGCCTATGATCAAGAGGATAATGACATCTTCCCCAGCCTTAAAATTAACAGGTTAAACATTGAAGCTCCTATAATGGGCATCCACGTTTGTGAACTAAATGAATCATTGTTCAACTCTATCAAAGAAGCTTACATTTCTGGCATAAAGACTCTGATAACTATTATGGAAAGTACTTCTCCACCTCCTGAATTGATCAATAGCCTACCTGAACCTCTTTTGAAACCATACAAAGCCAGAAGGTTCACCATATGGGATGGTCTGGTATACTATAGGCATCAACATTCAAGTGTCATAGTCTTAACTAAGGATGACCATATCAAACATGTTCTGGCTGAGTGCCATGATAACTGCTCATCTGGTCATTTGTCTGCTGATAGAACCTTTGATAAGGTTAAAAAAACTGCTTGGTGGGTTAATTGGAGAGACTCCACTATACAGTACGTTACCAGTTGTGAAAATTTTCAGAAGTCCAACGGGACTACTGGGAAACAGTTTGGACTACTACAAAAGATTGCTGAACCCAAGAAGAGATGGGAGATCATCAATATGGCCTTTGTAACTGTTCTACCACCAGGAGGAGCCTCTTCCTACAACTCAGTCTTGGTCATTGTGGGTAGGTTCTCCAAGAAAGAAAAGTTCCTACCTAATCACAAGGAAGACACTGCTATGGAAGTTTCCCTATTATTGTGGAACAGACTCATTGCTGATGTTGGAGTTCCCAAGATTATTATCAGTGACAGAGATCCTAAATTTACCTCTGAGTTCTGGAGGAACCTACATGATATGCTTGAAACCACCTTAGCTTTCTCTACCGCTTATCACCCTCAGATGGATGGATTAGCTGAAAGGATGATTCAGACCCTGGAAGACATGCTCAGGAGATTCTGTGGCTTTGGACTAGAATACAAGGATTCTGACGGTTATTGCCATGATTGGGTTAGCCTTTTACCTGCACTGGAGATGGCCTACAACAGTAGCAAGCACTCTACCACTAAGGAAGCACCTTACATACTGGAAAGAGGATGGATTCCTAAACTACCCAAGGATAACCTTAACCACCAGCTGACCAATATTCACCCTACATCAATTGATTTCAAAAACATGATAGATGTAGCAAACAAACATGCTGTTAAATGTGTCCAGGATGCTATAGAGTATAACCAGCAAAGGTGGGATAAAACACATAAGGAACCTGATTGCAAAATTGGTGATCAAGTCTTGATCTCTACCACTAACTTTACCAACTTGGGCCAAAATAAAAAGCTTAGACCAGCTTTTGTTGGACCTTACACCATTAATAAACTTCATGGTAAAAATGCTGTGGAAGTAATCCTCAGTGATGAGCTTTCTAGGAAACATCCAGTCTTCCCAGTAAGCCTCATCAAACACCACCACCCAAGGAATGGATAAAATACTCCTTCACCTGCAATACCTGTTACAGAAGAACCTGAGAAGGACAAAGGTAAAATTAGAAAGATCCTTAAGGATAAGAAAGATAGGATCAATGGAAAAGACGTCAGACTCTACCTGGTTAGATACAAGGGAGAATCAGCTGATAAAGATGAATGGTTGCCTGAACATAATATCCCTGATTGAACTATACACCTGAGGAACTACAGAGCCAACAGGAGGCATTAGCCCAAACTTTTTTTCAGATATAGACATATCTTGGAGTGGGGAAATGTCCGCTTGCTACTATATACAGAGCAAAACCTGCAAATAGTAACACAAACTATGAAAAATAAGAAAACCTCAATTAAAAAAGTAAGAAGTGAGAAATCAATAAATATTATTTTAGTAATGGATTCCTCACACAAAATTAGGTAGGGTCCCTCACTGACCCCACCCTTGAATTCCAAGTCCTTATATTTTTAAAATAATTAATAAGAAAAATACTAAAAATTACAAAACCCGTATGGCACCTTTTGGCCATTCTAATTTTTCACACATATTGTCACGTATAGGGTTTACACCTAAAATTCACTCAGAATCGATGGGTTGTGTATATTTTAGGAGTTACACGCGGAAATGTGTTATGTCACAATTCCCACGCGCAGCCCCGCATCATTACATAACCCTATGTACTAGTAGCAGCAGGTTCCCGCGTACTAGAGACCCGCGCGCAGCTGGTTCTGCCACGCATGCAGCGGATCCTACCCCGCGCGCATCTGTACTAACTGATCCCCGCGCCTGGATCAGTTGTGACTAATCTGACAACCAGGTACCGCTCAGAAGAGCTACAACCTAGTTAGGGTTGCCTAGTATATGTAACAAACAGACATATGCATTAAAAATGATCTAAAAAGATTAAAAATTAAATAAAATTAATGAAAATTAAGTTTTAAACATTTTTTAATAATAAATAAAAGATCAAGGACTACCACGTAAATCACTGATCTTGATCTTTGAAGACCAGGAAACACTACAAGAAGTGTTCATAAAAATGATTAAAAATTATCCACATGATCAGCAGATGATGGAAAATCAGTAAACATCCACATCCGCACGCTTTCAAATAATATTAATAGTACAAATGAAGGATGAGTACAGAATGATCAAATTTACGCCATAACAGATTAACAGATCCTGTGGCTAAAAGAGTACAGAAATCCCGCAGATCTAAGGACAGCTGATTGACAGCACCAAGTGGACGTGCTAATCTTGCCCTGACTGGCTTGCCAGCCTCAGCCCACAAGCAGAACCCTCTCTATGTGCCCTGAGAAGACCAAAATCACCCCAAAAAGGTATTTATAAAGACCTCTTTGGATCCATTATTCCATCATCAGTTACCAGGAATAATTTATTATCAATCAGACACCGTGCCATTGTTAACCAAGCGCTTCTATGAAGATAAGAAAGTGATTTATGACTTATTCTGTAGTAGTATTATTTTTCCCTTTATTAACCAATCAACCATTGAAGTTTAGTCAAGCAATCTACCCCATCTGCTCTGAAACCCTTCCAATTATTCCAGGATTTTCGTGGTAAAGTGCTCAGAGTGAGTGTTAACCTTCCTGTCTAGGCCGTTTGTGCTGTTAAGCCTGGCCATTAGTGGAATAAGTCCTTTCTAAGGCACCCATATTTATTCCAAGGTTCTTAAACTGCCTAAGGAGGCCCCTTGAAGAGAGGTTGCTAGTCTGTAAAGATCCCCAGTAGTATAATAATGTGGCCCCTATTTTATATTATATTGAAAACCATTTACTACCAAACCAATTAAACCTTGCAACTGCTCTCATTAAATCATTTATTTGAGCTTCTAAGCTTTTATTATTGGAATAATAATTATTGTTATCATTCCAGCATTTTTATCACTCTCTGTAGCTAAAGGACTGCAAGGTTCCTGGTATCAGAGAGCTGACAGAAACCTTGTGTCAATAATTGCTTGATGGGCTCTCACAATGGGGCAAAAGGTTGGATGATATTGTTGATGAATTTGATTGGATGATGAATTGATGATAGAAAACAGCAGGGAGAAGAGCTCCTTAAGTACAAAAGATTGGCCTCTTGTGAGCCCATGATACAACAATCCAAAAGGCAAATTTTCCGCCCCAAAAGAGCTCTACAGGCTCTAAAGGCCTTTTTACTTGGTTTGGGCTACATCAGCCCACATTGCATCAGTTGCTGTACCCTTACAACCATCCTATTCCGGTTTTTTCTGGTGTTTCCACCTCAATGGGGCTGAACCAGCCCCTGTGCTGTTCAATCCCTGGCTGCTTGTCAGTTACAACCAGCCCTGTTACTTATCTTAGCACTTGTACAGCCCTGGCCCCTCATATGGGCCAGGTGGGACCCAGGACTCACCTGAGTCCAACCAAAATCTCACCTGGGGGGGGTGTAACCGGCGGACATGCCGCCCCCCCTCTTTCTCTCAAATTCCTGGAGGGGGCGGTCAAATCCCCCTACCAGGGGCCCTGCGGGTCAGTACCCCCAGGGCCTTGCTTTGGTAAGTGATCTGGGGGGTAGTCAGGTTCCATCCAGCCTGTTGCTCCTCCCCCTTGGTAAAGGGGGGGTGGTCAATTCCCCCCCACTGCCAGTTGCCTTGATGGGACCAGCCTGGCCACCTCTTTTGGTGGGGTGGTGATCAAGTCCCCCCCACCATGACCAGTTGCCCCTTGCAACCGGTTTCTGGCTGGTTACAACCAGCCAGACCTCCCCCTCCCCCTTGCAATGGCAAGCAAGGGGAGGGGGAGGAGCCAGGACCACCAGCCCTGTGGCCGCCACCCAGCGCAGCAGCCGCAAGGACAGCCCCACGCGGGCCTTTGGGCCTCATAGATGGGCCAAAGGTAAAAACAGCAGCCCCAAGCCGGCCACAAAATGGGCAGCAGCCCAAAGCCTGCCCCAACATGGGCAGCAGCCCCAAGCCGGCGACAACATGGGCAGCAGCCCAAAGCCTGCCCCAACACGGGCAGCAGCCCCAAGCAGGCTGAAATGCTGGCGGTGGCCCCAAGAGGGCCGCAACGCGGGCGGCAGCCCCAAACGGGCTGCAACATGGGAGGCGGCCCCAAGCCCAAAAATAAGTAAAACAGACTTTTGTGGGCCAGCCCGTCTGGCCAATTATGTCCAAAATAAACCTTGGGCCCAATTATGCCCATACAAGCCCATCTGGCTGTATTTGCCAATATTCTTCACCGGGCCTGTTAGGGCCCGTGCACCAATGAGCCAGTTTCACGTGTTTTGAGGCCAGTTTCTTCAAATCAGTGACATCCACACAGGCCCGTTGTGGTTCTCTTTCATGAACGCAAGTCGGGAAAGGCTGCGCGCTGCGGACTCGCGCGGATTGGAAAGCTTGCACAGATCTGAAGGCTTGCGCGGTTTGGACGGATTGCGCGGTTTGGACGGATTGCGCGGATTGGAAGGCTCGCGCGGATCAGACGGCTTGGGCCAATCAGACGGCTTGCCCGGATCAAGCGGATTGCGCATCGCAAGACGCGCGGATTGGATCACGCAGGTACGCCCCGGATACCTGGAACGGGTTGTTGGGCAGACGCATCATGAGAAGGACAAACCAGCGGGCAACACGGATGGGGCATGGGGCAGGGGAGGTGGAGCATGGGTTATGGGACGGGGGACGGAGGGATAGGGTTGGGCTAGGGTTCTGTGGCTTAGGGGTTGTATTCCATCATTCTTGCTTACTTGCGGTTGTACTTAGGTTAGGGTTGAGAGGGAGGACTTAAATACTTCAATCTCAACTCCTGGTTGTAAGGAACATGATCACTTCATCATACTATCACTTTTTTCATGGCATTAGATTGGATTGGATTGGAAAGGGAGGAATTCATCTTATTTTTGCTCTATCACTCCCTCTCTCTCTCTCTCTCTCTCTCTCTTGACCGGCTTCATCCAATCTCCTTACAGATGCTTTGATCAACAACTTCCGGAACTCAAGGACGACTTCAGGGGTATTCCCTCTTTAGTTTCCACACCGTATAGTTCGTGTGAGGGTCCAATAAGCCGGAGAGGCCCATATGTGCATCCCATTTGGATTACACTTATACTTAGCACGCGCGTAAGTGCATACGGATTTTAAAACACCCCCTTAATCCAAAAGGGGTGACATCAGCATATTAGTCACCAAGACTTGATGCTTGTTCCTATCTAAAGCATTAGTCAAGATATCCGCAATCATTGCTCCAGTGTGAATTTACCTCAACAACATCTCCTTGCAGTTAACTGCATTGCAAATATATTTATAGTGAAAATTGATATCTTTTGATCTTGAATGGAACACTTGGTTTTGCGCCAATGCAATAATACTCTGGTTATCAGAATACAACAACTCAAACCCTTGTGGTTTATGTGTATCCTCTATGACTTTTCTCAACAAATCTTTGACTGCATGGGAGTACCAAACTCCTTTGCATCCTCTAAGAAATATTGCTTAAGAAGAGCTGCCACATAATGGCTCTGGTATAAATTAATACCATTCTTGCTCTTACTGACTTTCATTACTAGCACCTGTTGCGCCAGACCAAGATCTTTTATCTTGAAATCCTTTTTGAGTGTCTCCATGAATCTCTCTCTACCATTTCCAATAATGATAATGTCATCCACCCATAAAAACAAAATTGCATCCTTTCTTACAAAGAGACAAGAGTTGGCCTCAGACTTCTTGAAACCAATCTGCATCAGTTTCTCACTTGTAGGATTATACCACAATCTAGCTGCTTGCTTCAATCCATAAATGGATCTAGACATCTTGAGGACATATTCCCCTTTATCTGCTGAAAGAAAACTTTTAACACAGATTTTCTTCATGGTTTCTGGTTTAGTCTCTACTAACCATTCACAAAAACAATCAGGGATTGACATATAAACAGTCTCCTCCTCTCCAAGTTTTGCATTCAAGTATTCTGTTACAAAATCAGCTTGTCTGATTTCTTCTCCCAACTCCACTTCCAGAGCAATGATGTACCTGAATGTGGACAGCCTTCCAGTTGGTGAGAAAGTTTCTTGATAATCAATACCCTCTCTCTGCTTGAAGCCCTGTGAAACACATCTAGCTTTGAATCTTTTCAAATATCCATTTGTGTCAAACTTCTTGTTTAACAACAATCTAGACCCTAAAATGGTCTTTCCTTTTGGAAAAGAATACCACTTAACCACTTCAAAGATACTATTTTTTTCTATAGAATCAAATTCCTCAAAAATAGCACTCTTCCAGTTGGCTCTCTCATTAGAATTCATAGCTTGGCCAAAGCTATTTGGGTTAACCCTGTTACCCATTCCTGAACTCAACTCCAGGAAATCATTGAGCATACACTGTTCCTGAGATGTATCTTCCTCATATCCTGCGGCAGCAAAATGGGACTTCCATTCCCCGTACCTATCAACTGGTACTCTAACCCTACTACTACTGCTTACTGGAGGTGGAGGCTCATCAGATTCCAAATTAAAGGACTCCCCTGAAGCGGGCGCTGAACCCTCTGGTGGCACTTCTGCCATCTCTTCATCTTCTGGAACCACATGTTTCCCAGCCTTTGCTGGTGAAATAGGTGCTGATTCTATTTCTTTCTGTGACTTATTCACAACAACATCTTCACTTGTTTTGAGTGGAAAGGTACTTTCATAAAATTTTACATCCCTACTACGGATAACCTTTCTTGTCCCTGGACAATAGATCCTACACTATTTACTTACTAAATCATAGCCTACAAGTGCCCCTGTTCTGGCTCTAGGGTCTAATTTTCCAAAATTCTCATTATGGTGGGCACTATAATACACCAAGAAACCAATTGTTCTTAGGTGTGATGGTTTGGGGTACAACTTCCAAAACTGATAATGAGGACTCTTTCCAATAACATTTGCAATTTTATGCAACAGGCAGACTGTACACACCAACTCAACCAATAAGAACTTTGGTAGACTAGATTGAGACATAACAGTTCTGACCTTGTCCAGTAGAGTACTATTCATTCTATCAACTATTCCATTATTTTGTGGGCTACTTGCAGTAGTGACTATATGAATGATACCATAATCTTTTAATAATCTCTCAAACTCTTTAATCACAAATTCACCACCTCCATCAGTGATAACCCTCTTGATCTCCTTCATTAGACCATTTTGTTTTTATACTTTGAAGATTACAGAAACATCCTCTGTGGTCTGATCCTTAGATAAAATTGGTTTAACCCAAACATAATTAGTTGCAGTATCAACTAAATTGATGAAGTATCTTGCCCCACCAAGTGACTCCAGTGTGAATGGCCCTGCCAAATCAATGGAAAATTCCTCTCTAGGAACATCAGTGCAATCTCTACCCTTTGAGAACACATTCCTAGTCTTAGCCCCTAAGTTACAACTCTCACAGTTGCTTTCCTTTACCTTTGGCCACTTCTATTGTAAGCAACAGTGCTCAAAGCTGAGATTTTGAACAAGCTTCCACACAAAAGCTTGTTCCAAACCTTTCCACTAATAAAAATTATCCCATTCATATCAATAACAAACTTATCTTCTTTAAAATAACAAATCTGGAAACCTTTTTTCCACAACACTCCAAGGGACACAAGGTTATAAGGAAACTCTTGTACATATAACACTTTCTCAAAAGAAATTTTGAAACCCAAGTGATTTGCAATAATAACTATTCCAATTCCTTTAATCTGAATTTTTCTGCATTTCTGACCAATATTTACAACTCCATCATAATCACTAAGATTTGAAAATAAATTTGGTTCAAAGAACATGTGATCTGTATAGCCAGAATCAATCAAAACAAGAAAATCCTCCTTCAATCCTCCTAATAGGAAAGAAGCTTTATCAGTCACTGATAAGTTCTCATCTTTGAGGTTAAGATTACTCACTTTGTAATCAATCAAGTCCATATCTTGATCCTCATCAATTTTGGCCTTCTTGTTGGGGCCTTCTTCCCCAACAACCATTTCCATTGGACCATAAAACACCACCATTGCAACGTTTTCAGTATTGAGATTGACCTCTTTGTCATTCTATTTGGACTTCTTCCTCTTCTTGGCCTCCTTGCAATCCTTAGCATAATGCCCCTTATTTTGAAAGTTATAGAATAAGACCTTGGAAAAATCCTTTTTCTCCTTCTTGCAAGATTTTCCAGTCTTTCCAACAACAAATGTTCCAGAACCCCCCTTCATCTTGAACTGAAGGTCATCCTTTTCATTTCTTTTCAGCACATCCTCATCCCCAGGAAGAGGATCCAATTCAGAAGTAATTCTGACTAAGGAATCAAACTCCTTTGGAAGCTTCTGAAGGATTAAGAGTGAAAAACACTCAGGATCTGTGTTAAGTCCTGATGACTTAAACCTGGCTATGCTAGACTTAGCCTCTGCAAAAAACTGTTTACAGTTTGAATATTGTAACTTAAACAGTTTATTGAAAGATATACCCTTCTGGTGAACAGAATCACCAGCATACTTGGACTTAAGAAAATTTCAAAGGATGCTGCCCTCCCTCCTCTCATCTTCCCTAAGATTATTTGCAACCCATGTCACATGATGCTCATCAAGATGGCTAAGGATGAGATGATAAGACTTTTGCTTCACTTCTGAACTGATCAAAGTGTCATCTGCATCCATTATCTCCCCACAACAGATGTTTTCCAGCTCACTATCCATGAGGACAGCCCAAGCATTATAATTCTGACTGTTCAGAACTATCTTGGTGGAGCTAACATCAGGGATACAGGACATCTTCTTGGAAAACTTGAGGTCTTTGAGGTTCTCCAGAGTAAGGTACAAGGGTCTAGATGGCTTGGAAGTAATGATGATGTTGGTACTGATAATGTTCTATAATTATGGCCAAAAATTAGCTTAGGGAAATGAGCAGTAATTAAAGAAAAAGAAATCATGGACACCTTGTGTCAATAATTGCTTGATGGGCTCTCACAATGGGGCAAAACATTGGATGATATTGTTGATTAATTTGATTGGATGATGAATTGATGATGGAAAACAGCAGGGAGAAGAGCTCCTTAAGTACAAAAGATTGGCCTCTTTTGAGCCCATGATACAAAAATCCAAAAGGCAAATTTTCCGCAAAAAAAGAGCTCTACAGGCTTTACAGGCCTTGTTACTTGGTTTGGGCTACATCAGCCCACATGGCATCAGTTGCTGTACCCTTACAACCAGCCTATTCCGGTTGTTTCTGGTGTTTCCACCTCAATGGGGCTGAACCAGCCCCTGTGCTGTTCAATCCCTGGCTGGTTGTCTGTTACAACCAGCCCTGTTACTTATCTCACCACTTTTACAGCCCTAGCCCCTCATATGGGCCAGGTGGGACCCAGGACTCACCTGAGTCCAACCAAAATCTGACCTGGGGGGGGGGGGTGTAACCAGCGGACATGCAGCCCCCCCCTCTTTCTCTCAAGTCCCTGGAGGGGGCAGTCAAATCCCCCTACCAGGGGCCCTGGGGGTCGGTACCCCCAGGGCATTGCTATGGTAAGTGGGCTGGGGGGTGGTCAGGTCCCATCCAGCCTGTTGCTCCTCCCCCTTGGTAAAGGGGGAGGGGGGGGGGAGAGTGCCCCTTTGATGGTGGGGGGGGGGGGTGGTCAATTCCTCCTCACCACCGGTCGCCTCAATGGGACCAGCCTGGCCACCTCTTTTGGTGGGGTGGTGATCAAGTCCCCCCCACCATGACTGGTCCCCCCTTGCCACTGGTCGCTGGCTGGTTAAAACCAGCCAGCCCTCCCCATCCCCCTCGCAATGGCAAGCAAGGGGAGGGGGAGGAGCTGGGACCACCAGCCCCATGGCCACCACCCAGCAGGGCAGCTGCAACAACGGCTTCGCGCGGGCCTTTGGGCCCCATAGACGGGCCAAAGGCAAAAACAGCGGCCCTGAGTGGGCTGCAACATAGGCAGCGGCCCCAAGCGGGCTGCAACAAGGGAAGCAGCCCCGAGTGGGCTGGGACACGGGCAGCATCCTTGAGGGGGCTGCAACAGGGGTGGAGGCCCCGAGAGGGTCGCGGCGCGGGCGGCAGCCCCAACGGGGCTGCAACATGGGAGGCGGCCCCAAGCCCAAAAACTAAGTAAAACATAATTTGGTGGGCCAGCCCGTCTGGCCAAGCATGTCCAAAATAAACCCTGGGCCCAATTATGCCCATACCAGCACATCTGGCTGTATTTGCCCACATCCCCGTGCCCTTGTAGCAATGAGCCTGTTTCCTGCGTTTTGAGGCCTGTTTCCCCAAATCAGTGACATCCACACAGGCCTGTATGGTCTGTGTGAGTGTCCAATGGGCTGGAGAGGCCCATATGTGCATCCCATTTGGATTACACTTATACCTAGCACACGCGTAAGTGCATACGTATGCTAACACCACAGAAAAATGGCCGCCACCTGTATGCAGGTGGCATTTCTGTATCCCATTGATATCTCAGGGTTATGTGATGCTGTATCTCATCATTAACTTTCAGCAGGTGGAGAAATATTGTGACTAGAGATCAGCATTTGCTGAACTTCTGGCACATTAGTTCATAATAGATTGTCAAGGGAAAGCTAGATATGAGCAAAGCTGTTGCTTCACAAGCAGTCCACACATCAGCCACAAATTACTGCAGTTGGTGTTTGGGAATTCTTTCAAAGTGAAATTTTAAAATTCCAGAAGAGGCTGATTATTTCCAGACTTGAATTTCCATTAAATGGTCAAAAACTGGTTAAGTTCTCTTATTCAATTCCCAAAATTAAATTCATAAACATGTATTTAAGATAATACCAACACACCATGCTCATAAACTGTGCAAATCTTTCCTCATATAAATCAGCCATTCATGGCTTTTTTTCTGTTGGTTTCTTATTCAATAACCTATGTTGGTGTAAATTTATTTTTTATACTTATACTTTCCATCAGGGAAAATACAGAAAGCCAAGCCAAAATTGTTTTTTCAAATTTCAAAAATTGAAGAATATTTGAAATGAAAGATGACAAAGTACCAAAGAGAGGAAAGAAAGGAAACAGAACAAACAAGGGAAGAAAATAAAGTCAATATCCTCATATAGATATCCTGATCACCATCTCTGGTCTGCACAAAAGATCTGGATCTTTTGTTTTTTGAGGGAGAATGTTAACTGACACCAAGGCAAGAGGCAGGCTTCTTTTTGCAGTGTAGAAAACCAAGAATAGGTAAAATTTATAAAAATAGAAAAATGCATTGAACTAGTTCTGGCCTGAGCAGGAGGGCATCCATTGTGGAATAAAATAAAAAAACATGAAGTTGAGTGGGAATAAGGCTAGTCACCAAGGCATGTCATCATTGAACAACTGTCTCATGATTCATTTCAGAAAAACCAAACCCTCATGCAAAAGTATCACATCTTATATTTCTCCAACTTATTTTTTGATGATCCTCTTGGAACCAGCCCTGATAACATACATGCAAATTGCATCCACATATTGCTTGGCTGCAATGCAACAGTACCTGGCCAGAATGCACCAAACTGGATTTTCTTTGCAGCTTTCAGGGCAAACAACATTTTTCATCAAAAATATACAACTTTGGGTTGCAATATACACCCCCATTTGCAAATTTATGGTGTATAAAGCTGGTCTGGGTGCCTGGCAAAGTTCCAGGTTTTGTTTGTAAAGTGTGTGTGGCACCCAAAGAAGCTAGCTTGGCACCCAGCCAAGTGATCTTGGTGCCCTTTCAAGTGCCAGTTGGCACATCACCAAATTGGCCTGGTGCCTTGCCAAGTTGGTTTGGGTGTCAATCAAAGCTGGTTGCGCAACCAATCCTCAACTGTATTGTTTCTCTTTTTTTGACTCAAAAAGTTATTTTTTTACTTTTTAATTTAAATAGCTGTGTATAAATTAATAAAATGAATTTAAAAAAGGTTGAAAAAAAACTTACCTTGTTAAATATGATTTGACAAAGTCCCATGACTTTTGTCTACCCACTGTACTTTTCCCCCACATCATCCAATTTGTCCTTCAAGAAGGAGAAGATGAAGAACCATGAGAAAAAAAAATAATATATATATATTTCAGAGCACGCCATACCAGGATGGGTTTCCCAGCAGATACCACTCATTTACTTTTCCCCCACATCATCCAATGAGTACCTCAAGCAGAAAAAGATGAAAAACTATGAGAAAAAATACAAATAAAAAAAAAATAAATAATCAAAAATAAAGTTGAAAGAAATATCCAAATTCTGTAATTAAATTCAACTTGTGAGCTCAATTCTCAAAGGCACAAATGATGCTTATATCTATTTGGTCATATTAAGAACTAAAGTGTGGTTACTGATCACTAGGGTGTTATTTAAAACTATGTTCCTGCAAGAGAATTTTTATCCCCCTGGTTCAACAGGCAGCAAAATGATCACTGCAACCTGGTGGTTGAAAAAGTGAATTCTTCACTGCAACAGTGCGTTGGAGTTGGTGGCTTACTCCTCAGTTAATTTTCCCAATCCACCAATTACATAGTTATGTAATTGGAGGTAGCATTTCTGATAATTTGGAGGTTGAATGGGTTTTCCACTGGCCCCTGGAACTTGGTGGAGAAATGTGAGTTGAACTCCACTCATGGATTCTGTCCAGGACCAGAGGGGATTGAAGGTGTAGTAGGGTAAAGATATGTGGATGTAGAGTTGAGGGTGATGTGAAAACCTCTGTCAATGACAGAGGGGGGAAGGTGAGATCAACTGAAGATACAGCAGAGATACTTCTTGAGATATAGCTTGGATACAGGTGAGATACAACTTGCCAACTGCATACAGGTGGCGCCCTATTTTTTGTGGTGTAACACCCATGCAGTCCCTTAGTCTTGATGTTGATATGCCTGGATTTTGAATGAGATCCAAATTTCTTTATTTTGTCATCCAGAGATTTTTTGTTGATATACAGCATGGGTTTGATTTCATCAAGTCCATTTATGTTGTTTATGAGGTGAGTGATCCACTTGAGTTCCAGGTAACTTTCAAGAAGTGCATTCAGCTTGGATTCAGTGGAAGAGTAGGTAATATTTCTTTGTCTTGAGTAATTCCACACAATGGGGCAGCCGTAGTGAAAGATGATGTATCCAGTTTGAGACTTACAAAACGCTGGATTTTTGGCCCAAGTAGCATCACTGAAACTAGAGACAACTTCCTGCTCCAGTTTGTGCTTAATAACAAGTTTCAAAGCTCTTGTATTTTTGAGGTATTTCCAGAACTTGAGGACTTCTCTCCAGTGGGTCATGCCTGGTTTGGTGTTAAACCTGGCCAGGCTGGAGATGGCAAAGGCAACGTCAGGTTTGGTGAATTGGGAGATGTGCTTGAGAAGACCAACTTCACATCAATAGTTGATGTTCAGTTGTCAGAATTCAGTGTGGTTGGAATCAATTGCTGGTTTGAGTTCTAGATTTTGATTCAATGGAGATTTCAAATCCTTGCAGGAGGATAGTCCAAGTTCTTCAAGCCCACGTGCTATGTGGTTTGGCTGCTCAGAAGAATCTTGTCACCTTTGACTTCCATTAGCATCCCGAGGATTGTGTTTGAAGAGTGACACAATGAGTTCTTGAAGCAATTTAAGAAGTTTTTTTTGAAGCTGTCAGTATTTCCCACATGGATCAGGTCATCCACATGGAAGTAGATGATTTCTTTGGAAAAGTTATTTAGGTACAAGCACGGATCTCTGGTTGATTCATAAAAGCCTTGCAACTTTATCCAGTGGGTCAGAGTCTTGTACCAAATTTTAGGGGATTGATTGAGTCCATACAATGACTTGTTGAGTTTGAGGAAGGGAGATTTTTGATTTTATCCTTCTGTATTTCTTATGATGACAGTTTTTTGGAGAGTGTCATGCTTTGCACTTAGGGATTATTGTCTTCATCACTTTGACATGTCCTCTCCTCAGTACCATCTACCTCAGTCTAAAAGCGTGACACAAATAAAGCACAACATCAATGGTGCCATTTGCTATTTTGTCTGGCTTGCGTTGACCTTCCAATCTTGGCAACCAACTCAGTATATACTTGAAAAATGCGCGGTTAACTCCACACCGGTCAGCCATCCATCATGATATCCAATCTCCTTCCCTGGCCAATCAACAGCCTTGGACTTCCATCTTTGGTCATGCATTGTTCATTAGTTTGCATCTACATCTAACTAAGCCATCATTACTGTACAGTTTGCAATTGGAATAGTCCCTACCCTGCATACACTATTACTTCTCATTCACATTACCTTCAACGTCACTCGCTCCTGTCCCAATAGGTCATACAATTGTACGCTCAGATTCTATTGTCTTGCACTTACGCTATGACCTTGGATCTGTACTACTGCTTCATTTCCTATCCCATTCCTGTCATTCATTGCCTCACCGCTTCAACTGTAGTTAGCTCATCACCAGGTTGTATCTAGTCACTTTGGATTACCTTATAAGGGCTATCCCCTTGCCCAATGATTGTCTTCTCAGTTAGTTAATTTCATACGTTCTTGCCTTTTGCTACAACCTAGTTATCACATCAGACTCAGGTTGATGTTTCCTTCTTTGGAACACATTCCATTCCTCTTGCCATTTGTTGAGTGGCATAAAACAAGTTTTCACTTTGCAATTGAGTCTTGCTACTCGCATTTTCCCTTGCACTCAGCATTCCTTTGTGCTCACAATCATCTAAGATTTGCCCTATAGTACGTGGGGTGGTCGTGTGACAGTAAATTAACTAACTCAACTCATCTATTGTAGCCTGCCAACCTATAGTAGACTTCTTTTTCTTGATGTCACGTACTTGCTCAACCGGGAGCGCTTCCCTTGCCCCTTACAATGATGAGATCCATTGGGTAGGGAGAATCAGCGCTCCTTGGGCCCAAAAACCCTTAGATCCTGTTCCTCCTTCAAAATTGCCATCTGTTGAACCCCTTGATGATCATTGGACTTGTTCACGGGATGTTCCAATGGACCCTCTCCCGGAATTCACAGATTCCAACCATTCTTCCAATGAAACCTTGACTCATGGTAGACCAGGGGTTCGCACTAATGCTCCCAAGCCCAATGCTCCAACCCTGCTTTTGACATTGATCCAGGCCCTCACTCATGGTGCCCAGGGATCTAGTCCGAGTACTCCTAGCTTTTGCACTCCGGGCATGAAACAACCCAATCACTTTACGGGAGAACACCCTCAAAAGCTTAGATCCTACCTCCAGTCTTGTAAAATCATCTTTTCAAACAACTCCAACAATTTCCCTTCCGATAGACATAAAGTTATGTATGCTTTGTCCTTCTTAGGAGGGAGAGCCTCGCAGTGGTTCAAACTGTACCTCAAACTTTTGTCCAACAACAGTCCAACTTGTATTCTCAACAACTGGGACAGGTTTGAGCAACAAATGTTCACCATGTTTGGCAACCCCAATGAAGTTTGAAACGCCGAATACAAACTTAATAGTTTAGTTATGAAGGAAAATAGTAGAGCTTCCGTTTATATTTCTCATTTTTGAACCTTGCAGTCTTGCATCCAGTGGAACAAGGCTGCTGTTCTATTCCATTTCCAAAAGGGTTTGCCGGCGCGCTTAATTGAACAGCTTGCAGTTGGGGGTCATAAGACAACCTTGCTTAAGCAGCTAATCGATTGAGTGATTGAGCTTGATAATGGCTATCACGACAAGAATTGCTCTTGGCAAAACTACCATTGACCGTCCACCTTGGCTCCAAGGGTGGACGACTCCTCAAAGCAAAAAATGAGGAACCCAAAACTATCCAAACCAACCCCGACTTTGAACTCCAACTCAAAAGGGAAAACCTTTGCCAAAACTCCGAAGTTCTTGGACAAAGAAACCAGGGTGCTACGGAATGAGGAATGGCTAAAAAGGGAGAAGAATGGGCTGTGTATGTATTTGGGAGGAAAAAATGATGTCAAAAGTTGTGCAAAGCGGTTAGGGCGTGAAGCGGCTAAGCAGTCACAAAATATGACCAAAGAAGTAAAAGACTATGTTAGCGCGTGCTATGATTGCAATCGTAACAAGTCCTCAAAACACCGGAAGTATGGGCTGCTTCAGCCACTTCAAATTCTGCCTCTTCCTTGGAACTTGCTTTCTATGGATTTCATCTCTCAATTACCTTCTTCTAGTGGATATGATGCTATTCTAGGAATAGTAGATCGCTTCTCAAAGATGGCTTTATTTTTGCACAGTAATGTGACGGCCTCTTCAGAAGACTTAGCTAACCTGTTCATAGAATATGTATTTTCAAAACTTGGTCTCCCTGAAAATATAGTTAGCAATTGTGGATCTCTGTTTGTATCAAGCTTCTGGACCTTGCTATGCCAACATTTGAAGATAACTTGCAATTTATCAATGGCTTACCACCCAGAAAGGGATGGGCAAACCAAGCAAGTTGATCAGATTCTCAAACAATATCTTTGAATGTATGTTGCCTATCAAGAAGAAAACTGGTCGCAATGGATCCCACTAGCCAAATTTGCCTACAACAAATCCACTCATTCCTCCACCAAACAGTCGCCCTTCCAAACTCTTTATGGTAGAAACCCAACTTTCTCTTCCCTTCACGTAGCACCTTCTCAACCTGCTACCAATTACCTTGAACAAATTCAATCCCTTCAATCGCAACTTTGAACCAACCTTGAAGAAGCAAACCAGCGCTATAAGGAGCAAGCAGACCGATCTCGCACTCCGGCTCCAACCTTTGCAGTAGGAGATCAATTATGGCTCGATGCTTGCAACATTTTCAGCACTTGCCCACTTGCAAACTCTCCAAAAGAAAGCTTGGCCCCTTTAAAGCAGAATCAGTCATCTACCCTAACACTTTCAAACTTACTTTACCTGCAAAATGGAAACGTATCCACCCGGTCTTTCATGTGTCTCTCCTAGAGCCAGCTCTAGTCCTTTACCCAGGCAAGACTCATCCCCCTCCTGAACTGTTCACTGTCCTTGATCATCAAGAGTGGGAAGTAAGCCTTATTCTGGATTCCAGGCTACGCAAAGGAAAACTTCAATACCTTGTTGAATGGTCTGGCTTCCAGTCTGACAAAGATTGTACCTCGTGGGAACCAGCCCATCACCTTTGCAATTCACCCAATCTGATTTGAGACTTCCATGCAAGCTACCCTTGCAAACCTTGACAATCAAGATTCCATCCCATCCAATCCCATTACATTCTGCATTCCATCCCATCCAATCCCATTCCATTCCATTCCACATTCTATCTCATCCAATCTCATCTCATTCCACATTCCATCTCATCCATTCCCATTCCATTCCACATTACATCTCATCTAACCCCATTTTACTTCACACCAACATCCCATCAGTCAAATCCTCCATCTCACCGTTTTGTTCCTTTTTCTCATTTCACTTTCATTTCTACTAAATAAAAACTTCATTCCTTATTAAAAAAAAATCCTATTTTTAATTATATAAAGAAAAAAAAGAAAAGAAAAGAAAATATATATTTATAATAAATAATTACAAAGTTTCCTTTAATTCCTTCTCCGCATGCTCCCAATTTTCAGTCAATTCTGCAACCATGGATCAAAAATTATCCAGGTCTTCATTGTTGATTAGTGCAGACATTCTTTTGAGAACTAGCACTTCCGTTACAATATGCCTCTTGAAGATTTCCTTGCACCTCGCAATCCGAGCTCCCTTTGGCCGAGCATCCCATCCACCTTCTTCCAAGAGCTCTTTGTACGCTCTCTTCCTTTGTCCTCCCAACGTGCCTTCTCCAATATTGCCCCTCAGCCGCCTCACATCCGTTTCAACCAGCCCTACGAATTGCACCGGATCCGCTTTGCCTTGGCCCTCCATTCCTTCCGTTCCATCCACTCCATCCCTTCCATCTCCTTCATTTCCTTCTCCTAATTCATCTGCTCCTTCTCTCCCTCCATTTCTGTTTCCTCCATTTCCCAATTCTCCTTCCGCTTTGTTTCCTTCCTCCTCCCTTGCTTCCTTGGTTATGAATCCTACCGGTTCCGTACCGGGTACTTTGCCTTGCACCTTGGCATTCATCTGGGCCCCTGGGAGTTCAGTTGGCGGTCCCCAGTAAGGTGGTGGTGGTGGTGGTGTATTTGTGATATACCTTTGGAAACGGGGCAAAACTAGCAAAACAAGCAAAATTTAGTTACTATTTTTATGATCATTAGTCAGTCCAGATTAGTACTCACCAGGAACTTGAGTCCCCAAGTATTTGATCTCCGGCAACGGTGGTATCTCCTAGTTAACCCTTGGCGCGGACCTACGACTCCGCATCTCCCTTGATGACTCCGCGGGACCCTTGACAGTTGACTCAACATTTATAGGGAAATTACATGCCACTTTGCAAAGGCAACATTACTTGCACTTGCCTTGGAGGCCTTGGACGGCAGTACTAGGGACACATTTCTCGTTTTGGCAAATAAAGTTTTTGCAATGGCGGGAAGACAATGACGACATTCTATATAAATCATAAATTTATCATGTAATGAATTAAATAATGTAAAGGGTATATAGTAATTATTAACAACTTGAAATCAATGGGAAAATTTATCTGAAAGCTTGCAGGAGCTTGCGTCTTTATACCTTGGCAACTGTCACGCTTTGCACTTAGGGATTATTTTCTTCATCACTTTGACATGTCCTCTCCTCAGTACCATCTACCTCAGTCTAAAAGCGTGACACAAATAAAGCACAACATCAATGGTGCAATCCGCTATTTCCTCTGGCTCGCATTGACCTTCCAATCTTGGAGACCAACTCAGTATATACTTGCAAACTTTGCGGTTAGCTCCATACCTGTCAGCCATCCATTATGAGATCCAATATCCTTCCCTGGCCAATCAACAGCCTTGGACATCCATCTTTGGTCATGCATTTTTCATTAGTTCGCATCTACGTCTAACTAAGCCATCATTACTGTACAGTTTGCAATTGGACTAGTCCCTACCCTGCATGCACTATTACTTCTCATTTGCATTACCTTCAATGTCACTTGCTCCTGTCCCAATTTGTCATACAATTGTACGCTCAGATTCTAGTGTCTTGCAATTACACTATGACCTTGGATCTGTACTACTGCTTCATTTCCTATCCCGTTCCTGTCATTCATTGCCTCACCGCTTCAACTGTAGTTAGCTCATCATCAGGTTGTATCTAGTCACTTCAGATTACCTTATAAGGGCTATCCCCTTGCCCAATGATTGTCTCCTCAGTTAGTTAATTTCATACGTTCTCGCCTTTTGCTACAACCTAGTTATCACATTGGACTCAGGTTGAAGTTTCCTTCTTCAGAACACATTCCATTCCTCTTGCCGTTTCTTGATTGGCATAAACAAGTTTGTACTTTGCAATTGAGTCTTGCTACTCGCACTTGCCCTTGCACTCAGCATTCCTTTGCGCTCACAATCATCTAAGATTTGCCCTATAGTACATGGGGTGGTAGTGTGACAGAGAGGAGCATGGAGGAAGGCTCCCTTCACATCAAATTGAGTAAAATTCATTTTTTTTTAAAATCATACACTAGGGCTATTGGGAGAGAACCCAGTTTCCCAGTGGGAGCCCATGTTTCAATATAGTCAACGCCAAGTACCTGGTTGAAGGGTTGGGCGCCTAGTCAAGCCTTGTATTTTGCTGGTTTGGCGTGGCAATTCCCCTTGACTTTACAGACCCAGGTGGTATTCAGAATTTTTTCCGGTGAGCCATAGTAATCTTCCCACACTCCTTGGGATTCTATTGATTCCAGTTTGTCCTCAGATGATTTTTTCCACTTAGGCCACTGGGAAAATTTGCATGCAGCTTGGTAGGATGGTGGTTTGCAGTAGTGATGAAAACTGTATTTTTGGGGCTTTCTAGTCTCTTGTTTTGGCCTTTGATTTGGTTCAGTAACAGATGGGGGCAGAGAAGGCAAACAGGGAGGCTCAGAGGAAGAAGAAGGAGGAGATTCAGGTTCTTCTTGAGTAGAGTCTGAGTTGGAATGTGCTCTGTTTATCTCCCTTGCCATTAATTGCTTGTATTGGGTGGAGAAGTCAGATTTGGTCAGTTCAAGGTTGGGTTGAGAGAAGATGTCAATGTTAAATGTCTTTACATAACTAAATATATTTATCTTCATCACATGCTTCAGATCTTTATCTTGTCATACATATTTAAAAACTCCAATTTGTTTGTGCATGCTCTTCTTTGTTGTTCATTTCTTTTTTATTTTCTATTTTATTTCTCTTTATGCTTTCCAATTCCATTACGCTACTGGCTGTACTACTGCATGTACTCAATGCGCTTTAATTCTGGGTGTATATACCCCAATTTTCAAGATGCGCGGAACTTCAGCTCAAGCAATCACTACTAAGAACGTTAAAACAAGCTTTTTACTACATCATCTCCCAATTGCTCATACATCATTGAAAAAAAATTGAGTCACAACTTCAAGAATTATCCAACAGAAGATCATTCAATCAATACAATTGTTTCTGGCAGACAGCTTGATACTTGTAAGACTCTCTGAAGTTTCCAACTTGTCAATCAAAGAAACTCATGTTTACCTCATACAGCTTTTTCTAGGCGCAAGAACCATTTTCCTTCAAATATTGCAGCTGGCTATCTCATCAATCTCTTGCTTAAAGTAAATCATCCCTTCTGATCTGAACTAGCTCAGCTGCTTATCTTCCATACTTGTGCGGTTATCCAGGAGTCTACTTATTTTCATCTCATCAAAAAACTACTCATCACACTCTCCTGATCTTAGCCACAGTCTTCAGCCATTGGTTATTTATTATCTCCATCTCTGTTCTTGTTGTTGTGATTTTCATCTTCTTACTTAATCTCTTCTCTATATGAAATAAATATCAGTCTGCCTTGGTGACCAACCCTAAAGTTCACAGTCAAGACCAGATGACTCATGAAGGGGGAAGTTGTTGGAGTGAACTTGAGAAACCGGATGTCTTTTATTTCAATGATTGAGCCAGATGAGCTGAGTATGAGGTAGGAGTGAAAAGGAGGATTGAACCCAACTAAAATTTGTTCGAATCCCTTCTAATCAAATTTTCGCCCTTTCTGGATCTGATTCAATAGGTTGACCACAGGGGACCCTATGGGTTTCAAATAGTTAGCAGCAAGCTTTTTGTTAAACATGAGCTCCCAAGGGAAAAGGTGGTTACCTTTCCTGGGAATTTGGTTAAGCATAAAACAGAAGCTCCTTGTTAAAAAATGCAGGTAGTTTTTGGCTAGTCTGGAGGAAGAAACGGTTGCTCTTGCAGATTCTATAATGGTCCTGTTGGCTCTCTCAGCTTGGCCATTATTCTGAGAATGGTAAGGTTCTGATGTCATGAGCTTGATGTGCTTGGAACTTCCAGAGTCTCTTAGAGTGGAGTTAGTGAATTTGGTCCCTTTGTCTGAAAAGATCTTGGTTGGATAATTTTTCAATCTCTTGTATTCAGTTTCAAGAATTTTGATGATAGTTTTGGGGGTTTTGTCTGTGGATGCTAAAGGAAAGGAAGCCAAGTATCCAGAGAAGTTATCCACAAGAGTTAGAATTTAGTGATGGCCCTCCTTTGATTGAGGGGTGATTGGTCCAATCAGGTCAAGGCATATTCTTTCAAATGGCCTGCTCAAAGGGGTGGAAACTGCAGAAAAGGGAGATCTTGTAATCTTGCTTTTTGCACAACTGTTGCAATGAAAGTTATTAAGTTCTTCCTTGGAGAAACGGTTATTTATGATAGTTTTGAGGGTAGAGAGGGAAGCATCGCTGTAAATTTTATGTAGGTCTGAAAGGGAAGGAGTTTTGTCTTGCCTCATCACATTGACAGATTGAATCTTGCCAGTAGTTTGGGGTTTTTTAATGACAAATAGATTGTTTCAGATTAGACCCTTTGATACTGTCTTGCCGCCTCTAGAGGCTGGAAATTGATCCTTCTTCTGAGAGAGGTCGCATCCCTTCTTTGCCAAGAGCCCGCAACTTATGAGGTTGACCACAATGTCAGGTACATATACACAATCTTAAAAAGTGCCAACAGAGTCTTTCCATTAAATTCTCACTGTCCCTGTTCCTTGGATTTTGAGAGTCGCATCTAGCTTACCAGTCTTGATTTCTTCAGGATTGTCTTGTAGCTTGATGGAGAGAAAGAACTTGAGATTGTTGAATATGTGGAAATTGGCGCCCGAGTCTAGAAGAAAATTTGGGTGGTTGCTTGCATTGATCCAGAGAGTGAATGGAGCATGGTAGTTAATGGTTGGAGTTTTCTGAAGTTTGTTTTTCCACTCTTTTTGTTGCTATAGCCACCATTCTGGAGCACTCTTGGGATTAATGTGGAAGCATGAGGATTTGGGATGGGGGGCTTTGGGGTTGTGATATCCTTCCTTGCAGCCAAGCCTTGTCTTCTTATTGTCTCTGTCCAATTTCGACTTGGTAGTCACTAAAGATATGTCTGGGGTAGGTTTTCCAACCTTATTTTTGGCCTTTTGTTTGTTGTTGTATTGAATGAGATGATTGAAAAACACGTCAAAAGTCCCAATTTTTTTGACATGCATGATTTCTAGCTTCAGATTTTCTAGTGGAGGTGGGAACTTGAACAGGATGAGGTAGGCCAAGGTATCTTTGGGTATTTTGATTCCAAAGTCAGTCATTTGAGTGATTGCCTTACTCATTTCTGTGAAAAACCCCTCAATGGAATGTTTGTTAAATGGAGAGTGTAGAAAATGGTTGAAAACTCTTGCTCAATTAGCTGTTCCAGATGAAGCAAATCTGCAAGTGATTTCTTCCCAGAGTAGCTTTGACAATGAGATGTTTGTTGAGTTGACAACATTGGCGTGCTTGAAACTGTCTAATTTTGAGAGAATAATGGCTCAAATTTCCCTATCTTGTTTTGTTGAAAGTTGACCCAAGTTCCTAGTTATGGCATCCTTGATTTCTTTGAGATCAAACAGCATGAAAATTTTATCTCTCCAGATTGAATAGTTTTCTTCATTTAGGGGAGGTATTGCGTTGACTGAAGCTTTGAGAGCTAACTGGTGAAAATAATTGGACGCTCCTGCTGGTTCATTCATCTTGAGTTTGGTGAGGCTGTTTTGGCTTTTAACCATGATAAGAAATTGATGGTTATTCCAATGACTAGAACCAGCAGACTATGTGAAAAGAATAAGGACAGGCACAACCAAGATAGAAATAATAGAAGGAAGAATGAAGAAAGGAAGACCAATAGTTTAAGTAGGGAGACTTGTAGAGAAGAATGACAAGGCAGATAGGTTGTAGAGATAGTCGGAGACAGGGGCAGAAGCAAGGGAATGAAACATGAAGACCAGAGTTGAGTTATTCAGGTTGGCCCAAAGGACTAGAGGTCTTACCAGGCAATTAGTAGGACAGCTGAATGATTTGAAGCTTGAGAGTTGTCAGAAGTTAGACAGATGTTGAAGGCGTTTGTTTAAGAGGTGTTTGGTTTTAGAAGTGGTGGTAGATGATAGAAATAAACAATAATTCAGATGAGAAACAGATAGAAAAGAAAACAGAAATAATGAGATGAAAGAGAAAGAATCAGGAAGAGTCAAGAGGTCCAAAAACAGATCCTCTCCCAAGGATCCCCATCAGGATCCAGAGGAGGACACAAGGAAATATAGAGTATCTGCACTGCAGCCCCGCGGTTGGGCTGAGAAAATCTCAAAAAAAGTGTTGTTTTAGATTGAGTCCCTTGTTTCAATCATCTTGTTTTTGTTATTGTTTCATCTTTGTCTGACAATTGGTGCTGCTCTTTTGATAATCCTCTTTCCGTAGGTTTTTGCCTTTTCTCAATTGTCCCAAGTCCTATTAGACCCTTTTCTAAAAGGCGTGGTGTTGAGAAAAAGTTGTCTCTTCTGCTACTCAGTATCTTCCTGCCTCACCAAGGGTCCTGTGTTCCATTCCTTCATCTGTTGTATTCCTTTCTGTTCTCTATCAGACTCCTATCTTTTCCTCATATCATGACTCCGGTGTGGTGCTCCAAAACCTAACCTATAGCCATCAGACTCACTTTTCTAGAATAAGGAAATCTCCAATCATCAAACAGAACTCAAAAATGGATTTTACACCAAAAATAACCCCTAGTCAATCAGCCAAAGTACCCCTCTATCTCTCATGGGTTAGAAGATACAGCTGAAATCAACCCTGGCCTACCCACACCCCTACCAGGTGTCACAGACCAGTGAAGGTTCATGGACATACCCTGGATGCCTTCAAGTAAATACCCCATACATTACAACCATACAGCACCAAACAAACCTGCATCAGTATACATAACTAATATATGCAAGGCACTGCATGAAGAACCAAACAAATCACCTGTATACACAGCAATATATTCAAGACACTGCATGCAGAGGCTGTACAGAATCATACAGGACATAAAAAAGAAGCAATATATGCAAGGAACTGCATCCAGAACCAAACAAGCATCTGTATACAGAAGAAATATATGCAAGACACTGCATAAAGGACCAAACAAATGACCAACCACCACTAGACAGAAGTAATTTATGCAGGGGGCACCTGTATCAATGCAGCACAGAAATGCATGTAAGGGTGTACATGCATGTAGATCCTGCACAGCCTCCTCCTCTGACCAGCAAAAATGCCTCATGAACTGTATTCACTGTATCAGGGAGACCCTCAGGGGCAGCCCTGAGGGCAGGATTTTCTATAAATAGAGGGCCTCTCTCCCCCATCCAGGTCCCATCAGTTCCCCCCATCCTCCCCTCCAGGGATCACCATGCCTCCTAGGCACCCTTAACCCATACTTTGACCATACTCAACCCATTATCCCATAACCCATACTGTAAAAATCATCAATCCCATAACCCATACCATCACCATCACCATCCACCATCAACCACCACCATTACCCTTGACCATCCACCATCAACCACCACCATTACCCTTGACCATCCATCATCATTACCCCATATTTTTTTGACCATGAGCCAACCCAATAACCCATACTTTTGACCATCCACCACCACCATTATTTACCCAATACCCCATACCTTTGAACATCACCACCATGTCCCCATAACCTAAACATCATCATCATCATCCACCATCACCATCATCACCATCACCAATCATCATCATCACCCATCATCACCATCATCATCCATCATCATCATCCATCATCATCATCCACCATCACCATCATCAACTATCATCATCATCCACCATCACCATCATCAACTACCATCATCACCTACCTCATCCATCATCATTCATCAACCATCATCAAGCATCATCATCACCTACCTTAACCATCATCATCATCATCAAGCATCATCAACCATCATCATCAGTTATCAAGCATAGTCTCAACCATTTCAGCTTTATCACTCAACACCTGTAACATCAAGGGAGTATTCATCAGTAACCAATAAAACAACATAAAGAATATATAAAGGATAAGACTAGAGAAAGGATTCTTCCCTTACTCAGCTTCTATCCACCAGGTCACCTATCTTTTCCACCATTTCTTCCTTATCAAGCTTGAATACATTGATCCTAGGTCTGATAGAGACTACTATAGTAGCAACTCTATTTGAAAATCAGCCACCAATATCTTTTCTTTTATTGCTGTGATACTACTATAGTACTTAGAGGGGCAGGCAATTCAAAACCACCCTTAGTCTTCATCTATCTTATTAGTAGTTGTAGTACTAAATTCCCCCTCAAGTGACTGCCAGAAAGCTATTTGCTAAACTTTTTACCCAATCCCAAAGGAGTCTCCACACCGGCATGGTGCACTCCTGTCAGCTATATCTCCACACCCAGTGGCCTTTGCCAATGGGCCTTTCACATGGCTGTCATCTCACCACTTTCACTACTCTCCCTCACTTCAACTCTCACCTCTCTCAATTGGTTGACTCTCAAAAACCTCAGACTCAACAACTGTCCTGAACAACCCTGCATTCAAGATCAATTCAACAACAGCGCTATCACTCACCTTTGACCCACAAGAAGAATCATCCTCTAAAGTTGGCACTTCTAGATTCTACAACCAGTCTAAATATAGGCCATCACCCCACATTTAGAATCACCAAGGAATGTGTGTAACACTCCTCTGTTTTATGTTGACTGTTTTTGTGTTTCTCCCTGAATACTTTTGTGATCCTTTCTAACTTTTCATTGCATTGAAATCAAAATCCTGGTCCAGGTTTCAGTATTTACTCAAATTCAATCACGGTTTAAATCCAAAATGAAGCCATCCAGCTCTGCCGCTCCTTACCACTCACAATCCTCAGAAACCCCTGAACCAGGAACCAAATCCAACTTCAATGCTCTGGCCCTCAAATCTCTCATGGAGTCAATCCCGCTGCTAATGGATTCAAACTACTCCATCTGGAAGAATAAGATAGAGAAGCTATTCAAAATGAGAGGCATCCTCCATCTTATCAAATCCCAAAATTCACATGAGGGAATTCCCAATGACATTGAAATGGCTGGCTACTTAATGTCCAAGCTCTGTTGTCTTTTTCTGTTCATATTCTGTAACTAAAAAATTTAGTTACCTTTATCTCTAACTTAATTTTTCCATCAAATAAATAATCATTTCTCAGGCCCCCTCTGGGGCTCTCTAGTTTTCACTAACCTGCTGTCTTAGGCCCCTTTTGGGGGTTCTCTAGTTGTGATTAAATACTGGTCCTTCCTTGGGACCATGAATCCAAAATCATCTGATTACCAGTCATCAAAACCAGAGTGTCCCTTCCTCCTCATTGGATCATTTTCACTTGACTTTACAAGTATTAACTCTTCCCCTTTGGCTCTTTGTAGCCTCATTGTTTCCCATTCTTCTCTCTTTGGTGTTACAGCCTACCTTCAAATCTTCACGTTTAAAAGCCAAAAGCCCCTCCAACTTAGCTATCCAGTAAACTTCATTGTTTGAGCTGCCATCCCTCCTCATCATCTAGGCCATTAATTAAAACTCCTTTGCGGGCAGTCTCTCCTGACCCTGGTTGCTAATTTGGTTCAGACTGATTGTCCGTCTGCTGGGTCTTGGTCTGATACTGATTGGCCAATTGGTTCAAATCCCATCAATTATGACCGCTCCTAATTTGTTCAACAATTGGGTCTCAATCCAATCCAAGAAGAGGGCCAACCATATGCTTGTGACCCATGGCATTGACTGATACCGTCATTATTGGGCCTTCTCTTGGTGGTCACTTGGTGTCCTACTCAACCTAAGCTCTCCTCAAACATCCCCATCCATTGGTCAATAACCCTGGCTTCCACTTCTCATCCTCAATCTCTTGAACCCTAACCCAGCTCATGAAAGCTCAAAGGCTGCTGTCATTACAACCCATCTCCCATATCTTCAATACCTGGCTTGCAATCATCTTGCAAACCCAATCACTATTGAATTTTGCCTTTCCAAACCTGATTGCAGATCACCTCCACTTGCAACATTGTTGCCCTCTCAATCCACCCTTCATCCCTTCCTTCCTTGATACTCTGCTTCATCATCATCTCATCATTCATCTTCCATTATTGTCCTGCTTCCTCTCATCTTCTTGCTCCTGCTTCATTATCACTCCTGCTTCCCGTCCACCACTCGCTCAAAATCCCTCAATCAACGCTCCTCCTTCTCCTCATCCAACCCCATCATCCTCCGCTATTGCTATCTCAAGCTCCAAAGACCCCCCCTTGACTCCATTCAAGGCAAACCCATTGATCTCAAACTGAATGTTTGAAATTCTTCCTCACTGACCTTCTTCCATCTTGCCTTGATCCTCTCCCTCATCCTCATCTGGAAACAGGTATTCTCAATCCCCAGCACCATCCTCCTCAACATCCTCATTGGCACCATCTACACCCATTGGCAATCCACTCAGTCAGGCTGCCAAATCAAATGTTCACAATGGTCAACCTGATCTATCGACGGCCAGCACCTTTTCTCCCTCCTCTCAACCTTGCGCAATCTTGCTTGCACCTTGACGGCAACCTTTCTTGCCTCAAAATTTTTTCTCCTACATCTGATATCCAACATTTCTTGCAACCTTTTGCCACTCAAATCCACCCTTGCGCGCTTGCTCTCAACATATTTTCAATTATCCAAGCTTTCCCAATCTTTCTTGCACCTTGAATGCAACCTTGATTGCTTCACAATTCCCTCTCTTGCTGCCTCAATGGCGGCCTCATTGCTCCCTTGCTTGATTATCAACTTCATCACCCCATCCGCAATGCTCTTGATACCTCTTGCTGCCCATCTCCACCTTGCTTGCAATTCTCGTCGATCAACTCAGATGCTCACTCCCTCTCATCATCATCTTCACCCTTTTCATCCTAATTGCTCTCACTCCCATTCATCAAACTTTTGGGGTGGTCCATTCATTTTGCCCTTCCTATCACCCTTGCCATTCTCCCATTGCTCTGCCCGCTACATCTCTCCTTGCTTCATCTCATCCACTCCTCATGCTACATTACTACTTTCTTGCTCCAATCCTCACGCAGTGGTGCTCCAAAACCTAACCTATAGCCATCAGACTCACTTTTCTAGTATAAGGACAGCTCCAATCATCAAACAGACTTCATGAATGGATTCTACACCTAAAATAAGCCCTAGTCACTCAGCCAAAGTACCCCTCTATCTCTCATGTTTTAGAAGATACAGCCCAAATCAACCCTGGCCTACCCCTACCAGGTGTCACAGACCAGTGAGAGTCATGGACATACCCTGGATGCCTCCAAGTACATACCACATACAGCAACAACCATAAGTAATTAGTATATGCAATACCCTGCATGCAGCACCAAAAAAATCTGCAGCAGTATACATAATTAATATATGCAAGACCTTGCATGCAGCACCAAAAAAACCTGCAGCAGTATACATAATTAATATATGCAAGACCCTGCATGCAGCACCAAACAAACCTGCAGCAGTATACCCAATTAATATATGCAAGACCCTGCATGCAGCACCAAACAAACCTGCAGCATTATACATAATTAATATATGCAAGACCCTGCATGCAGCACCAAACAAAAGGCTGTATACAGAAGAAATATATGCAAGTCAATGCATAAAGGACAAAAAAAATGACCAACCACCACTATACAGAAGTAATCTATGCAGGGGGCACCTGTATCTATGCAGCACAGCAATGCATGCAAGAGTGTACATGCATGTAGATCCTGCACAGCTTCCTCCTCTGACCAGCAAAAATGCCTCATGAACTGTATTCACTGTACCAGGGAGACCCTCAGGGGCAGCCCTGAGGGCAGGATTTTCTATAAATAGAGGGCCTCTCTCCCCCATCCAGGTCCCATCATCAGTTCCCCCCATCATCCCTGTCAGCCTCCTGGATTCCAAGACCCTTTCTATCCTTTAGCTACCAGAGTTGATAGAGCAAATAATAAATATATTATTTAATAAATGCAGCAAAAATCCGTAGAATGTTTGGATTAAGCTTATTGCAAGGTTAAATGGTTTGGTTATTGTTTATTGTTTTGAATCAATATGAATAAATTGATTATTAAATATTTATAGAGGTTCCAAAATTATATTGGTGATCTTTAACACCTCTCTTCAGGGATTTCAGTATGAAAACACGTAGTCCTGGTTACTTTGGGTTCTTTAGTTTAAAGATTATTATACCCAAAGATAAAATGTATATAAAATATACGGTGGAGTGGCAGGGCCTTGTAGCCAAGCTACCAAGACAGAGAAAGGATAATAAGACTTACTGGTATATTATTAAATACTTTGGATATCTGTTTGAGACATGTACTGATGGGTTAAACCTGTATACTGGGGTTATAAGGTTGTTCAGCAGTTTTAATTCATAAAAAGAGGTTTGAGGATGGATATTACTGATCAGACACTGCCATAAATCACTTAAGTATCTCTTATAAGTACTTTATTACCTTGGCACGGCGTCCAGATATGAATATTACTGGGTCTCTGCCCATCAATATCCTCAAAAGAGCTCTTTATTTATAGCTTTTGGTGTCCCAATATGGTCCTTCTGAGGGTCGTAGGTGCTCAAATGGACGGACACAAAGGCTAGCAGGGTAACAAGAGGTAGCCTGTCATGTGTCCTTGGTGCTATAGCCCGGGTAGCATCTAAATCCTTAGGGTATGGGAATTATTCTACCTTATAATGGACATTAGGACGTGTGAAAAACACTAATCTGTCCTATTTATGTATTATTTAATTAATTATCCTTAGTAAATGTTCCCAGTAATTTAATAATTATATTAATAGACATTTCTACGGACATTTTGATGTCAGGTAAGTTCTCATTATGTATTATATAACTGGAGTAAAAGTCATAATATTGATTTTACTCTTTATTTTCGAGTTCCAGTTGATTTGTTAAGATAATTACTTAAAAATATAAGTCATGGGAATTCATGTAATATTTTTACATCATTATCTTCCTTAGTATGTTACAAAGATATTGATGTATAGCAATTCTCATAAAAGTATATTGAAGTATTTTAGTATATTTTTAGAGGTTGTCATTTTCTTATTTTCGACATTCTTGGTACTTTGCATTATATTAAGTAAAAAATACGTTGAAGGATTATTTATGTATTTTTATATAATATTATTTATTTTTAGACAGTCTACTATCAATAGGAACCTTTATTACATATGTAGAAAGTTCCCGTGTATGTTGTAGCCTGTTTACGTGGTACCTGAGCCACCTGTCACTCTGTCAGCCCGTGGTCCCGCCGCTGCGTACTTGTCAGAGGCCCAGGGCTGCATGGACAACCTCGACAGGTTCACACGGCTGTATCTCAGCCGAGCGCCGGTGCTTTGGCTGCTGCGGCTGCGTGCTGGAATTGTGACAAAACACATTTCCGCCCGTAACTCCTAAAATATACACAACACCCCAATTCTGACTGAATTTTAGCTGTGAAACCTTTACGTCACAATGTGTGTGAAATATTTAATTTTCCAAAAAGCTCAATAATGGAGCCGTAGTATTTTGGTTTTTCTTTCCTTAATTATTTAAAAATATAAGGAGTTGGATTTCAAGGGTGGGGTCAGTGAGTGACGCTACCTGATTTTGGATGGAGAATCCATTTCTTTAATAATATTTATGGTTTTCCTACTCCTTCTTAGTTTAATTGTATTATTATTATTTTTATGTTATTTTTGTTAGTTTTGCAGCTTGCTCTGCCATAGTAGCAAGCTGAAATCCCCCTACTCCAACATATGGCCATATCTGAAAAAAAATCTGGAGGAAGTTGGGACATAAAATTAACTGCATATGTGCTTCAGTTCCTTTTTCTGGCTCTGTAGTTTCTGAGATGTATTGGTCCATCAGGTATATTATTTTCTGTTAACCATTCATCTTTGTCTGCAGATTCTCCTTTATATCTTACTAAGTATAGTCTGAATCTTTTCCTTTTACCCTCTCTTTCTTATCTCTCAATATCCTGCTGACTTTCCCCTTTTCTTTTACAGGCTCAGGTTCTATTGGGATTATTGCTGAAGGGAGGTTGCTGCCTTCTCTTGGTTTAAAGTGTTTGACTAGGCTAACAGGAAATACTGGATGTTTCTTGATAATTCTTCACTCAAGATTACTTCCACAGAATTTTTGCCATGCATCTGTTGAAAACAGATGGTCCAACAAAGGCTGGTTTCAGTTTCCTGTTGCCTGCCAGGTTGTTGAAATTAGTTGTAGATATCAAGATCTGGTCTCCTATCTTAAAGTCAGGTTCTTTATGGGATTTGTCCCATCTTTGTTTGTTGTATTCAACCGCTTCTTCCACACATTTCTGATCATGGTTATTTTCCACATCTATCATCTTCTTAAAGTCAAGAGATGTTGGATGAATAGTAGCTAAGTTATAGTTCACGTTATTCCTAGGGAGTTTTGGAATCCATCCTCTTTCTAGTATGTAAGGAGCTTCTTTGGTAGTAGAATGTTTACTGCTGTTATAAGCCATTTCTAGGGCTGGGAGTAGTCTTACCCAATCATGGAAATAACCATCAGATTTTTTTTATTCTTGACCAAAGCTACAGAATCTCCTCAGCATATCTTCTAGGGTTTGTAACATCCTTTCAGCTAATCCATCAGTTTGGGGATGGTATGCTGTAGAAAATGCTAGAGTAGTGCCCAGTATATCATGTAGATTCCTCCAAAATTCAGATGTGAATTTGGGGTCTCTGTCACTGATTATAATCTTGGGTATACCCACATCAGCTATAATCCTATTCCAGAATAGTAAGGCTACATCCATAGCACTATCTTCCTTGTGGTTAGGTAAGAATTTTGCCTTTTTGGAATATCTGTCAACTATAACTAGGACAGATTTATAAGAATGAGTACCTCCAGGGGGGAGGCCGGTGACAAAATCCATATTGATAATTTCCCACCTGGTTGTAGGTTCAGATATCTTCTGTAGGAGTCCAAACCTTTTTCCAGTAGTTTTATTAGATTTCTGGCAGGTTTCACAGCTAGTAACATATTCTGTAGTGACTCCTTTCCAGTCTATCCACCAGGCAGTTTGTTTTACTTTCTCTAAGGTTCTTTCTGTGGATAAATGTCATGATGAACAGTTGTCATGGCATTTTTGGAGTATATGTTGTATATGCTCTTTGTTGCTCAGTACTAATACGCTGGAATGTTGGTGTCTATAGTACAGGAGACCATTCCAAAAGGTAAACCTTCCTGCTTTATAGGGTTTAAGTTGTGAAGCAGGCAGGCTATTTATCAAAGCTGCTTCTGGGAATTCACATTCCATAATGGTAATCAGCAGCTTGATCTCAGGAAAGTAGCTATCCCTTACTAGGTTGAAGAAAGCAGTGTCTAATTCACATAAGTGGATTCCCATTATTGGAGCACTCAATGCAAAAAGATTGATATTAAAGATAGGAAAGATATTTTGATCTTCAGGGTTTTATGCTGGATTGTTAGAGTCATTAGGCAACACATTCCTACTTAGACTATCAGCATTCTGATGTTTAGCTCCAGCTTTATGCACTATAGTCATCTGTTGTCTATATTGCTGTATAGCAATTTGCCACCTGAGCATATGTCTGCTGGGGGTTTTCATGTTCATAAGAGTTCTTACATCATTGCAGTCCATGATTACTTTAAAAGTGGTGCCTTCTAAGTAATAGTGCAGCTTCTCTAAAGCCCATACTAGTGCCAAACATTCTAACTGACTGGCCCCATATCTCTTCTCAGTATCTTTGATCTGTCTAGATATGAAGAGTACGGTTTTTTCTACTGTTTTTTATTCTTCTATCCTTTCCTGATGTAAAGCAGCTCCTAGCCCTTCCATGCAAGCATCAATCTATATTTTGAAGGGCATAGAGTAATCTGGTTGGATAAGTAAAGGAGTAGAGGTCATAGCTATTTTTAATTCCTCATAGTTATTTAGTCTCTCATGAGTCATTTCAAATAGTGTATTGTTGTTGCATACTTCATACAGACTTTTAGGTAGCATAGCAAACTTTGGTATATATTGTCTGTAATAACTGCAGAAACTGATGAAAGACAGTAATTCTGTCTGCTTTTGAGGCATAGGTCTATTCATGACAGCAGCTATCTTATTTTGATCAGCAGCTAGAGTTAGACCAGAGACTATATGTCCTAAGGCTTTCAATTATCCGTAGCCAAAATTTCATTTCTTCATGTAAACCTTTATTCCTGCTTTGGAGATTGTCTGGAGTACTAATCTTACTTGGTTAATATGAGTATCCCAGTCATCAGAGTATACAATAACATCATCTATGTATACCATCATCCATCCTTGTCTGAGGTAAGTACCTAGAACTGTATCCATTGTTCTCTGGAAGTGTGATGGTGCATTCTTTATACCAAAAGGCATCCTAAGATATTCATATATTCCCAAATGACAGATTATTCTCAAAAACTTCCTGCTTTCAGGGCTTATTGGTATCTGGTGGAAACCTTTAAGCATATCCATAGTAGTGATGTACTTAGCCTTGGACAAGTTATGCAGAGCATGATCAATCCGTGGTATAGGATAATAATCTGCTTGAGTGAAATTGTTGAGAATTCTGAAGTCTCCTACCATTCTTGACTTGTCATTATGCCAAGCTATGATTACAGGTGTGGTGACATCTACCTGTTGATTATGTCGTACTTTACTTAATACTTGTAAGTATATCAGTTCTTGGATATGTTCCTCAAGAGCTTTTCTAGACTTAGGACTAGACGGATAGGCTGGCCTTCTTAAGTTAGGAGGGTAAGGAGGCTTAATGGTCAATGTTAATACCATAATTTAATATCACCAATAGGATGATCTTTAGTACAAAAAGCATTCTGGTTCTCAAAGCAGACTTTTAATATATCTGATGAGATTTTGAGATTTTGGCTAGAGGACTAAAACCAACAGACTTAATTTCACATATTAGAAAACATATTCGAGAGAGAAAATAGAATCATAAGAAAGGAGAATAGAGAGAAATAGATACCAACAGCTAGACCAGACTTAGCAGGAAAAATATCAGAAGGACAAGAGTGAAGGATGAGGACAGGTTATAGGTACGTATATCTAAGATAATATTGTCAGGATCACTTGAGTGGTGAGTATTTGATGATGGTGGTCTTACCAGGCAGAGATCGAGATGCGAGTTGGAATCCATTCGACGAGGTGAGTGGTGATAGAATCCATTCGACAAGTTTTGTGGTGAGAGAGAAGAAATAGGAAGGATAAATAGAAGGGAGAGAGGCAGAAGAAACGAGAAAAGAAAATAAGACAAGTGAGAATCGGAGTGCCGATCCAAGTCAGAGAGAGAAAAGAATTCTCCCGGGAGATCTATTCCAGAAACCCCTGGGATTCCCCGAGCACCTCGAGTGGGGGAGAAGATGATTATGGAGTTCCCTCACTGCGCGGTGCCGCGGGCATCAAAGTGAGGATGAGAGGAAACTCAGAGATCTCAACAATATCTTTCTTCTGTTACTCAGAAAGTTTTGTATTCAGAGCTGCTTGAGAGAAATATTCTTGGTCAAAGTCTTCCAAATGCTTCTGGTAAGTAGAGGAGGGGAAGTTAGACTGAATAGTGCATATCTTAAACTTCTTATCCCAATTACCTTCTACTGTGAAGTATCTTCCTCTACTCTAGAACACGTCTATACCATATAGACATAAGGCATCATTACCCAATATCAAGTAGTCACATAGTCTGTTGAGCAATACTACAAATTCTACTTGTATTCTCAAAGATCCTTTAGTGTGAGGTAGTATTATAGGAGCAGTTCATACTCCAATAGCATTCATGGTAGATTTGCAAGAGCTGAACTTGGCTTTTGGGACGGGTAAAAGGTGTTCTCTCCAATTGGGGTCCCATTTGTTTAAGAATTCAGCACAGACACATGAGAAAAAGGCTCCACTATCCAGTAATAACCTTATAGGTCTGTTTTTATACAACCCAGTTGCATAGCATGTTTGACCAGTGGTATAACTTTTCCCATTCATAGGTTTAACTGTTAATGGTTTGAAATCCATAATATGTCTAGGAATTATAGTAGGATCCCATTGTTGGGGCAGGCTAGAATTCCCATGGATGTTATTGATCTCTGCAGAAGTACCTATATCTCCTTATATAACATCAACAGGGTTGGTCAAGATCAATTCACATTCAGAAAGAGATCCTTCAGTATCAGCTATTTCTTCATAGTTCTGATTCTCTTCAACCTCCTCTTCTCCTTCCAAGACTGCTATCTTCCTTTTTGGTAATGGACAGCCTTGTCTCATATGCCCAGTCTTGTTACAATTCCAACAAGTTGCAGGCGTCCTCTCTTTCTCCCTATTCTCATTAGGTTTCTTATTGTCAGAGGCATTTATGAGAGGAGGTTGTTCTCTGGTTTTGTTGATGGTATAGTTGTCTTTGGGTCTGGAAGGGGCTTTCTTGTCCAACACCTTCATGTCTATAACTTCTTCTAACACATTGATCAGAGTGGGCAAGTCCACATCCATACTCATCCTACATCTTACACTATGGTTAAGGTTGCCAGGACACAGGTTGAAGAGTCTTTCATTTACTTCCTCTTTATCAGCACCTGGATAGAAGCAATCCAATCTTTTTTCTGTTCCAAGCACCATTTGTGGGGCTTTTCCTTGGAGGGGTCAAATGAGGAATTTTTGAAATTTTTCATCATTTTTCTTTTCCACATTCTAGAACCAAATTGTTCTTTGATCAGAAGTTTCCAAGAATTCCATGGTAAGGATCCTACTTTTTCTCTCTTACTGATAAACCAGTCCAATGCTACTCCTTCAAATGGTCTGGGGAGCCAGACTACAGCTATAGCTTCTGGTAGGTCATAAGAGTTAATGGTGTAATCAATAAATTAAATAAAATTTATATGATTGTATTCTCCTTCTCCGGAGAGCTTGTGCCAATCAGAAATAGGGGGTAACAGTTTGAGAGCTTGCTCCATCTCAGGAGTAGGACTAGGCCTAAAGGTGTCACTCCCATGCATTCCTAATAAGGGTGGTGCATAAGGAGTAGTGGTTTGTCTGGGAGGCTTTGGTTCCTCTGTAGTACTCCCCAAGGGGTTGGTCAGACGGACTTTTAAGTCTCTAAGATCATTTTTGATCACATTAAGTTGCAGGTCCACTTTGTTATTGAGCACATCCAATTTTTCACTAAGGGATAGAATAGAACTGTTAGTGGTGGTTGCCAATTCTTCTTTTAAGGGGTGGAAAGACATAATAAAATCTTCTTTGATTCCATATAACATATTCTCAATTGTTTGAGTCTGTTTGATCCTACCTTGATTAATTTTCTCCAGTAACTCTTCTGTGTGTTCTTTAATTTCTTCTCTTTGTTTGGTTATTAATCCATTTGGCTACTACTGAGGTTAATTTATCCATTTGGGTGTAAAATCCATCCAAATTTTCACAAAAAATTTTGAAATTATGAAGCATATCATTAGAAAAGGAAGTAATTACATCAGAGGTTTTTTTGGGCCCAGAATTAGAGGCTAATTGTTGTCAACCTTTTTCCACTTTCGAGCTAGGGATATTATCCGGTCCCAGTCTTTCTTTCCCTTTGGCTTGGGATGGGAAGAGGATCTCTTCTTTCCTGATCCTTTGCCTTTCAGTTGGGCTAATTGATCCCACGGATTCCACTTTTCTACGTAGGATTCTACCTCTTTCTTTGGAATCATTTTCTGAAGAGCTGTCTGGGTGGCTTTTGCCTGGGAGATTATATTTTTCATAGATACCATGTCCTCCTTGGCTTGGGCTTCTTTGAATTATTCCCAATATTTCACGTGCTCTTTGACTAAGTCTTTGATCCTGGCCTCCTTGGCCAGATTCTGCTGGGGTGGCTGCAGGGAATCTTCTTGTAAAGGAGGGTGGCTTGATTCTGCTACTTTCTCCGGCTCTAGGTTGGGAGAGGGCAGAAGTTGTTGGTACTGCTCCTAGTCCTTCAACATTTGATTCACGGGTTCTAGTCCCTTCATTGTTGTCCTTACTGGTTTTCTCACGGTTACTGAGAGCTGTTGGTAAAGATCCATAGGAGGGAATTCTTCCTGAGGCTCTGGTGTTACGTCTATTCATTTTCAGAATAATATGTTTATAAGTATTTTACAGAAAAAATCCGTAAAAATAAGTTTTATTTCAAAACTCACTTAAATTGATATTCAAAGGTACTAAGACATTGTTGGGGTTTAATTGATCTCTAGTAGGTAATCCTACGGGGTCTTGGTGGGTTCCAATGAGGTCTTCACCCGTCCAATCAATATTTTCAGGGCGTCCGGAGATGTCTGGGACTTCCTGATCCAATAGATCCACGTCAGTGGCGGTGGTTTCTGGTAAAGGAGGTTTCACTGATTAAAAAGTGTATTTAATTGGTTTAATAAAATATGTTAATATTATTTTCTTTTAAAAATAATATGGTAGTGCCAGTTTTGTACTTACTTTTATATTTCAAAAAGAAATTTATACGGTATTTTTTCCAAGATTTATGTTTTCTTAATACAGCTTGAAAGTTGATACGCCTCTCAAGATCTTCTTGTTCAAGGAGTTTATCTAAGTGTTTGCGTGCAGAAGAGATATTAAGTTGCTCAGCTTGAGTTAAAGCTTTCCAACCAGTAGGTTTATAGTTTTTATATATTCTTCTTTCCTTATCTTTAAAAGATTTAAATAATAGATTATCAATTCTGCATTGGTTTTGAAATCCACTGCAAATAAATTTAATCATAAATCACGGTTATAAAGTCAGATAAATTTATCTTTGATTTTATTTTTTCGTGAGAATGTCTGGTCCAAGGTATTAAATATAATAAAATGGAATATTTCCCGGCCAGACCCCCAATTTTCAGCCTCCTGGATGCCAAGCCCCTTGCTATCCTTTAGCTACCAGAGGTGATACAGTAAATAATAAATATATTATTTAATAAATGCAGCAAAAATCTGTAGAATGTTTGGATTAAGCTTATTGAAAGGTTAAATGGTTTGGTTATTGTTTATTGTTTTGAATCAATATGAATAAATTGATTATTAAATATTTATAGAGGTTCCACAATTATATTGGGGATCTTTAACACCTCTCTTCAGGGATTTCAGTATGAAAACACGTAGTCCTGGTTACTTTGGGTTCTTTAGTTTAAAGATTATTATACCCAAAGATAATATGTATAAAAAATATACAGTGGAGTGGCAGGGCCTTGTAGCCAAGCTACCACGACAGAGAAAGGATAATAAGACTCACTGGTATATTATTAAATCCTTTTGTTATTGTTTGAGACGTGTACTGATGGGTTAAACCTGTATACTGGGGTTATAAGGTTGTTCAGCAGTTTTAATTGATAAAAAGAGGTTTGAGGATGGATATTACTGATCAAACATTGCCATAAATCACTTACTTATCTCTTATAAGTACTTGATTACCTTGGCACGGCGTCTGGATATGAATATTACTGGGTCTCTTCCCATCAATATCCTCAAAAGAGCTCTTTATTTATAGCTTTTGGAGTCCCAATATGGTCCTTCTGAGGTTTGTAGGTGCTCAAAGGGAAGGACACTAAGGCTAGCAGGGTAACAAGAGGTAGCCTTTCATGTTTTCTTGGTGCTATAGCCCGGGTAGCATCTAATTCCTTAGGGTATGGGAATTATTCTACCTTATAATAGACATTAGGATGTGTGAATAACACTAATCTGTCCTATTTGTGTATTATTTAATTAATTATCCTTAGTAAATGTTCCCAGTAATTTAATAATTATATTAATAGACATTTCTACGGACATTTTGATGTCAGGTAAATTCTAATTATGTATTATATAACTGGAGTAAAAGTCATAATATTGATTTTACTCTTTATTTTCGAGTTCCAGCTGATTTGTTAAGATAATTACTTAAAAATATAAGTCATGAGAATTCATTTAATATTTTTACATCGTTATCTTCCTTAGTATGTCACGAAGATATTGATGTATAGCAATTCTCATAAAAGTATATTAAAGTATTTTAATATATTTTTATTTTCATTGTCTTATTTTCGACATTCTTGGTTTTTTGCATTATATTAAGTAAAAAATACGTGTAAGGATTATTTATGTATTTTTATATGATATTATGTATTTTTAGACAGTCTACTATCCACGGGAGCCTTTATTACATATGTAGAAAGTTCCCGTGTATGTTGTAGCCTGTTTACGCAGTACCTGAGCCGCCTGTCACTCTGTCAGCCCATAGTCCCGCAGCTGCATACTTGTCAGAGGCCCGGTGTGATGCCCCATCCTGGAAACCCTGGCCAGTGCGGAGAATTTAATTTTTTCATGACTTTTCCTTATCATCATTCATAGGCATCATTATTAAAAAAAAAATCTTTGATCTGGAATGGGGTTCCATTTGGTTCCCAGCTTCCAAACTGCTCATCCTCTCAGTTGGCAAGGACAATCTCTGGGTGGTCGTATCCCTGCTGTTGTGTTCAAATCCCTGCCACTACGCTATTCAGCCTTGCAATTTTTTTTTTTGCCAAGCGCGCGGCCAAAAGACCGACAGTCTTGCCTCCACCCTGCCATCCATCACTGGCACTACCCACAATCACCCTAACCTCATCAATCCTCCTCAAAACCCTCATCCCATCATCAGAACTCCAACCGTTGTGATGGCACCCATCATCACCACCATCAACATCCTTTGACCAATCCAACTACCAACTTCCCATCCTATTGATCCTCGACTAACTTCTATCCCCCAACCCAACCTGCTCCACTCTACCTCAATGTGGATCATGATTATACCAAGGAAGAGTATTATCTAGACTCTTGACTCATCTCGACCCACGATCCAGATCAATTACTCAGACTCACCCGTTCAGCCACCAAGACGATTCACAAGGCCATCTTGGAGGACAATTGTAGGAGGCTAGCCAAGAAGAATCAAATCAAACTCGGCCTGGATAGGAAAAAGTTCTCCAGGAGGGTATTCAAATCCATCAACTCACTACCCCAAATCCAATCTGCACATTCTTTGCTCACCGGTTTCCTGCGCGAGTCTTCTGTTGCCTGCGTGGGTTGGTGATGTGTCCCGCGCCCCCTGTCTTTGGGGCCCATCACCTCACCCTCACCTGCCTGTGCCCACCGTTGGCACGGGCTGGTGTTCCTTTTCATCCCCGCTCATTCATTTCCTTTTATTATTTCATACATCCTCAAAAAAAAAAAAAAAAAAAAACCACTCTATTTGTAGTATCTCTTGTAAATAGTTTACAGGGACCCATGGCCCATAGAAGGAGGGGCTCTCCCCAGCCTTTTTTTCATCATTCATGGGAGTGTGTGCTTATGTCCCCCCCCTTATTGTGAAATTAGATCCTGATCCTTATCCTGGGTATATCTCTGATTGCCCCCTGAACCATTTTTGACCCGTAGTCTTTGCCCCTCTGTGGCCTGATCCTTATCACCAACCAATAGCCTTGCTGGTTGAAGAAAATTCTGTCTGTTGGAATTTTTGAACGTGTTATACCACTCCATGATCCCTTTATCTGACCATACTGGTCCTGATCCCTGATCATCTTTCTGGAGCCAATCACAATTGATTGAAGAGGTCTTATTAAGCTTAAGACCTGGAGTGTTATACCTCCCTTTATTTTCTTTGGAGTTGCATTCTGCCAGCCTACTCTTGAGTCCCTTGAGAAGTGTTGAGGTTATCCTTGCTTCAAATCAGTTACTGTTTGATTTTGGAGCTTCTTAAACATTGTGCTTTGTCTTGTACAGCCACCCTCAGTTATCTGGTACCCTCCAAGCGCTTGATTGCGGATAGTTGGGCAGGTTAATTGAGAACCTGGAGGTTGGTTGGGTTTGAGTTGATCATCCCCAATCTTCTGCTGACAACCAGAGTTATTAGCTTGTGGGCGTTGTTTACATACAACATCTTTTGTTCTTTGAACTCTAAGCAGAATTTAACTTCTTTTGTTCAAGTTTTTCCCTGCATGATCTAATCTCAAATAGTGCTGTTCCATTGCTACCAAACTATTATCATCTTTATCCTCTACTCCTTGATTCCTCATTTACCAGGTTCTGGACCTTGATCTTGGTTACATCTAAATATTTTTGTAACACTCAGGAGGGAAGTCTAAACAGAAACTTTCCCCTCCACAGAACTGCCACGGCCTAGCACCCTTTGGAGTCTTACACTGGGGCTGCGTACACAACCTCAACGGGTTGAAACGGCTGTATCTCAGCCGCATGCGGGTGCTTTGGCTGCTGCGGCTGCGTGCAGGAATTGTGACAAAACACATTTCTGCCCGTAACTCCTAAAATATACACAACACCTCAATTCTGACTGAATTATAGGTGTGAAACCTATACCTCACAATGTGTGTGAAATATTTAATTGGCCAAAAAGCTCAATACTGCAGCCGTAGTATTTTGGTTTTTCTTTCCTTAATTATTTAAAAATATAAGGAGTTGGATTTCAAGGGTGGGATCAGTGAGTGACGCTACCTGATTTTGGATGGAGAATCCATTTCTTTAATAATATTCATGGCTTTCCTACTCCTTCTTAGGTTCATTGTATTATTATTATTTTTATGTTATTTTTGTTACTTTTGCAGCTTTCTCTGCAATAGTAGCAAGCTGACACTCCCCTCCAGGGGATCACCATGCCTCCTAGGCACCCTTAACCCATAATTGTACTACTCTCAACCATTATCCCATAACCCATACTATCATCATCACCAATCTCATATCCCATACCATCACCATCACCATCACCATCATCATCATCATCAACCACCACCATTACCCTGGATCCTCCAACATCATAAGCAAATAGTTTTGACCATGACCCAACCCAGTAACCCATACTTTTGACCATCCACAACTACCATTATTTACTCCATACCCCATACCTTTGAACATCATCACCATGTGCCCATAACCTGAACATCATCACCTACCATCATCATCATCAGTCATCATCATCACCTACCATCATCTTCATCAGTCATCATCATCATCACCTACCATCATCATCATCATCCATCCTCATCACCACTTACCATCATTGTCATCAGTCATTATCATCATCCCTTACCATCATCATCATTTGTCATCATCATCATCCATTGCCATCATCACCTACCCTCATCTTCATCAGTCATCATCAACATCACCTACCATCATCATCATCATCCATCCTCATCATCACTTACCATCATTGTCATCAGTCATCATCATCATCCCTTACCATCATCATTCATTGGTCATAATCATCATGCATCATCATCATCACATTCCTTGACCATCATCCATCATCATCATCACTTACCATTATCATCATCACCTACCTTGACCATCATCAGTCATCAGCATCACCTACCTCAACCATCATCATCCATCATTATCACCACCTACCTTGACCATCATCAGTCTTCAGCATCACCTACCACATCCATCATCATCACCTACTCCATCAATCATCATCATCATCAAACATCACCATCAATCATCAGCTATAGGCCCAACCATTTCAACCTTTATTCAAATCATCACCTGTATCACCAAAGGAGTATCAATCAGTAAACAATAAAATAAATATAAAAAAAATATATAAAGGATATGACTAGAGAAAGGATTCTTCCCTCACTCAGCTTCTATCCACCAGTTCACCTATCTGTTTCACCATTTCTTCCTTATCAAGCTTGAATACATTGATCCTTCGTCTGATAGAGACTACTATAGTAGCAACTCTATTTGAAAATCAGCCACCATTTCTCTTTTCTTTTATTGTTTCTATAGTACTCAGAGGGGCAGGCAATTCAAAACCACCCTTTGTATTCCTCTATCTTATTTTAAGTTTTAATACTAAATTCCCCCTCAAGTGACTGCCAGCAAGGTATTTGCTTAACTTTACCCAATCCCAAAGGAGTCTCCACATCTGGTGTCCCAACTGTGGCAGATAATCTTCACTTTTGGATCAATAACCTCAAGCATTAACAAGCAACAAAATACTAGGAACCATTCAAGACCAAGGATTTGAAGAACCTGTTAGGGAAAGGATCAAGAATCTAGTCAGTAAAATAAAGGAAACCCTTTTGTTAGATCAAGAAAACATGGCATCAGAAGAACCAACACCAGCAGATACCACCATGGTCAGAATCAAGGAGCAAGAACAAAATTTTATGGATCAGTCTAGGGAACTCAAGGAAACCAGGGATAAAATATCAACAATAAAAAAATCACTTAGTGACATGTCCCAGATGCTCAAGCTTTTCATGGAGAACAATCAAGAAAGAACCATTCAAGGAATACCAGAAACCCCATATACCCAATCAAAAAGGTTCACCTCTACCCCAAGGACTGGAATCAGACAAGGCCCAGTCAGAATATTATCAGAATCAGACCCACCAGAAGATAGTCCAGAGGTTACCACATTTCCAGGTCACACTGAAGAAGAAAGAAACCATCAGCACTCCCAGTTCATTCCTATGGACCATCACCCAAGGAGAACCACTATGGACCTCCCCTCTCCAGCAAATACTAGGATCAAGGATGTCCAGAATGGAGTAGTTTTAGATAATCCCAAAGCCCAGCTTGAGTTCAATGGAACTGAAGTGGAGCTCTTTATTGACATGATTGAAAAATTGGCAGAACTTGATGGTGCTGAAGGGGAGGACTTGGCCTTGCAGCTACCTTTTATCATCAAGGACATCAAACTCAGGCAGTCTGTGGAAAACATGGAGGGGCATGAAACCAGGGACTGGGAGCTCCTCAATAAAAAAATGAAGACAAAGTGGGGAAGAGCCACACCCCACAGAAGATTCAATGAACAGTCCATACCTAACCTACTCAAACACACCCAGGAGAGAGGAGGCATCAGAACCAAAGAAGAATACAGAAAATGTATTGGGAACTATGAAGAAATGGTTTTCTACTTCAATAGGATGGGGTATGGTAACACCAACTGGGAAAAGGGTAACATACTTTGGAAGGCTGTATCATTGGAACTCAAGAGGGAAGTCACCAGAAGACTGGTTCAAGCCAGGCAAATTAGGAAGTCCCTTGATGGATGCTATTTGGCTCCAGAATTGGAAACATTGAAGGAACATGTGGAAACAGCTCTGGCCCTATTGGATATTTCTGAAGGAAATGAACCAACCCAAGAAAAAAAAGAAGTCAAGAAAGATGTGAAATTTCAGCAAACTGTGGACAACAAGGAAGAAATCAAACAGCTAAAGGAACAATTGACAAACTCACCACTTCTCTCAACAACCTAAAACCAGAGCCACCACATTTTGACAGGGTAATAGGGAAACAACCCTATAGACCACCAGGAGTCCCAACCCTTGCACCAAGATGGCCTCCAAAATGTTATTATTGCAGAGATAAAACTCACACTTCCTATACTTGTGCAGACCTTAGTGAGGACATAAAATCTAAGAAGGTGATCAAGCTAGGTCCAAACTACTACTACCCAAACCAACAACCTATCCCAAGCAACACACCTGAAACATTGAAGGAATTGGTTAACAAGTTTCATGCCTCAAACCAACCAAAAGAAGAAACCACTAACCAATCAAAACCAGAGGAGAAGGCAGTTCCACACCAGGGCCAAATTGGGGTCTCTGGCTGACCAGTGACATGAAGTCACTATATGTGGCCAATCCTGTCTAAAATAAGTATCAAAGTTTTCACCATGAAAAGACAATGATGGATTCTGTGATTCACAATAACATATACTGGGTTGATTGTGGATTTCACCTTGATGGAAAATAAAATTCAACTGGTTTTCACCATGTTAAAAGTCAAAGTCAGTCTGGTTTAACCTTTGTGGAAAATGAAAGTCAAACTGATTTACCCAAAGATCAAATTTGTTTTCAGGATCACATCACCAGACAAAAAGAAATAAATTTAAATGTTTTCAAAATTGTAGCACTTTTTTTTTAATTCATGTGCATTTTTTTCCAATTTTATTGGCATTTACTCATAAATGAATGTCACCCCAACAAAAAAACAGTGGATTTTTCACAGGGTGAAATTTTAATTTTCACACAAGTATTTGTACATGCGTTTCACAGGAAAATGTTGTGAATTCAAGGTGATTTTCACCTGATTTTATTTATTTCATGAATGCCTATAAAAATATCAAAATGCTTTTTATAATTCCAAATCTGTTGAGTGGAGCCAAACTAATATAGACAGGCCATCTTGTTCAGACAGTGCAGCATGACAATCAATATCACCACAAGTTATGATCTGCCAATTATTGGTTTCTCTCACTTGAAAAACATTCAGATGTTCCCAAATTGAAAGGAATTGTGTATTTGTTTCAAACAAATTGATAAAAATATAAAAATCAGGGAAATTGTGAACAGGATCAACAATACCAATAATTTTTGTAATCTTACCAAAATGTGGAGTATTATCTAGATAAAAAGAAACAATGCTGTTGCCCATATGTTCATTGTGTGTGGTGAAGGTTGAATTCTTCCAGTTAAGATGATGGTGGTATCTCTACCATGGGGACAAAATGATGTTCCAAGAGTCACATGAACTAGTTTTAAAATCATCATCAATCCAGTTAATATTTGGTTTTACCTTCCTCAAATGATCAAGGAAATCAGTGTAATCTTTCCTTACTTCCAGATTTGCTTTTGAATTAATCTTATTGTCATTTTCATCTTTCCTTTTTAAATATGATGTAATAATTCTTACTTCTGGGGGGGCTTCAGGGTTGTTCAACATGTTCTTCAAGTTGTTGGATAGGGAGAATCTCTGCAAAAGAGTCAAGGGTATATTTTCTGCAATCAGAAAGAAATCAAAATTAGTTTTTCGTGATTAATATGATTCAAAATTTGAGCTTATCTTGTACCTGTTGAATTGTTATGGTTAATACAGGATAAAACCCCATTTATTCTTTCATATGCCCATGTGGCAGAACAAGGAGCAGGACCCCATTGCATTAGGAGCTAAGGTACAAGTTGGGAAAGGTGATGGTTTGGTTTGGATTTGCATGCAGGAAAAAGCTTCTGACAACTATTTTGGTATTTTTCCCAATGCTTGATAAAGTCTGGAGAAGAATGTTGAGTAACAACCCAGCTGGTAGCTATGTTGAGTGCGCTCAAAAGTTGAAAAGTGTTTTCAAAAATCTCTGCAGGAAGTGGATATCCCCCTTTGTCTCTTGTTGTAAATAAAAGGGGGAGATAAAGTTTATATATCAAGAGCCATTCTGCAGCTTTCAAGCTTCCATGAGCGGCCACACCAAGATTCTTTGGCACCCTGGTCCAATTAGAGGGAATGGGTGTCCTTTCAATCAAGTTTTGGATTTAATTCAGAATTTGTGAGTCAAATGTAAATGTTGGAATCCTTTTTCCATCAACACTTTCAGACTGAAAATCAGAGCTAGTGATGCTTGATATTGGAACATAGTCCAAATCATCCTTATATCAATATTAGAACATAGTCCAAATCATCATTATATCAATATTGGAACATTGTCCAAATCATCATTATATTGATTGCTGGTTCCTGAGGTGTGAATAAAGTTAGCACTCCTTTCTAAATGGGGAGTGGTGCTATTTTTCTGATTGTTGGAAATATTTTTGTGGCGGGTTTTGGGTATGCTCTGAAGATCTGGAATGGCCTCCTCCTCAGATATCTCACTTCTCTTGAGTCAATCTCTTTATTTAGTATGTAATCTTCATTTTAACTTTCACTTCTTGAGAGTTTTTCAGTACTGGAAAAAATTCCTTTTTGCTCTTGTTCTTCTTCCATGTTGATTCCGGCAGGCAGAGTTTATTTGTGGCATGATCTTTCAAAGCTCCAAGGACCATATTGTGCATCACATCAAGATTTATCATCTTGGTTGCATCCCAATAAGGCAGCTCTTCAAGGATTGAATATCCCACACCTGTTTTTCAAAAGACTTCCTCACGTGCATTAATTGAGGGTGCCTGAAGCCATTTCTGAACACTTTCCTTGTGTTCCTTCAAGTTAAAATTTGGGAACAGGAATGGCTGAACAACATCCATTTGGGATTTCTCAATATGGCAGAAATTGCAAAACTTGGTTCCTGCATGAATTGTGAAACCAGTGAGCTTCCTCATGGCTACAAAATCAGCAATTACAGTCAAAATGGCAACTCTGATGAAGGATCTATTTTTATTTAGAGCTGTTTTTGAGAATAAAAGACCATTCCAAAGTTCTTTTAGTTCTTCAAAAAGGGGTTGTAGTAGATAGTTCAACTGGGGTCCAGTAGGCTACTTGGGTCCAGGTATGATTCCAGCAATATATAAATTTTCTCTTCTGCAACATTTTTCAGGAGGAAGATTGAGACAAACAATAACTATTAACCCCAAGCTTACATGCCTGCTAGATTTTCAAAATGCATTGAACCAATCAACATAAAGTGTAAAAGCCAAATGTTCCTTTTTTGAAAGGAAGCATTCTGATTCACAAATTCCTTTGAATTTTTTCCAAACAAAACCATCCCAAATTTTGGTCATGATATCCCTTGGTGATCTTTGCAGGTGAGCAGAAAGATCCTTTTCAATTCCATTGCATTGCAAAAAAATCGCTAGCCATGCCTTAAAAGGTTGGTACACAAATGTTTTCCTAGGGGAGAACTGTGATTCAATAATTTGTTTCATTTTTGGATTTTTGTTGGATGATTTCTTCATTTTCCCAATTGATTCAGTACATGCTGTAATGAATTGGCCATAATTGAGATGTCTTGTACACTTGATTTCTTCATTCTTGATGTCCTTCACCAATGCAGGGAGAAAGAAACATTCTGGACAGCAAGCATGTAAATTCAAGGTGGGTTTGACATTCAGGTATTCAAAAACAGTATCCATGTTTAGGGGGTTTGTTAATTTAATATTTGGAGAGTGATTTAGAATGGTCTGCTTGTGCAAATTCAATGCAAGCAACAGAAATCTGGATGCATCCCTGCTGATAAAATGTTCAAGATTAAAAATAGCCAATATCACTAGAGAGAGCACAAATGGTCTTTCATTGAGTCTCCAAGGGATTGGATAATACTTTGATGTATCAAAGATGACTGAATCTGAATGAGAGTCAGACAAATGAAAAGCTGAAGCAGAGGTTCTCTTTAATTTGTTTGGTTCTGATGACCTTGGTGCACTGAAGGAAACTTCAAAGTATTTCTGATTTGATTGATTCCTGGGTGGAGTTATTTTGGTTTTTTCTCTTCTTGCTATGTGATGTTGATACTGGGCAGTTGAAAAATCTAACCCAGGTACAGTCCCATGAATTTTCATGTGGGTCTTGGAATTACAATCATCACAACGGCAATGATGTGCTTGTTTTGTGATGGTGACATTTTGGGTATATTTTCCTTCCAAATGGTAATCCAAAAAATCTTAATGGGGGATGAAAGTAGACAATTAGACATCTTATATAGAAGTGTCCTGATGCATTGAAGTGAAAAATTTTATCTCAAAATTGTAGCCAAAATCAAGTGGATGAGTCTTGGAACTCATCAAGCAGGGGTTTTGGTGCAGGTTTGAAACATGTTTCACAAGAAGGTTTAAAATTTTAAATCACAAATTTTTATCCAGAATTACAAAAAATAGGACAGAAAACAAATCATAATGTTTGAATTGTTGCATCAGTAATATGAGCCCCTCTTGGAAGATTGAAAACTTGGTCTCCATTGGGATGAGTATTCAGCCAGTATTAACTGAAGTCAAGCACAATGAACTTAGCAAGCTCAAATCTTTTTACACAGCAAGGGATAAATCCATCTGCAGAAAAGAAAGTCTTTTGAATTATGGAGCAGATGTATGTGTTGGTTCTTTTCCATATGGGTTCATCAATGCTGTTGGCTTCAAGTTCATTCAGCTTGGAAACAATGGAAATGAGTTCCAGGAAACTGGAGGCTGGGAAATTTCTGTAATCACTACAACTCAAAAGAATCCCACAAATTCCTGAAACAAAATAAGCAGCCAAGAGGGAATAACATGGCCTTGAAGTGTACTCCTTGGGAAGTTGATCAAATTGCAAGGTATAACACTAAAGAGAGTTTTCTGAATGATTGATTTTGCACCTGGCCCTTAATATGGAAAATTAAATCAATAGATGATAGATATTATCAACAAGCCTTTCCAGAGTCTTTAAAACAAGTTTGATTCTTCTTTCATTGGATGATGCAGTGAAATCAGTGATTTTGGAAGTGGTGCTATGGCTGGTAAGACATTGTATGAAATACTGTATCATGGCTATCTCTTGGGCCAATCCATCATTGGGGTTGTTTGGGGCTTCATATGCTAGTAAAGGTGTGATATCCTTAGCAACCAGTGCAATGGACTGGAAAAAGATTTTTGCCCAATTTTTCTGTTGATTCTCTGTTGGATGAAACAACATATTGAGAAGCGTAACTAATTCATGACCCAGTCAATTTGATGGAGCAGTGTGATTTTCTATTGTGGGAATGTTCCAAACATCTGGTTTCAAGAGTTGTTCATTAAAGATGGCTTGAAAACATTGATTCCTGATTTCAATCAAAAAAAAAATTCAAATCAACATCTCAAAGATTTGATTAAAAAATAAAGGTTCAACAGACCATCATCCAGCATTTTCTTTAACCACTGTTTGATACCAGTGTTAGTCAGGGTACGGAGTCAAATCATTGATGGCAGGTTATCAGTTTAGCTGCTCATTGGCTTGAGTTTATTTCTTTGCATGGTGTAAAGCTTGACTACAGATTCATGTGCCATGGAATAAGCATCATAGAGGAGTGTGGAAGAGTACAGTTGAATTATAGGAAGGATTTTCTCAGTGTGTTTCAGGAATATGGTGGATGCATCGGATTGTTGGCTAGTTTGGCCTTCAGGTTGAACCAGCCAGCAACCAGCCGCAACAGTGCGTTCAATCAGGGCAGGGGGGACCTGACCAACCCCTTGCCCAAGGAGGTGGCGGTGCCGGCCACAAGCGTAGCAACCCGCAGGTGGGGGGGAATTCATCACCCCTCCACCATTGAGTGTGTGATGCGACCAAGCAGGGGCGCTCTCCCCCCCCCCCCCTTTACCAAGGGGGAGGAGCGATGGGCCTGGGGGGACCTGATCACCTCCCAGGCCAACTTTCTTGACAATGCCCTGGGGGTATCAACCACCAGGGCCCCTGGTTAGGGGATTTGACCGCCCCCACCAGGGATTTGAGAGAAAGGGGGGGGGGACAGCATGTCTGCTGGTCACACCCCCCCATGTGAGTCTGAGACCGGACCCAGGTGTGCCCTGGGTCCCACCTGGCCCATTTGAGGGGCCAGGTGCTGGCTGCATGAGGCAACCAGCCCCTAAACAACGTAATGAGGTCATCTTGGCTGGTTGTAAAGGAAAAAAAGCCAAGGGGCTGGTTCAGCCCTGTAACGGTGGAAACACTGGAATGGACCGGAATAGGCCAATTGTAAGGGTTCAGGAACTGACGCCATGCGGGCTGATGTAGTCCCAACCAAGTAACAAGGCTAGTAGAGCCTTTAGAGATCTTTTGGGGCGGAAAATTAGCCTTTTGGCTTGTTTTATCATGGGCTCACAAGAGGCCAATCTTTTGTACTTAAGGAGTTCTTCTCCCTGTTGTTTTCCATCCATTCATTCATCATTCCAATCAAATTCATCCCACATTATGCCCCATTGTGAGAGCTTTATTAGCCAATATTGACACCCAGTGTCCAGAATTTCTTTTGATTTAAATACTGCTCATTTTCCTAAGCTGATTGCTGGCCATAATTCTAACACATTATCAGTACCATCATCATCATTATTTCCAAGCAAGATAGACCTTTATACCTTACTTTGGACAACCTCAAGGACCTCAAGTATTGCAAGAAGATGTCTTTTATCCCTGAGTCCAGCTCCACCAAGTTAATTTTGAATAGTCAGAACTATAATGCTTGGGCTGTCCTTATGGACAGTGATTTGGATAACATCTGTTGTGGGGATATTATGAAATGAGATGATACTTTGATAAGTTCAGAGGTGGAGAAGAAGGCCTATCATCTCATTCTTAGAAACTTGGATGAGCATAATGTAACATGGGTTGCTGATACTGTGTTGGAGGAACAGAAGAGGAAGGGGAGTGTTTTATGGAAGATGCTCAAGTCAAAGTATGCTGGTTACTCTTCATCAAAAGGGGATTGTTTTAAATTAATTTTTTAAGTTGAAATTTGGCAACTGTAAACAATTTGTGGGGGAAGCTAGATCTAGTATTGCTAAGTTCAAGTCATCTGGGCTAAACATGGATCCTGAGTGTTTGTCACTCTTAATTCTTCAAAAGCTGCCAAAAGAATATGAGTCCTTGGTCAGGATCATATCTCAGTTGGATCCCCTTCCAGGAGAAGAGGATGTGCTTAGAAGGATTGAAAAGGATGATCTTCAATTCAAGATTAAGGAGAACAAAGGAAATGCTCTTGTGGGCAAGACAGGAAAATCTGGGAAGAAGGCAAAGGCCAAAAAGGATTTATCAAAGGTCTTGTGTTATAATTGTCAGAAGAAGGGGTACTATGCAAAGGATTGCAAGGAGGACAAGAAGAGGAAGAAATCTGAGGAAAGTGAAAAGGAAGACAAAGAGGTCAACGTTGCCATGGAAAATGATGCTATGGTGGCAGTGGATGTTTCAATGGAACAAGCTGTTGCAGAACAAGTCCCCAACAAGAACGCTAAAATCAAAGAGGATCAAGAGATGGACTTGATTTATTATAAATTATGTAATCTTAACCTTGAAAATGAGAACTTATCAGTGGCTGATAATTCTTCATTCCTTACAGGAGGATTGTTGAAGGAGCATGTTCTTGTTTTGATTTATTCTGGTTGTACAGACCACATATTTTTTGAGCCAAATTTGTTTTCAAATATTAGTGATTTTGATGGTATTGTAAATATTGGCCAAAAAGGAAGAAAAATCCAGATTAAGGGTATTGGAAAAGTTATTCTTGCAAATCACATGGGTTTCAAAATAATTTTTGAGAAAGTGTTCTATGCACCAGATTTGCTTTATAACCTTGTGCCCCTTGGAGTGCTCTGGAAAAAAGGGTTTCCAGATTTGTTATCTTAAAGAAGATAAGTTTTTTATTGATTTGAATGGGAGAACTATCCTGAGTGGAAAAGTTCAGAATAAGTTGCTCTGTGCTGACTTGTTCAATATTTCAGCTCTGATCACTTTTGCTCACAATAGAAGTGGCCATAAGGTAAAGGACAGCAACTTTGAGAGTAGTACCTTAGGGGCCAAGACCTGGAATGTTTTCTCACAGAGTAGAGACGACACAGAAGTTCCTAGAGAGGAATTCTCCATTGATTTGGCAGGGCCATTTCCACCAGTGTCTCTTGGAGGGGCAAGATACTTCATCAATTTGGTTGATACAGCAACTAATTTTGTTTGGGTAAAATCAATAAGATCAAAGGATCAAACCACAGAGGAGGTTTCAGTAATCTTCAAAGTCTGGAAACAGAATGGTTTGATGAGGGAGATCAAGAGGGTTATTACTGATGGAGGGGGTGAGTTTTTGAGTAAAGATTTTGAGAAACTATTGAATGATTGTGGTATCACTCATATAGTTACTACTGCTAGTACTCCACAAAACAATGGAATAGTTGAGAGGATGAATAGGACTTTATTGGACAAAGTCAGAACTATTATGGCTGAATCTGGTCTACCAAAGTTTTTATGGGCTGAGTTGGTGTGCACAGTGTGTCTGTTGCATAATATTGTAAGTGTTAATGGGAAGTGTCCTCATTATCAGTTTTGGAAGTTGTACCCCAAAACATCACACCTAAGAACAATTGGTTGCTTGGTGTATTATAGGGTCCACCATAATGAGATGGTTGGAAAGTTAGATCCTAGAGCCAGAACAGGGGCACTTGTGGGCTATGACTTAATAAGTAAGTCATACAGGATTTATTTTCCAGGGACAAGAAAGGTTATCCGTAGTAGGGATGTGAAATTTTAAGAAAGTACCTTTCCACCCAAAAGGGGTGAACCTAGTGCTTTTCAGGAATCACAGCAGGAAATAGAATTTGAGCCTATTTCCCCAGCAGGGGCTTAAGAGAATATCATTAGTGATGATATTGAGGTGGCAGACGTGCCACAGGAGGGTTCAGTACCCACTTCAGGGGAGTCTGTGGAATCAGAACCTGATGAGCCTCCACCTCCAGTTAGAAGGAGTGGCAGGATTAGAATGCCTGTTGGTAGGTATGGGGAATGGAAGTCCCATTATGCTTCTGCCAAATATGAGGAAGATACACTTCAGGAACAGTGTATGCTTAATGAGATTCTACAGTTGAGTTCAGAAATGGGTAATAGAGTTAACCCAAATAGCTTTGGACAAGCTATGAATTCTGATTAGAGAGCCAATTGGAAGACAGCTATTTTGGAGGAATTTGATTCTCTAGAGAATAATAGTGTGTTTGAAGTGGTTAGGCGGGATTCAGTTCCGAAAGGAAAGAACATTGTTGGTTCTAGATTAGTGTTAAAAAATAAGTTTGATACTAATGGAGTTTTGAAGAGGTTCAAGGCTAGATGCTTTGCACAGGGCTTCAAACAGAGAGAGGGTATTGATTTCCAGGAGACTTTCTCGCCAACTGGAAGGCTTTCCACCTTCAGGTACATCATTGCTTTGGCAGTGGAGTTGGGTGAAGAAATCAGACAGGCTGATTTTGTGACTGCATACTTGAATGCAAAACTTGGAGAGGAAGAGACTGTTTATATGTCAATTCCTGATGGTTTCAAGGAATGGCTGGTCGAGAGCAAGCCAGAAACTATGAAGAAAATCTGTGTGAGAAGTTTCCTCTCAGAAGATAAAGGGGAGTATTTCCTCAAGCTGTGTAGATCCCTGTATGGATTGAAGCAAGCAGCTAGGTAATGGTATAATACTATGAGCATGAAACTGATAGACATTGTTTTCAAAACTAGTTTGGCTGACCCTTGTCTCTTTGTGAGAAAGGATGCAATTTTTTTTATATGGGTCAATGACATTATCATTATTGGGAATGGTAAGGAGAGAGTCATGGAGACACTCAAAAAGCTGTTCAAGATAAAGGATCTTGGTCTGGCACAGCAGGTGCTGGGAATGAAAGTTAGTAAGAGCAAGAATGGGATCAGGTTGGACCAGAACCATTATGTGTCAGCTCTACTTAAGCAGTATGGCTTAGAAGATGCAAAGGAGTTTGGTACTCCAATGCAGTCTAACATTTGGTTAGAAAAGTCTACAGATGAAGAGCATCTAGAGTTTGTTCAATCCGGGAATGATCTTAGATCAGCTATTGGATCTTTGAATTATTTGGGGAAGTTTACAAGGCCAGATATTACTTATGCAATTGGGATTTTGTCACAACACTTAGAAAAACCATGCATGAGGCATTGGTCAGCGTTTAAGAGAGTTATGAGGTATCTTAAAGGAACAAGCAGTCTGGGACTGCAGTTTTCAAAGTCATCAAACATTGACTTGGTTGGTTATTCTGATGAAAGTTGGGCAGATGGTAACACTAGGGAATCAACAAGTGGTTTCATATTCTTCGTATGAAAGAATCTAGTGTCTTGGATGTCCAAAAAGGTGTCAGCAATAAGTCTTTTGTCAACAGAAGCAGAGTAAAGAGCGTACCTGTCAGCTTCACAGGAAGCAAAATGGTTGAGAAATGTCTTAGAGGTTACTCATAACCCAAAAGGGTTTGTGTTGTTGTATTATGATAACCAGAGTGCCATTGCATTGGCAGAAAATCAAGTGTTCCATTCTAGAACAAAAAATATTGATGTTCATTATAACTATATACGGGATGCAGTTAACTGCAAAGAGATAGTGTTACGGTACATGCCTACTGGGGCAATGATTGCGGATATCTTAACTAAGGCTTTAGATAGGAATAAACATGAAGGTTTTGTGTCTAGTATGTGCATGGCATCCCTTTTGGATTAAGGGGGTGTTTTAAAATGCGGATGCAATCAGGTAGTGTGCATAGGAGTGTGTAATCCAAATGGGATGCAAAAATGGGCCTCCATGGCCCATTGGAAATCACGTGGGCCACGTGGGCCTATGTGGGTGTTATTGGTTTGGGCATTTGGGCGCCAAAACATGTTTTTATGATCTTTTGGGACACGGGCCCTCATGGGCCCGCCAGAGTGGATGGGTCACCCAAGCCAGATGGGCTTATTTGGGCATAAAAGGGACCAAGCTTTATTATTGACATACTTGGCCAGACAGGCTGGCCCCCCAAAGTATGTAATTCTCACGATTTGGGCTTGGCCGGCCCATTGGGGCCGCCGCCCCTGTCCCGGCCCGCTAGGGGCCGCCGCCCGCTTGGGGCCACTTCCCGCGTCGCCGCCCGTTTGGGGCCGCCTGTATTCCTTTGAAGGCCCACGCGGGGCCCAACAGCCCGCGCGCGGTGCAATGCTGCGCGGGCCCGGCTGGTCGCGTTTGGAAACCAGCGCCGCGGAGCCGGGGCTCACGGCCCCAGCTTGCTCCCCCTGCCCTTGCTTGCCGTTGCAAGGGGTATGGGGGCAAGCTGGCTGGGTTGAACCAGCCAGCAACCGGCCGCAACAGTGCGGTTGGTCAGGGCAGGGGGGACCTGACCACCCCCTTGCCCAAGGAGATGGCGGCGCCGGCTGCAAGCATAGCGACCGGCAGGTGGGGGGGAATTCATCACCCCTCCAGCATTGAGTGTGTGAAGCTACCAAGCAGGGGCCCTCTCCCCCCCCCCTTTACCAAGGGGGAGGATCAATGGGCCTGGGGGGTCCTGATCAGCTCCCAGGCCAACTTTCTTGACAACACCCTGGGGGTATCAACCACCAGGGCCCCTGGTGAGGGGATTTGACCGCCCCCACCAGGGATTTGAGAGAAAGAGGGGGGGGGACAGCATGTCCGCTGGTCACACCCCCCCATGTGAGTCTGAGACCGGACCCAGGTGTGCCCTAGGTCCCACCTGGCCCATTTGAGGGACCAGGGGCTGGCTGCATGAGGAAACCAGCCCGTAAACGACATAATGAGGTCATCTTGGCTGGTTGTAACGGACAAACAGCCAAGGCAATTGAACAGCAAGGGGCTGGTCCAGCCCCGTAACGGTGGAAAAACTGCAATGGAATGGAATAGGCTGGTCGTAAGGGTTCAGGAACTGACGCCATGCAGGCTGATGTAGTCCCAACCAAGTAACAAGGCTAGTAGAGCCTGTAGAGCTCCTTTGGGACGGAAAATTTGCCTTTTGGGTTGTTTTATCATGGGATTACAAGAGGCCAATCTTTTGTACTTAAGGAACTCTTCTCCCTGCTGTTTTCCATCCATTCATTCATCATTCCAATCAAATTAATCCAAAATTTTGCCCCATTGTGAGAGCCCCATTAGCCAATATTGACACCCAGTGTCCAGCATTTCTTTTGCTTTAAATACTGCTCATTTGCCTAAGCTAATTGCTGGCCATAATTTCAACAGTAGTGCCCCCCCCTCTACTCTGGACACTTGCATGAGAATCCTAGTGTTTGGATGCATACATCCAAACACTAAGATTTGGGTGCAACTACCTTCAATGTGGAATTGCCCCCCACTCTACTCTGGACACTTGAACAAGAATCCTAGTGTTTGGATGCATACATCTGAAAACTAATATTATGGTGCAACTACTTTGAATGTGGAAGTGTCCGCCACCCTACTCTGGACACTTAGTGTTTGGATGCATGGTAGTGCCAGGCATTGAGCCATGGACACTCACTAGGATTTGCAATAGCCTCACTTGCACTGGAACTATGCTTCTGGGCGGGCATAAAGTAGTCAAAAAGTTTGCAACAGGACAGAGGCATTTGCACAAGAATCTCAGTGTTCCAATGGCCTTGACATGGCAATATAAGTGGCACTGTGGGGATGCATTGCATTTATCTCTCCATGTGTAAATTTCAAATAATAATATGCAAAAATGTACATGTGAGTTCAGCATCTATGATAATATTGGAATGAATGCCCTACCACTGAATGTATCCAAACATGCAGCTAATTAAAGTATGTTTTGTGAGTATCCAAAACAGGTTGTGATGAAAAACATCCATCAACATCATTCAGCATTATGAGTAAGCATGATAATTGTCTCCATTTCCCCAAAGGATTGTGCCCCAAAGTATTTTGTAAAGGCAGCCAAAAAATATCACATGATCCACCCATACAAGGCTTCTGCCACAATATATAAACCCCAGCCTACCTTGGTTACTCTGCATTATTTTGCAAATGATTTTGGAGCCATAGAAAGAATGCCTCCCTCTCCGGTTTGCCTTGGAATTATATCTTGCTCCCCAATAGCACTCAAGACTACTTTTCTAAGTAAATTGCCCCAGAAATCAACATTGTTCTGGGGCTATCTGAAGAAGTCAGATGATGTAGTAGATATATTCCTTGCTAATGGAAATACTCTGGTGGGACAACTACCTACGCATGTTTCAAAGGCTCTCTTTTCACACCTTCATTCAAAAACTGCTCCTGGACAAGCTGGTGGTTGGAAATCAGAGCACTCCATGAATGATTATATTTGTGTGGAGCTAGTAATCAATGTCATAGTATCCAATTTAATTCACTTTGATATGGCTCTGTGGATATTCTGTGCCATGGAGAAAGCAAAGAAGCTGCTTGATGATATGCTTGATGCTGGGATCATTCCAACACGGCCTTGCAACTACCAGCCTGAACAACATTCTGGCTGCCAGCTTTCAATATTTCCCCTTGCAAATCCTACCAGTTTGAGATTTAATCCAAATCTGGATTCAAAGCTTCTCTTGATTCCCAGTGGTTGTGACCTTCCACCCCAAACTCCTCCACAGGCCATTATTTGCACAAAGCTTCTGCCACATCAAGAACAGGGACTGGCCTTCCTCCTTGATTGAGAAATTCCTCTTCAGAATCCTCAAAATCATTGTGGAAGATAATTCCCTCTAATGGATCTTTTGTTTGGAGCATATTGTCAGTGGAAAAACAATATTGTTTTCCAATCCACTCTCAATTACCAATACTCCACTTGGCTCTATCCTTGCAGATGACATGGGAATTGGCAAATCACTCCAAGCCATTTCCCTTATTTCCACGACCCTTGGGAAGACCTCTTCTTTGCAACTGCAAGGGGATCCTGGACATTTCCTTCATTCAAGATTGCTCATATTTCCTTCATGGGTGATCCATAATTGGGAGAAAGAAATAATCAAGCATAACTGGCCAAAAACAATTAACTATGTCCTGTATCATGGGCCCTCTTGGAACAATATAGCCTTGCATGCAGTCAAAATCTCCAATATAGTTCTGAAAACATACTCCATCATCACAAGAGAATTTTTTCTTCACAAAAAAAGTCCAATTCCACAAAATCAAGGCTTTTTTCTTACACTTGGCACAGGCTCATACTTGATGAAGCACAGTAAGCAGTTTAACTAATATTCAGTTCATCTATGAAACACCATATTGATACTTCTAATTTTGAAGTGAAATCAGGACCAATGAATCAACAACACAGATTGCAATATATCACCTCAAGGCTTCAAAACGTGTCTGTCTGACTGGAACACCCTTACAGAACGGTATTCCAGATTTACTATCATTGCTCGAATTTCTGTGCATGAATCATCAGAATTCTTTGAATGACTGGCCACAAATACTGCTTCCAAATCTTCAAAACTCCAATGTCAAGCCAATTCAGTTGATTCTACAACATTGTCTGCTTCAAAGGACCAAATAAAGGGAACTGCCTTTTTTGCTGCCAATAACTCACAAGACAATCCTGACACCCCTGTTCACCCCTGTCAAGGAATATTACAACAAGAATCATCAAATTTTTTTGACTTGTTTTGGAGAAAAACTCCCTCATACTGGCCAAAGAACACAGTCAAACTTCCTCCACATTATCCAAGGCCTGAGTGAGATTTGCAATCATCCCCTGCTTCACAATCCTGCTCTTGGCCTCACTTGTTCAGTGGAAATCACCAAATTTGACTCACAGCAATCACAAAAAGTGACAAAGGAACTCATCATACATGAAATCAATCAAAAGCTATGTCCCTTGAGATCCAAGATATCTGCAATACTTGAAATTGTCTCACCAATGTCTGATTATATGAAACAAAAACTCAAATTGGTCATTTTTTCTATTTGGACACGTATGCTTGACATGTGAGTTGTGATTAAGTATTCCATCCTTCCTGAAAAGCACTGAATTTCAATTTTCCTAGTCTTGCTGTTGTATTTGAAGACAGAGGAATTTCATTTCTAAGGCTGGATGAACAAGTGGATCCAAATGGCCAAGACAGCTGCGTGTGCCAATTTGAAACAAAAAAGTAACATCTCAATCCTCCTTGCTTTAATCCAAGCAGCTGGAGTGAGGCTCAATATTACATGTGCTTTTGTGTGTATTCTAAGGGTATGTATGCTTCCCACAAGCATTTTTTAAAATTGGAATGACAGTCTCAATCAGCATTAATGTTTCCACCAGGAGCCCCATTGGAACCCAGCTGTTGAAGCCCAAGCTGTTGACCATCTGCAATGAATTGGTGAAAACAAGAATGTTCAAGTATTACATCTCATTAACCCAGACACAATAGAGATCAAAATTCAAATGGAAAGCTTTTTCATTTCAACACAAGTTTTAAAATTGATTGATTGACTAATTTTAAAAACACATGAATTACATAGGTGCAAAGGCGTAAGGAGCATCTGGCAGAGTAACTATTTTGATCATGAATTTCTCAATACTTGCATGTATCTCATGATTCTATCTGATATATCAGGTCAACCATTTTAACCACAATTGATTGGAGGGAGTTATTACAAGCTTTCTTGAACTGAAATCATTTGCAAAAATACAAATTTATATCAAGGGGGATATTTATTATAGACTAAGGCCTTGTGGAAGTTGACGGTTGACCATCCTCTGTCATGATTTTGGTGTTTGTGATTTTAAGGCTCTCCCTTGTTGCAGCTGTCAATGTGGCCAACCAAGAAGGGTTTTACACTTGGAGTGCTTTATTCTCTGGTATAAGTGGATTCTCTTCATATTTAGTGCCATCTTCTCTGATAATGAAGTTTGTTTGTTTTCTACTTTTTCCTATTCTTGAACCCACTTGTATTTGATGGTCTATAACTTTGACCAGGTTGGAAAATGAATCTGACCTCCATTCAAGTTTTGTTTTGGTGATGCTGTGTCACTTGGCCAACTAAAACTTCCTTGGTGTCAGAGCATATGGCCGGGTCATTGAACTTTGCTGCAAGCTCAAAATAACCATTTTCATCACACCACTTCTGCCTTCTTTCAGCAAGCTGTGCTTTATTTTGAATAAACTCAGTGGCCCTTCATCAATTCAGAATACTATCAGCAAATTTCACTCACTCTTTTCCTTGCCTTGAGGGCACGTGCCTTGGCTTCCTGATGCTCCAAAGCCTGTTCACCAGATCTTTGCACCAGCTTCCATTGAGACTGCAGGTGTGAAAAATACCTTTCAAGGATAACTGACACAACTGCATGAGTGGAATGATTGGGGGACCAAATTTACCTATTATATTCCCCCAAATGCAGGGCCATTTCATGTGTCCTGAAAAACAGCAGGTCCATGAGCTAGTTGAATGGATGCTTCCATGAGCTTTTCCAATCAAAGGTGAATTGTGTTAGCCCAAGCTCCCAGATTTGGGTTTGGACCCAACTTTTGTATGCTTTTGTGTTGTTATTGATTGTTGCAGGGGCTGTTGGTGTAGGCTGAATGAAACTGAGACTCTTTGAAAGTTGAACTGCAAGGTCCCTCTCATCTTGTAGTGGTGGTGCAGAGAGGTTTTGGAGGTCAGTTCCTTCCACATCCATGAGGATCCTGGCATTTTGATGGACAATTGTCTTCATTATTTCACTTCCATCTGGATGCTCTCCTCTAAGTTCCTTCATCCTCCCTTTTTGGGTTTGACGTTTTGCTGATTGGGCTTCTTTCCTCTGAATTCCTCAATGTTGATGTGCTCTAGAGTCTGCAGAATAATCCTCAGCTTTGACTGGGTCCACTAAAGTTTGTGACATCACAGTCAATTGTTTTTTCCAAAAACCAGGCATACAATACAAAAAAACTTGCCCTGATCATTGGATAAATGTTCATCTTGAATTTGAATGTTGTTCATTGATTGTTGAACAAGCCAAAATAATAATTAGAAAGTGAAATAATGCACAATATTCTTTTTAAACCAACGGCTCACATGGATTTGGTTCAGCCGGAATTGCTTCTCCTGGTGCTTGTGTTGCAAAGTTTGAATTCTTGGTCTCATTTGCATGAGGAAGATCTTGCAATGTCACAGCTCCAGCAGCACGTGGGCTGGGGAAAGGTGTGGTTCTCCATTCAGGGGCTCTTCCGGTGAATATATGTTGAAGGGTACCCGTGGGGCATTGTTCACTTGCACTGGTAGTAAATGGCACTTCTTGGTGTGTTATTCCTGGAATTGGTGATTGAATGCTGCCTGAGAATTTTATATGGATTGCAGCTGCTTGAGCCCTAGAAATGTTTTCCTCAAGTGAGGCCACATCTATTAAACAATTCAAAATCAATTAAATGATTGGATAATATTTCTTCCTGTGATTATTTTCTTACCTCTTTGACCTGGAGCCCATATTGCTCTCCTCTGGCTTGAACCCTGTGCTAATGCACCCACACTGAATATGGAGTGTAATTGTGCAATTTCCACAGATATATCTGTGTTTGATCCTAATGCTTAGCTATTGAAAAACTTCCTGAAAATTGAAAATAGTCACATGGGCTAATTGCCCTTTGCTTGCCTTTGTCCATCCTTGCAAGAGGAGATGATAATTATTCTTCAAACACATGGGCTATGGATTCAATTCATTGTGGTCTAGCTAATGCCATATGATATTGCAGGGGAAAAAATACCTTCTCCAATCTCTTCCAGATATTCAAAACAGCCTTTCTTGGGAATCCTGAGGAAATCATCTAATTCAAAATATCCCAAAGACTTTAATTGATGATTCTTTGAATAACCTCATTTTATGAATATTTAACATAATTTCCCTGGGAGAAAACATTCTTATTTTGAGTTGGAAATGCATCTTCTGCAAGTCTCTTGGATCTCAATTGAGATCCCAATTTTACAGGAGGATTTATTCTAGGGGGTGCTGAAATCCACTGATGGTGGCCAACAATTTTTTTCTTAGTCCTTGAAGGCTGATTGCTGCTAAATCCTAAAAAAATGAAACATGTACCAATCAGCTTGTTTTCCTCTTTCTAGATTTCAAATCAAACTTTTAACTTTTTTCCAAAGTCCCATTTGAATTTCTCTATCAAAATCTTGAAGCCTTGTAGACATTATGTTCAATATCTCCCCAGCAGCAGCTTTAGATGATTTTGTCAGCAGCCAGTAATTCATTGACTAAACAGGTAATTTACCTTCCATCTTCCAATTCTCTTGTTGCTGGGCTTTTTTCCCCAGTGTGTAATTTCTCTGGCTATTCTTGTTCTCACATCCTAAAGTAAATTTTTCTCACCACCAGGCTTTCTGGCAACATTATTAATGCAAAGCTAGAATTTGTACCATCCTATTCAAATTGATCCCCACTCTCAAACCGTTCCATATTTCCCAGTTCCCCAGCCACATGCCTTGGATCTTCCTGTGATTTAGAAGCACAATCATGGAAATTTGAACTTTTTCTCATTTTGTCTGATTTTGGGCTTATTACTAAGTTATGGATTTAAAAATAAATCACTATTACTGTTGTCAGGAATCATATCAATTCATCACATACTTTCAAAATTTTCTGTGTCTTCATCAATTGGTTCTCAACCTTCTCCATCACCAAGTATCAGGGCACTTGTCTCAAATCCTTTTCCACTGTCAGATTTTTGACTATCCCAGATATTATGTGATTTTTGTGAATAACTGGAGCGTTCTAAATTGGTAATAAATAAGTCATTGTGCCCATACACATAATTTTCAAAATAACATGTTACTCACCCTTGGAATTCAATCTGCCACCCCAAAAATCCCAATTTTCCTGCATTGGTTGGAACAGATGCAGCCTGATTGATTCTTCCAACTCACTTCCCCTGGATGAATCTCTCCAACCCAAACCAGAACTCTCCCAAACACCAGGTACATTTCCCAAACCTGTTGGTATTAGCATATCATGCAAATTGCTGGAAATGGATTCACTAGGGCTGCTATCATGCAATTCAGCAACCGGGGGGCCTTAATGATCTCTCAACAATTGAGCTGGTTGATCTCTGATCAGACTTATCCTTTTTTTCCCCAGAAATTTCACTCTCAGGGCCTGACCCTATATTTAATATTAAAAAGAATTTCCCATCAAATTTCTGAAGTGTGTTACATTTCTGAAATAACTTACAATCTGCGTCACCACCGGATGGCAAGCGTGTGTTTTTAGCTGTGGGATAAAATTTTCAGTTCTATAATTTCAACTCAATTTTTGAGATCAAACACACCTATGATATCAATACGCCCACCTATAATCGGTGTCATGAGAACATCCACAGATTTCCCCCCTGAACTTGATTCTCCGATTGAACAAGCAGCTTCAAGTGTGTCATGTTTTTTATTTTTGGCCCCTGATAGTGTTTCTGAAGATTCTGGTGGGTTTTCTTCCATGCCTAATTTAAAAATTTTAATAAGTCAAATCAAAATGCCTGTCAAAGGTTAGAAGTCACAAATAATTTCCGCATACCTGTTGAAATTATTGTTGGTATGGTTTTTGTCAATGCCTCAGATGCCAAAAATTCAGATGAAGCCACTATGAAAAAACATTTTGTAAATGTGAACAATTCTGAGAACATTGTCCTGCTTCACTCACAAGTATTGCTAGTCTCTCTTCCTGATTCAAGCGGTTTTACTAGTCTCTGTTTTCAAAAGCATTTTAACCAATTATCAGTCATTTTGTTTGATTCAAGCACAATTAGATACACCAACCTTTATCTTCCTTATCCAAATTTTGTTCAAAGGCAATGCCCACAGAGGTCACTCCTGGTGCTGCCAACTTATTTGCATCTGCACCATTCAATTCCATTTGCTTTGTTGAGGAGACAGACTTGCCAATAACCTCTTTGTTTTTTCTGCGTTGGAATATTAATTTTTCTCTCCTTGCTGCTGCTTCAGCTTGTCTTGGTGCATTTTTTATTTCCCATTCAGAAGTAGTCACTTGTCCTAAAAAGTGGAGTGATAAATTTACAAGGAGGTATTTCTGCAAAAATTTATGAATACCTACCTTGACTTCCAGATGGAGCCACAGGGGACCTTGGAGTGCGGAATAGATCAAGATTGCATTATTAAATAATCCCACAGAAATCTCTCCCATAAATAGGAGAACATACAACTTGTTGGATAAGCATTTCCTGCCTTTGGTAGGCTCTTTTTTGAAGACCGCAACCCAGTTGACTCTTTTTTTTCCTGTGAGGCTAAAATTGGGACAGAACCTGTACCAACAAAATCATCAAAGTTTTTCTGTGATTAATTCATGCCATTTTCAACCTGTGAAAAATTTGAACTGCCCACTTGGCCTATCAGCGTTATCAATACTCTTTTCCAATGAAATCATTGGCAAAGACTCTGTATATTGATGTGTAACTGGGTTATCTGTAACTTCAATCAAGCATTAATCTTTTAGATCTGGACCGCATGGGCTGTAATTGACACACAGATCAACTTTCCAAAGCTTGAGTTAACTGTTAAGATTGCACCTCATCCTCTCCTCTGCCGCTCTCTCATTAACTATGCGCGCCTCACCACCCGGATGGACCTCCCGCAACCCCTTGGGGGACTCGGGATCTTCTCTTTTCTGGCTTCACCTTCTCCACAACCTTCATCTCTGATCTTGATCTCTTGACTACTCATCTCTCCCCCGTCTATCTCGACTTCCTCTCTCTTCTCTTCTTTCCTTCCTCCTTTCTTCCTTCCTTTTTCTCTTCATCCTTTCTTTAACTCCCGAATCCCCAACTCTCACTTCTTGAACCCTAACTCAAGTTTCAAGACTCTTGTCACCAACTCAAGCTCTCCACTCTATCTTGCTAAACCAAGTAAAGGACTCCCTGAATAATTGCCTGGTAAGAGATTGATCCTCAAGACCGTCAACTCAACATCTCTGACAAATCAGCTCCGCATTTTGTAGTCACCATCTATGCCAACTCAACCTCATCAACCTTGACTCTGCCCATGTCTCCTTCCTCTGATCTTCTTTCTGTTGATTAAACATATCTAAGCTGTTGGTTCCTACTTCTCTTTCATCTTCTCTTGTTTCCATTCCTGATTTCTTTGTTTTATGACTTCTATGTCCAGTCTGCTGGTTCTAAGATCTAAGAAATAAATTAGATTTTTATCATGGTTAAAAGCCAAAAACAACTCTACAATATCAAAAATGAACAAATCAGCAGGAGCCAACAATTACTTTCACCAGGTTGCACTCAAGGCTTCTGTCAACACTATTCCCCAGCTCAACAAGGACAATTCCTCAATTTGGCGCAACAAAATGATGATGCTGTTTGAATTCAAGGACATCAAAGACGTTATGACCATGAATGTGGGCCAACTACCCCTAAAGCAAGATTGGGAAATTTGAGCTATCATTCTATCTAAAGTCAACAGCACAACTCATTTTAATGTGGTCAATGCCTTGAACATAAAATCTTCAAAATTTCTCTGGGCTGAGATCACCCAGAGATTTGCCTCATCCAAAACTGCCAACCCAGCTTGTATATTTAACCAGTTTCTACATGCCCCATTTAATGAACGCACCATCAAAGGATTTATAACAGAAACCCAAAAAGAACTTACTTTTATGGCCAATGTAGGAATAGACTTACCAAACAATATACTGGCATATTTAATTCTCTTCAAATTCCCTCCTTCCCTGGAGAACCTGAAACAACAGATCATGCATGGCGAGAAACTAATCACGGTAGAAGTGGTGTTTAACCACCTAACTCAATTCAACAATGAGCAAAAGGCACAACAGAACATAGGCAAATCCACTCCAGATGTCTCTTTGATAACCATGAAGGGTAAACCGCCGGATAAGGAAGACAGGAATATTCGCATTAAGTGCAAGGAAGGTTATCACAACCTGTCAGGGATTTAACCTCTATTGCTATACCTAGCCGTGGTTAAACCTGCAAAAGAATAAAGCTAAACCAATATTTAAATTAGTTTTGACTTATATATTCCAAACAGCAACTTTAAAAGTTTACAGACTCGAATAATACCAAGGTATTATGAGTAAATAGCCACACCTTAAACCTTTATAATAGGTAAGGGGCCTTAGTCTTAAAGGATTAAGACCAAAAGGAGATTTGCTTATAAATAAGCTCACACCCTTTAAAGAGTAACACACAGGGGTTACTTATTCAAGTGAGACCTTCCACTCGAAATTGGTGTTGCCAGATAGGTTATTGATTGAATTTAATACCAAAGTTTATAGCCCCAGTCAATCTTCCTCTTGAGATTAAGTTTAATGGGCTTGTTAACTCTTGCTTGTATTCTTGTTCAAATAATAATATATAATGGATGATGAAAGGGCTATAGGGTAAAGACCCTGCTCTTTTAAGGTAACAGGAGCCCTCAGGGGACTCTAGTAATCACCAGGGGAGTGTCAGGCTCTCCTTGGTTTCGTCCTCAAAGGCCCAAGACATCATTACATTACATCATTCTCAATGGGTAATGAAGAACTAGTACCCATTGGGAAGGATTTTCAAGGTAAAGTTTTCATTTTACTTACTAAAAGGTTACTTACTGGGTCTTAGGACTTATACATCACTCAGATGAACGGTATAGAAGCCTTAGATTCCATCATAATGATTATTTATATTGATTTAATGTAGCTTAGTACCTTGGCAAATAATTTAATCTTAATTATAAGTGTCTTAGCTCATACTATACACATAAAGTATGTATACTCTTTGCAATGTTTATTAAAAGGTTTACAGCCTACAGATGAACTCTGAGCCCTCTGAGTGGACGCACTCAAGGCTCAGTGAAGTATATTAAAGCATTATTACATCCAAAAGGGGATAGTATTAATTAATTTATAATTATACTATACCTATAAGGGGTATATACTCTTGGCAGTGCTACTAGAAGGTTCATAGCTTACAATTAAGTTCTAAAGCCTCTGAGTGAACGCTCTCAAGGCTCAGTAAGGTGTATTAAGTGTACAGAGGGAGTATTAATTATAATTACATCCCAAAGAAGGATAATGTGTAATTAATTTATACAGTATAGAGAGTATGGGTTAATATGATTAATGTAACTCCTTCTCAAAGAGAGGAAACACTTTGGGAGCTTCTATATCAATAATTGGGACGCATCTGAGTCCTCATAACTTAATTTAAAGTTATATTGGATCCCCTTCTTGATAATATAAATTATCAAGGTTTTAATTCCATAATCCATACTCATAAAAACATACTTATAAAACATTATATAATATTATTAAGATTTACTATATAATTACAAAACTATTCAACATTTTCATTATTGTCTCCATTGTGGTTTGAACCAGTGACCTTGGTATCAGATACTGGGAAGTGAGCCTAGTACTTAGCCACTATACCAGCAGGACATATTAGTTTCCAGACATTTGGACAAGTCTAACTGTCTCGTGGCTGACACTCCCTACCACCAAAAGAAAATTACTCTTCAGAGGAATTTTTAGCTCTCTTAGATGCTCTATATCTCCTCAATAAAATATCAGAGTTTTTAATGTCTTTAGCTTCCAACCATAAGTCACTATCAGCTAATTTATTCTTAAACCTGACTAGATAAACTCTTACATCTTTACTGTCCTTTCTAATAATCTTATGGTTCAATATCTTGTGAGGTAATCCATCTTCAACATCCTGTAGAGGTGGGACCACAACCACAGGCACCTTCCTTAGTGGGAACTTTGCAGTGGGTTCTAAGAACTTCTTAACTAGACTGATTGGGAAAGTTGGATTTTTCCTGTCAAACTCCTTGCTCAGAATCACCTCTACTGCATTCTTACCATGTAAGGCTTTTACCACAAATGGCCCAACAAATGAGTCTTTGAGTTTTCTATGCCCTGCTATATTAGAAAAATTCACTGTTGAAACTAAAACCATGTCTCCAACTTTGATGTCATGATCCTTGTGTGTTCTATCCCATCTACCCTTATTGTACTCTACTGCTTCCTGAACACATTTGCTAGCAAAATTTTTGGCTTTAACCATCATATTTCTAAAGCAATCTGCAGTGGGATGCAGTACAATACTTTTGCTGAGGAGCATATCCTTGGGCATGCGCGGGATCCAACCTCTCTCTAATTCAAAAGGTGACATGTTAGTGGTGGAATGCTTACTAGAGTTGTAGGCAAATTCTAAGGCAGGTAACAATGATACCCAATCATGAGTATAACCATCATTGTCCTTGAAATCAATCCCATAGGCACAATACCTTCTTATCATGTCTTCCAAAGTCTGTATCATTCTTTCTGCCAATCCATCATTCTGTGGGTGATAGGCTGTGGAGAAAGATAATTTGGTTCCTAACAAATCAAACAAACTCTTCCAAAATTCAGAAGTAAACTTAGGGTCTCTATCACTAATTATGTTTTGTGGGCAACCTACATCATTCACAATACTATTCCAAAACAATAATGCTACATCCATGGCAGAGCTATCCTTATAGCATGGCAGGAACCTAGCTCTTTTGGAGAACCTATCAACTATTACTAGTACACAATTGTGGTTATCTTTTCCTCCCGGTGGTAATCCAGATACAAAGTCCATATTAATAGTGGACCATCTATCCTTAGGTTCTTCTATTGACTGAAGCAAACCATATTTCTTTCCTGTGGATCTGTTAGCTTTCTGGCATCTCTCACACGAATCACAGTAGTCTGAGACAGTGTTTCTCCAACCAGGCCACCAAGCTATCATCTTTATCCTATCTGTTGTCCTCTCCTTAGACAAATGTCCTGAACAGATATTATCATGGCATTCATTCATTAACAACTGTATGTGCTCGTCCTTCACTAATACTACTGAACAGCAGTGGGCTGACTTATGATATAATAATCCGTCTAACAGGACTAGCCTTCCATCAATTAGTTCCTTCTTCCACTGTTCATCCAGTCCCTCAATCAGGTCTTGTCTATTGACTTTAGATTGCATAATTTCTACTAGTAGTGAAGTATTCTTTTCTCCTGAATATGAGTCATACACAGAATCCCAAAAACTCTGTGCTAGGCTATTCATTGAAATGGCCATGATAGGTAATGTATCTACAGTATCTTCTGGGTCATAAGCAGGATTATTGATGTCATTAGGTAGTGCCCATCGTGACAACCCATCTGCATTCTTATGCACCAGGCCTTCCCTGTGGACTATAGTCATAGAGCCTCTCCACTCCTGGATAGCAATCTGCCATCTCAACATATGCCTATTGGGTGTCTTCATATTCAGAAGAGACTTCAAGGCCGTACAGTCAGTAATGACTTCAAACTGACAACCATCCAAATAGTAATACAATTTCTCTAAGGCCCACACCAAGCACAAGCATTCTAACTGTGAGGCACCATATCTCTTTTCACTATCCTTCAATTGTCTGGATATGAAGCAAATTGGCCCTTCAATTGGTTTATCATTCACAATCTGTATTTGGTGTAATGCAGCTCCAAGACCTTCCATACATGCATCCACATACAGTTTGAATGGTTTTTTAGGGTCTGGGTGAAATAGCAAGGGTGCACTTGTTAACTTTTCCTTAAGTACCTCGTAGGCCTTCAACCTTTCTGTAGTCATTTCAAATGAAACATTTGGACTACATATCTTATACAGGCTAGAAGCTATTATTCCAAAATCCTTAATATGTAGCCTGTAATATCCTGCAAAACCTAGAAAACTCTGCATTTCTTTAATGTTACTAGGCGTGGGCTTCAGCAATACAGCTGCTACTCGTGCCTGATCTATCCCAAGTGACAGACCACTCACAACATGACCTAAAGCCATCAATTCATTGAATCCAAATGAACACTTTGTCAAAGATATTTTCATATTCATCCTGATCACCTTCTTGAGTACAATGGAAATCCTCTCTTTATGTTCATCCCATGTTTCTGAAAATACAATTATGTCATCTATGTAGACTATCAACCAGTTTTGCATCAATTCCTCATGAAATTCTGAGTCCATCATCCTCTGAAAATGGGATGGGGCATTCTTGATACCAAAAGGCATTCTCAAATACTGAAACACCCCTAGGTGGCATACTATCCTCAGGAATTTCCTGCTGTCATTGTCTACAACATTCTGATGAAAACCTTTCAGAACATCCATACAAGAAATATACTTAGCCTGGTGCAATTTGCTCAAAGACTCAACAATCTTCGGCATAGGATACCTATCAGGGGTTGTATACGAATTCAGTGCTCTGAAATCCCCAACCATTCTGGACTTCCCATTATGCCAAGCTATGATTACAGGTGTAGTGATGTCCACGTCCTCATTAGCTCCTACTTTTCTGATCACATTCAACCTCAATAATGTATCTATATGCTCTTTCAATGCCTCCTTACTTCTAGGGCTAGCAGGGAAAGGATGTTTCCTCAAAGCTGGGGGATATGGCCGGTCTATTGTTAAAGTAATCTTGACCTCATGACCCCTGATGGACCCAAAAGGCTGATCTACTGTTGCAAAAGCTGCTTGATGCCTAAACAACAAGGAAAATAGTTCTTCTTTTTCCTCTGCTTTCAAGGAAGAACTGATTTTTGAGTCTCTAAAGAGCTCTTGGCCAAAATCTTTTTCTGAAACATTGTTCACCATATCCATGCCAAAATCATTAAAGTAAAACCTTTCACTGTTTCCAATGGTAAAGGATGAAGAACTTTGCCCATGGAATAAACTAAAACAATACTTTTTCATATAGTCACTTCCAATGATGAAGTATTCAACCATTGTATTATCAATTATTACAAACTTGATCACCAGAGCCAAATCTTTCAGGAACAATCTGATCTTTACCATTCCTAAAGGTTCCAGAGCACCAGAACAGCTTTGTAAATTTAACTTGGGTGAGTCTAATAAGTGCTCTTTCCATTGAGGATAGAACTTCTCCAGATATCCCCTTCCTACTACGGACTTGCAAGCACCTGAGTCCAGAAGCACCTTGCAAGTCTTTCCGCAGAATGACATTTGTACCAAGTCATTTGCTGATTCTATTGAATTTATGCATCCTATGATTAAGTGGTTATCATCTTCCTCACTATGGTCATCATAAGAATCATAAGCAATCTCTACTTGTTCTTCTTTGTTAGTTTCTATGTTATTTACTTTGCTTGCCTTCTGAGGACAAGTCCTAGAAGTATGTCCTGCCTTCCCACATGTATAACAAGAGACTTCTGTGCCCTGCAAGTTCAATTTTGGTTGAGTTTTGCCTTTGGATTTCTCCATAGGAACTTCTTTGGGAGGATATGATTTCCTCCTACCTAGAGATGTGTCTTCTACTATATCTTCCAGTATATTAATCAAGTTTGAGCAATCATCCGTAGTCTTCATACTAGTTTTTACTGCAAATGAAACTTCACCATCCATCAAGGATAGTAACTTGAAATTAATACTATCTTGATCCAGGTATGGATCACAGGCTCTCAGCCTCTTCCTCTGTCTGGTTACCCATGTTGCTGGTGGTGTAACACCTGGTAAGAATCTGTCTTTGTTAAAAGCATTCAAACACTTCCTCTTCCAATTTGCTGTACCAAATTTTGAACTTATTTCTTTTTTCCAAAATTCCCAGTCTTGCACACCTACTGAATTCCTTCTATCTCTATACCAGTCTGAGGCTATACCTTTAAACAAGATACTTAACCTGCTAGTGATCAAAGTATCAGGTAATCCTGTGTCTTCTTTCAATGTGTCAATCCATGAAATGAATTCAGTGTGGTCATATTCACCTTCTCCGGAGAAATCAGGCCATTCACTGATCTTGGGTAATCCCTGCAGTATCTGTTTGAAAACTTCATTCTTACTAGAATCTTGTACTGGATCAATTTTTTCCTCTATCTTCCTATCCATTTTATGAACTTTTTCATGGTTGGTGGTTTCCATGGTATGACTAAGGTTGCTTGGGGACAAGGAGAGCAATCTACGGACAAGCTTGTCATGGTTCTGCTCTAATTGTTGATGTACCTTATCAATCTTTGTACTCAAACTTTCTAAACCTTGTTTTGACACAACCTGACATTTCAACATTTCTTCTCTGACAGAGTTCATATTTTGGTCGAATTTATGTTCCAGCAGCTCTAATGAATGACTTATTTGTAACATCATGGATGTCAATGAATGGACATCCTTCCTTACTGCTATAGATTCTTCTGCAGAATCTCTCAATGATTCACTAATACTGGTTACTTTGTCATCTAATTTACTTAAATCACTATTCTGGACTTTGATCAAGTCCAGTTCAATGGTCTTATTAGTCAAATCTTCTATATCTTTTGCAGAATTCTCTAAAATAGATTTAAGGGCAATGCTATCAGATACTATACAGCTGTACTTCTTGTCCATGGCTGCAAAGCCTTCAACACAATATTGGTTTGCGTGCACTACTGCCTTCTTAATGTGAAGGGTTTCTTTGAATACAACATCACGAAATTTTTCTAACAAAATTTCTGATTCAAGGGATAATCTCAACCCCTCTTTGCCCTCTTGGCTCTTTCCTCCTCTAAATATTGAAATCCCCCTTGGAGAGATCTCGCCATCCTCATCATTTCTCCATAAATTGAATTCCTGTGATCTTTTCTTTTCCTCATCCTTCCTCCCTGGTTGTGAGGAGGAGAGGGATCTCTGTTCCTCAAAGGAACCTGGGAACCAGAGGCTACTGGCTGTGGGGTTATCCCTCCTGATGTCTTCTTCTTTGCCTTTGGTTTGGGAGCCACTGGCTTCTTGATCTGAGTTGGATCCCAGCACTCGGTCTCCTTCATCAATCTCTCCCTTCCTATCAATTTTATAAGGGCCCTGTACGTCGCCAGGGCCTGAGTCAAGAACTTCGACTGGTTCTCGACGTTGTTTGCAGCTACCGCCTCCAGGTAGCTTATCTTGTTCTGACTGTGGCAGGTCAGAAGGCTTGCTGTTCCTGGAGGTAGGTCTTTTTGTTCTCTGACTAAATTCGCCGGGGGGCACAAGCTCAGCCCCCTTGCTTCTGGTTTTCATCGCCATTCAGTTAGAAACAACAATCAATAAGAATTTTAGTTCGTTGTACGCCAGTCAAAAGGACGACGGAAGACTCACGATGAGTCACGATATCCGTCGTTGGCGATCTCGCCCTTTCCGTAGGTTCGATGCTACGGATACTTGGTCCCCATGCTTCGCTTCGCGGGACTGAGCTCGTTTCCGATACAAAACTTGGCAACCGTCCTCGGTTAGACGGAAGGAAGGAGGCGATAGAGAGTTGTCTCGACACTATGTCGTGTCAAGAGATAACTTAGGCACGCTTATATTATTCTTTTTTTTTTTTTTTTAAAAAAGAATTTATACTGACTCGTTCCTCTAACCAATAATGTTATTAGTCACGATAATCAAACCTTTGCTTGGGCAGCGGTAGGTTACCGGCACCGCTAATCTGTAAACGGTCAGTCGTTCTTGCTCTGTCGCAAAACTATACGGAAATACGGTAGCCGGAATTACGCGGCAGCCGCTTTTTGTCAATCTCCGAGTTGACAGAAGCGAGATCGTCGAACACACCCTTGGACAATAGACAACGCCTTCTCTTTGAAGATGCTGTGAAAAAAAAAAAAAACTTGGTTTTTTTTTTTTTTTTTTTTCAACGGTTTTTCTAATCAAATCTTGTATGTTTGTTTTTTTTTTTTTTTTTTTTTTTTATTTTTTGTATATATATTTAAAACAAAAAAACAAAACCAGGTCAAAACCAATCACACTAGATTAAGATTGCTTAATCTTAGTGAAATAATATCTGTAAAAAGGCTAACTGCTTTAAAAGCAGTTTTCGAAAATGGTCCTTTTTTTTTTTGTATTTTCTATAATTTTCTTATATAAAAAAAAATCAATAATCAGCACAAAACTTTGTTCAAAATTGGTCAAAAGTGCGCACAAAATATGCTTCAACACTTAAAACAGAAGGAATTTAAAGCTCAAAGCAAAAAATCCCAGAATTTTCGAAAATTTGCTGTTTTTTTTTTTTTTTTATATATATATTTACTGATTTTAATCAGAAAATTTATAAATCAGCAAAAACTTTTGCCTAAAATATCACAAAATTGCGTACTTTAAGCAGACAAAACAATCCCAAAGGTACTGAAACCAGATGAGGCCCCCAATTGTCAGGGATTTAACCTCTATTGCTATACCTAGCCGTGGTTAAACCTGCAAAAGAATAAAGCTAAACCAATATTTAAATTAGTTTTGACTTATATATTCCAAACAGCAACTTTAAAAGTTTACAGACTCGAATAATACCAAGGTATTATGAGTAAATAGCCACACCTTAAACCTTTATAATAGGTAAGGGGCCTTAGTCTTAAAGGATTAAGACCAAAAGGAGATTTGCTTATAAATAAGCTCACACCCTTTAAAGAGTAACACACAGGGGTTACTTATTCAAGTGAGACCTTCCACTCGAAATTGGTGTTGCCAGATAGGTTATTGATTGAATTTAATACCAAAGTTTATAGCCCCAGTCAATCTTCCTCTTGAGATTAAGTTTAATGGGCTTGTTAACTCTTGCTTGTATTCTTGTTCAAATAATAATATATAATGGATGATGAAAGGGCTATAGGGTAAAGACCCTGCTCTTTTAAGGTAACAGGAGCCCTCAGGGGACTCTAGTAATCACCAGGGGAGTGTCAGGCTCTCCTTGGTTTCGTCCTCAAAGGCCCAAGACATCATTACATTACATCATTCTCAATGGGTAATGAAGAACTAGTACCCATTGGGAAGGATTTTCAAGGTAAAGTTTTCATTTTACTTACTAAAAGGTTACTTACTGGGTCTTAGGACTTATACATCACTCAGATGAACGGTATAGAAGCCTTAGATTCCATCATAATGATTATTTATATTGATTTAATGTAGCTTAGTACCTTGGCAAATAATTTAATCTTAATTATAAGTGTCTTAGCTCATACTATACACATAAAGTATGTATACTCTTTGCAATGTTTATTAAAAGGTTTACAGCCTACAGATGAACTCTGAGCCCTCTGAGTGGACGCACTCAAGGCTCAGTGAAGTATATTAAAGCATTATTACATCCAAAAGGGGATAGTATTAATTAATTTATAATTATACTATACCTATAAGGGGTATATACTCTTGGCAGTGCTACTAGAAGGTTCATAGCTTACAATTAAGTTCTAAAGCCTCTGAGTGAACGCTCTCAAGGCTCAGTAAGGTGTATTAAGTGTACAGAGGGAGTATTAATTATAATTACATCCCAAAGAAGGATAATGTGTAATTAATTTATACAGTATAGAGAGTATGGGTTAATATGATTAATGTAACTCCTTCTCAAAGAGAGGAAACACTTTGGGAGCTTCTATATCAATAATTGGGACGCATCTGAGTCCTCATAACTTAATTTAAAGTTATATTGGATCCCCTTCTTGATAATATAAATTATCAAGGTTTTAATTCCATAATCCATACTCATAAAAACATACTTATAAAACATTATATAATATTATTAAGATTTACTATATAATTACAAAACTATTCAACATTTTCATTATTGTCTCCATTGTGGTTTGAACCAGTGACCTTGGTATCAGATACTGGGAAGTGAGCCTAGTACTTAGCCACTATACCAGCAGGACATATTAGTTTCCAGACATTTGGACAAGTCTAACTGTCTCGTGGCTGACACAACCCAAATGCACCACACCCTGAATCCTTGTGTTTCCATCTCCACCCTCAAATCGCGCCAGAATGGTGGGTTGAGCAGCAAAAGGAATGGAAAAACAGAATCAAGAAGACTCCTACTATCAACTACCACGCACTACTCACCCTCTGGATCAATACAGATAATACACCCAATCTCCTCCTACATTCCCGGCCACCTCAACTTCATCCTCAAAACCCTTGGAACAAATCCACCTAGATTTGATAGGTCAGATCACCCCTCAATCAAAAGCAGGCCATAAATACATCTTGACTCTTGTTGAAAACTTTACAGGCTAACTTGCTGCCTTTCCCCTTCAATCTAAAGAAGATACCTTTAACATCATCATCAACTTACTCAAGACGGAATAAAAACGCCTCAATTACTATCCCACCAAAATCTTCTTGGACAAAGGCACCGAATTCAAAAACAATACCCAAAAGGAATTTGCCAAGTCAAAACACATCAAACTTCTGACTTCTGAGCCCTATCACCTTCCCAACATAACGGCTGAGCAAAAAGAGCAAACCAAACAATTATCAAATTGGCCCAAGCTACCTTTTCATCTTCAAGACTGAAAAAAAGTTATTGGCATTTTCTGATCAGAAGCTGCTGCTTCATGCTCAACCAAGTTCCTAGGGAAGGTAACAACCAATCCCTTTGGGAGCTCATGTTTAACAAGAAACTACCTGCTAATTATTTGAAACCTGTAGGGTCTCCAGTTGTTTACCTTGCAAATCAACTTCAAAAAGGTAGAAAATTTGACAAGAAAGGATTAGATTGAATCCTAGTTGGGTTCAATCCCATTTTCCATTCTTACATGATTCTCAACTCATCTGGTGCTGTTGTTGAAACCAAAAATGTACAGTCTCTCAAAAATTCCCTTAACACCTTTCTCCTTCTTGAATCACCGGGGATCATTATCTTCAGTCAATCCAACTTTGAGTCAAATGAATCTGATTTTTCTTCAATTGAAAAACAATAAGCCTTCCAAGAATCTGACTCAGATCAAGAAGATTCTGAATCTATTGATTCCTCATCCTCCAATCCCCATCTTTCAGTACTGTCTCCTGTCCCTGATCCTCCTGCTCAACCTATCTCTCAAAGACCTAGCCAAGAAACGAGGAAGCCCCAACAATACAGCTTCTACCACTATTATGAGCCCCCTTCCTACAAAGCTGCGCGGAAGTGTGCGGAATGGACCAAATGGAAGAAAGCCGTCAAAGAAGAGATGAATTCTATCAAAATTCAACACGTCTGGGAGGAATACTACGGCGTCCCCAACAATATATTAAATACTACTTGGGTCTTCAAGGTAAAAGAGAATTGCCATGGAGACCCTGTCAAATACAAGGCCCAACTTTGCGTTCAAGGGTTCAATCAAGTTTTAGGAATAGATTACAATGAAACATGGGCTCCGACAGGCAAACTTGGATCACTCCGAGTGGCTCTCACTTATAGTTTGAAGAAGAAAATGAAACTCACCCAATTTGATGTAAAGGGGGCCTTTCTCCATGCCCCCATCAACAAGACTGTCATCATAAGGACCCCAGAAGGATTGGAAAGGAAATCTCCCTATCTGAAATAAAAGAAGTCTATCTAAGGTTTGAAACAGTCCCCCAAGAACTGTTACAAAAAATTGACGTTGTGGATCAAGTCTCAAGGATACCTCAAATCAACCAGCAATCCCTGTCTGTACCTTAATTCAAAAACGGGAGAAAGAATTTACTTCCACGTGGACAATTTGATTCATGTTGGGAATTCTAACCAATTCAAAATCAACTTCCTTGAACAATTCACAAATTCTTTATGCCATCCACCCAATCCTATCCTTGGCATGCTTATGGAAATTTAAGACATCCCGATTCTCTTAAGTCAGCCTAATCACATTGCTTGCGGTCTTGAAGAACTTGGTTTATCTTCCTTTAAAGATACTAAAATTCCATTGACTCAGAACCTCAATCTCAAAACTGCCTCCGACACAGATCAGGCCAAATTCTGTCAACTTAATGTCAACTATAGATCTGCAATTGGCCTCCTCAACCATCTTGCCCAATACTCTCAACTGGACATTGCCTTCTCTGTGTTGAGTTTGGCAAGATTCAATGTCAAACTGGGCATGACCCACTGGAGGGAAGTTGAGAAAGTATGGAAGTATCTAAAAACAAAAAAAATCTCAAACTTATCATCAAATGTGACTCCAAGCAGGAAATTCTATCAAGCTTCAGCAAAGCTACCTGGGGAGACAATCCAATATTCCATAAATCTCAGACTGGTTACATTATCTTCCACCATGGCAGTCCAGTTATCTGGAACTCCACCAGACAAAGGAATATCACTTATTCCTCCACCAAGTCCAAATTGAATGCCCTTCTTGACTGCTACCTGGAGATCAAGTGGATTAGGCATCTCATCAGTGATATTTGTCAAATTATCAAACCAAGACCTACTCTATACATTGACAATAAAGGCTTGGACAACAAAATCAAGAAATTTGGTTCCCATTCAAAATCTAGACACATTGATATCAAGACCAAAGGACTACATGAGGATTAAACTAAAAAAGAATGCACTCTCAATCTTGTTCAAAGAAATTCCATGATTTCCGACCCTCTTACAAAAGCCTCCTCAATGACGTCCTTGGACCTCCTTCAGAAGAAAATCTTATTTTTAGATCACTCTCTCACCAGTCATGTTGGGTGTTAAGATTGCACCTCATCCTCTCCTCTGCCTCTCTCTCAGTAACTATGCGCGCCTCACCACCCGGTTGGACCTCCCGCAACCCCTTGGGGGACTCGGGATCTTCTCTTTTCTGGCTTCACCTTCTCCACAAACTTCATCTCTGATCTTGATCTCTTGACCACTCATCTCTCCCCCATCTATCTTGACTTCCTCTCTCTTCTCTTCTTTCCTTCTTCCTTTCTTCCTTCCTTTTTCTCTTCATCCTTTCTTTAACTCCCAACTCCCCGAATCTCACTTCTTGAACCCTAACTCAAGACTCAAGACTCTTGTTACTAACTCAAGCTCTCCACTCTATCTTGCCAAACCAAGTAAAGGCCTCCCTGAATAATTGCCTGGTAAGAGATTGATCCTCAAGAACTTCAACTCAACATCTCTGACAAATCAGCTTGGCTGTTTGTAGTCATCATCTATGCCAACTCAACCTCATCAACCTTGAATCTTCCCACGTCTTGTGCCTCTGATCTCCTTTCTTTTGATTAAACATATCTAAGCTGTTGGTTCCTACGTCTCTTTCATCCTCTCTTGTTTCCATTCCTGATTTCTGTGTTTTCTGACTTCTATTTCCAGTCTGCTGATTCTAAGATCTAAGAAATAAATCAGATTTTTATCATTAACCTTGAACAATTCAAAGCGCATGAGTTTTACCAAAGTCATTTTTAATACCACAAGGAAACTCACAATCAACGGGACTTTTGGTCATGAGATGAGAATAGATCTCCAATAGTAAAAATTCCATTGTAAATGGTTTGAAAGTGAATAGAGGAGGATACAGAGGATGAACCTATTTATATTTTTTGAAAGCCTGAAAGCTACATTTCTCTGATTGAAGATCAAGTATGAAGCAAGGCCATTCTTGGTGATTGAAGCCAATTTGAAATGCATGATTTGTCACAAATTAATACCAAAACAGTAAAATAAACCTTTTTCAAGTCCCAATGCTGATTTTTCTCAATGGAAATGAACAAATGTGCGTTGGTGGCTATTTCCCCTGATGCCAGAGAAGGTTAACCTATTTATTTTGGCTTTTGTTTTTCAATTTGTGCCAAGTCATACCATTGTGAAACACATCAATACAAATCCAAGGGCACTCATAAACATCAATGTGCAAAATTCAAAAATTGTCATATCATGCTTGTTCTACATATCATTATTACTTCAAAGCAAATCCATGTGATTTATATTTTCAAAAATTTTGCAGCAAAAACTGCAACGCATTTTTTTATTGAATTGGGGAAAAGCATAACAAAGTTGCTGGGAGTTGAATGGACATTGAGCCATTGCATGTGGGTTTCTATAACTGCTGAGCTAGACTGCTTAGTGCAAGGTGTACATCACAACATTGTTGGCATGTTCTTGTCAATGCCTAAGAGTATCTACCACTTTCTTGACAAATTTGACAAGTTTTTGAGGCATGTGTCACGACTGCCCCTGGCGTGCAAGGGGCTGAAGGCACAGGCACTAATACTCATAGAACTCAAGGATGATTGATTCGATTTCAATGAAGGAGATGAATGGAGGAGTACAAGTGATGAGAAGAGGAAGGATGAGAAGACCAGTCCAGGAGGTTGTTGAAGAGAGAGTTGTTGAATCCTATAAGAGTAACACCAGGAAGGGGCAAGGTTATATGATTTAAGCAGGCTGGGTGAAGGTTGTCTTGTGCTGAGATAACACCTACTCGCAGAGGAACTAACCAGTAAGAAGTAGTATACTAATTCCTTGGGGGAAATTAGTCCAGGAGGGAAGGAGAGGCCAGTATATGTGAGAGCTGAGAAGGAGGCCTTGAGGGATGAGTGGCTTGTGTTGCAGGTTGGAGTTCCCATGGTATTAAATGTTGACTGATTGGGCTGGAGGCTGCATTTGACTAATTGGGTGATGGGCCTATCCAGGAAGGTTTGACATGTACTGATCTGGAGTCCTGGGAGTATGGGCTGAACAGACAGTGGAGAGTATGTAATATGTATATACTAAGTGCAGTATGTACTAACTCATATACCAATTGGGTTGAGGAGTTATGAAGGTTGTACCAAGCCATGGAGAGAGTGAGAGGTCCTGAGAAGGTTGGCTGAATCACATGACAGGTGAGGTGTACATGGACATAAAGCTTATACCATACAGGGAGAGGGTGAAGCTGGTGAAAGAGGATGGAGACTGCAAGAGATGCAGAGGTAGTACTATCTGGTGGAAGGTACAGGAGTAGTGAAGTTGGGTTTGATATGAGGGTGAGTTTGATGAAGAGATTGGATTGGTTTAGTTGAAGGAGTGTCAGAACTACGGTTATGACAGCATGCAAGGTTGGATAGCTGCCAAAAATTTGATTTTGCTTCCTTGTTGCAATAAATCAGGCCAACACAACAGTTATCCAGCTGTTAGGGAGCGGGACCCACCGTTGTTGCTTCCATGAATCCCTGCTCAATAACAGTTTGGACTGCCCCAAACATGGCAAAAAAACAGTAATGGGATCATTTTGAGTTCAAAAAGAGAAGAAGAAAAATCCAAACGATTGGAAAGAATGTATGTCAAACTTGATTGAGTAGAAAATGGTGGCTTGATGGGATAAATCCTCAATAAGTCCATGTCTCAAGCCAACTTATCAAGACAGTGGTACATTCTCTAAAGATTCATTTAAATTTTTTAGCTTTCAAAGTCAATTCCATAGTGTTGTGATGTACACCTTGCTCCAAGCATTTGTAACTCAATGGTTAGAGCAAGCCACATGCAATCCGTCAATGTGGGTGGGAGTCCCACTGACTGCATTAGCATTTTCCAAATGATTACAGATGACATACAATATGAAAACATGATACCCCATTTATTTTATCATTTTATATTTTAAATTATTCCCACACTTTCTGATCAAATATTCTCAGCAGAATGATTATTGGCATGTTACCCACAAACACCAATGAAAATTGGGAGACCAAGTGCCAGTTTTGATCAACAAAAGTGTCATGAATGGTAACCTTTTTTTTAGAAATGAACCAGATGTCAAACCAGTTGAAAGGCTGGAAAACCCATGGTGAAAATTGTGATTAAGACTTGGTAATTCCAAAAAAAACAAATGGAAAATGAACTGGAAAATATTGGTTGTTTTATAAATGCTGACATTAATCAGAATGCAACTGGCCATTGAATAAAACATTGATCATGAAAACTTTAGCTGTGATATCAAAATACACTATCTTTTATTGCAAATTTTTATTTGATGGGTAATTTGAAGTGAGTGCCAGTTGAATCAACATGAAAATCCAAGTGATTTCAGGTTTTTCCATTGGGGAATTAAAAGTGAAATTCATTTTCCACCATGGTGAATACAATGTGAATCATATTTTCTTTTTGATGTAAAATGAGGTGAACTCAAGAATATTCATTGGTGAATAGAAGTTCCCTCTGAAGTGACTCAATGGGCCAGGAAATGTAACTAGATGGTGACATGAAGTCACTGGCCAGCCAGAGATCCCAATTTGGCCCTGGTGCCAGTAACTGCAGTCCTTCAAGTTGGAGAATGTGGATCCTGGAAGCCACCAGAAGTCAACATCCCAGAACACCTACAGCAGATTCAGTTTGCTATAAGGAAATAACCTAGACTCAACCCCTCCCAAAACCATCAGACAGGGCCAGAGGATGAAGCAGATGGATAAAATTAGAAGAAGGAAGGAAAGGCCCCAAGAAAGAGGAAACCAAGTTACCCTGGAGCCTGGATAGAGGATGACCAGGAAGATTCAACTTCAGAGGAAGAAGGAGTCCAGCCCACCCAAGAAAAATTTACCAGAAGGGCAAGGGACATCAGTGAAAATGTGGAACCTGAAGTTGAGAAACCCTTGAGAGACGTGGAAATACCAAACAATATGGATGAGTTCAAAATTGGGACAAATTTGAAGAAGAAGATACTCAAGCAAACTTTTACACTCACCTTGGAGGAACTCCTGGCCATCTCACCTAAGTTTCTCCAACTACCTCAGAATAACAACATGGAGGAAGGGATTTCAGCAAAATTATCTGTACCAGAGAGCAAGAAGGTTAAAGCTTTTCAACACCATTTGGATCCAGAGGATGAAGATGAATGGTATGGACCCAGGAAAAAACCTTACCTATGCTTGTCCTCTTGGATTAATAGACATCTGGATCAAGAAAAGGAAGGTAAGAGACTTGGTGGATAGTGGAGCTGAACTCAATGTCATCCCTGAACACCTGGCCAACCAAGTAGGATTGGTAACCAAAGAAATGTTGATGAATATTACTGGAATTGGAGGACACTCAACACCTCTGATTGGACTAGCAGAGAGGATTCCATATGAAATCAACCCAGGGGAACCAAGACTGGCAAACTTTTTTGTAGCAAAAGGGAGTGTTCATACTGTTCTTGGGAGACCCTTCTTTGCTGACTATAAGGTCAGGTTGGAGCTGTCTCAAAAGAGGGGTGAAATCCTCAGTTATGAACTACCTGGAGGGGAAAGGTGATGTATACCAATTTGTAAACCAGGCCAAGCAGGGTGGGAGATGGAACCACCAGGAAGACTTAACAGGGCTGGAATGTCCCTCAGGAAGGTTCAGTGGGAAGGACTGATTGAAACAGATGAGGAAGTGGAAGAAGGAGACCTCAAGGAAGACTTCAAGAGGGATGAAGGTGAAACAAAGATGGAATTAGACCAATCACCAAGTCAATATCAAGAAATGGGATGGGGAAGGAGTCTGGAAGAGACAGAAGAACTGGATGATCCCACAGAAATCCCCTGGGAGGAATGGACATCAAATGACCAACCAGGGAACTTGTTCCAGATAGTTTTCTCAGAATGGTTCCCTCAAGAAGAACACCCAGAAAACAGAACAATAATGGACAACCTACCTGGCTGGGGACTTACCAAATTAGAGTTTATGGACATAATCACAGGCATTGGATCTCTTGGTTTCCTCAAGAATGGTGATTGGGACTCATATTATGGATATATCTCACCAGAATTCCGGGTAGGCTTGTACTACCAAGAGCCTTGGGTGGAGTATTGGACTGAAGGGCTCATCCTCTGGAAAGAAGAGAGCATCCAAAGGTATTGGGACCACTTTAGGGAAGTTCCGCATCACCTCCTCTACAGGTTTTGGTCATGGGAATAAAAAAAATATAATAAAAAAAACGTGTATTTCGTATTTTGCGTTCTGTTTGACTCCTGTACAACTACGGCAACCTATCTCCCAGTACAAAAAAAAGGCACAACAATTTCTGACAAAATTCCTCTTCAGGGGGAGAGGGTGCCTCCTTCCCCTGGTTTTCATCTAAAGAAAAAAAAAAAAAAAAAGGAGGAGGAAAGAGAGTGGGTCAGTTTGAACCTAAAAAAAAAAATAGGAAAATATATAAATAAAAAAAAAGGGGGAGGAAAGATGGCAAGAAAGAACCAAAAAATCTGAGCTTACGGTTTATTCAATACGCGAAATTAGCAAATCAAAACAGTAAAAAAAAGGGGGGCCTTTTATTTTTTTATTTATTTTTATTTTTTTTCTCTCTGATTTAAATTTCCTTTTTTCTGTTGTTCTCTTGTTACTGAAGCAGAAGTAGGCCATTGGTGCTCGCCGATGAGCTGAGGGAAAGGGTGGGTAGTACCACTATGTCTTTTTTTCTTTTTTCCCTTGTTTTCCCAAAAAAGAACAAGGGACATCTGCTTGCTAAAGAAGGGAGTATCTGGCACTCCTGGGTCAAACAAGATAGTATAGAAAAAAGCAGCATTCAATTAGGACCGCTCGGCGAAAGAAAAAAAAGAGAGGAAGGCAAAGGAAGGCAAAGGAAGCAAGGAACTTCCTGGTAAGCGCGGAAGCGGTCAAACCAGTTCTTAAATTCATCCAACCCCTTGTGGATATTTTCAACGGTCATTTGGAGGTGGGACCCCTTGGGGAGGCTAATCATGAGGTGCCAGAGAGCGAAGTGAATCCAGTCAAAACTCTTGGAAACGGTAAGAGGGAGCTAGGGAGGTGAAGGTGGAAGGGGGGATGGTGAGTTTGGGCAAAGGAAATTTGGAAAGGTGGAGCTGAGCCTCCAGGTAGGGGATGGCGGGTTGAAAGGGTTGTGACTGGGAACCATTTGAATGTCATTGGAAGGATCTGGTTTGTTAGGTTGGGCATTGTGATGGGGCAAGGACTCTGAACTCTCATACCCCAAGATGGTAAGGGGATTGTTAACCATCTGGAGGCAAGGTTCAAGAGCGGAGCAAGCACCCCCAGTCCAAAAATCACTTCTGAGTTGGAATAATTTCTGATGGCCTCCCCATCAAGGTTGGTTGGAACGGTTTGAGCTTGGTTATCAATGGGCTGCGGCAAATTGGAAGGATAACGATGAGGCCCAGAGGGTGGAGAAGTGGTTGCCTTCCATTTGGAATTCAAATTTGGAGGGCCTAGGATGACAACCAAGGCCTTGGAAGCTTTGTTGCTATCCAAATGAGATTTGGCAACTGGGGCGGACATTATTGGGAGTATTGAGGAATCCTAGTCAAAAAAAAGAGGGGGGGTCAGACCTTCACTTGGAAGCATGACCAAAAAAGATTTAGGAAGGAGGAAACCGGCGGGAAGAGGCCCCTTTAAATAGAAAACGGTTTGATTTCTTCACAAGGGAGAGAACCGCGAGGAGAGTCAAGGCGAGGACTCCCAACGGCCGTATGTGGCAGCAATGGACTCTGAAGCCAACTCAGAAAAAAATACAGGTCCAAGCGAGATTTTGATATGCAGGCAACAAATGGAATCACGTGTTGTTTGATGCCGGAACAAATAGGAAGAAGGAAGAACAAAATTCAATTGAGATAGGAAGAGGGAGGTGCATAAAATGATTGACATTCAGGATAGTCAATAACTGCACAAAGGGGATGAACAAGAAATGAAGGACTCATGTGATAGTTTGGCAAAATTGGAAGAATTCATGGTCCAAGCGGCGTCAAGCAGAGGTTGTCAACCCGTCACAACAAGCAAACACAACATATGGTATAGGGGGAGGAATCAAATGAATTGAAAGAAGAAAAAAGGGAATCAGGTGCATAAAATGATTGACATGCAGGAAAGTCAATAACTGCACAAAGAGGATAAACAAGAAATGAAGGACTCACATGATAGTTTGGCTAAATTGGAAGAATTCATGGTCCAAGCGGCTTCAAGCGGAGGTTGTCAACCGTTCATGACAAGCAAACGCAACATATGGTATAGGGGGAGGAACCAAATGAATTGAAAACAAAAAAGAATCAGGTGCATGGAATGATCTTCATGCAGGTTTGTCAATATATGCACAGGGAAGATGGGAGAAGGGAGGATTCAATTGAAATGCAGGAAAGAAGAAGACAAGACCAGAGTACAGGATTAAAACATGTACAGGAAAGAGTGAAGAAAACAATTAAGAATGTATAGGAAGGTTTGGCCAATTGGGAATCCATGATTGGAGTAAAAGAATGAGAGTAGTTCTGACCAAAGTTTGCTGACTGCGCGGTGACAAGAGGAGCGGGCTGAGGAATGAAGGAAGGGAAATCAAGGTCTGGAAGAGGGTACAACTAAAGATTACGGCAAGACAATGGAATCAAGGGTGACCCTGCACCAACATCGTGGCGATTGAGGGAACTAATCAAGTCAATCCCCTCCAACATCCCAATGTTAAAAAAATGGATGCCTAATGGGATTTGGTTACACCAACAAACGCCACAATTTCCAGGGAGCCAATGACAAAAGGCGGGCTGGAAGGATACAGGCTGCCCGGAAGAAAAATGAAGAAGCAATTAATTAGATATACAAGACTGACCCATAATAAATCAACAACAAAAAAAAGGGGAGAGGAACAAGAAATAGGAACAAATACATACAGAAATAGTAAGGAAGAAAAGATGAACAGGAGAGAAGGAGAACATACCAGTGGAGGTTGACCTGTGAACCAATGAATCAGGTGGCGTGCGTACAGTTGAGTAGCAAATCCCGGGGGCGTAGACAAGGCTTGTAGCCCTCAAGAAAAGCGGTAGCAACCGCGGGCTTTCCTTTTCTGTTTGCCCCAAATATGCGCGCAGCTTGCCTCGCGGTGCAGCCGCTTTCAAATCAGCAGGCAAGGCTAAGCAGAACCGGGGGTCCCCTGCATGACCTAAAACTGCAGAACGCTCACCAACCCTAAAATCCCAAACCCGTTACCCAGCACAAACCACCCAACCAAAAAAAAAAAGAAAGAAAGAAAGAAATAACGAAAAAAAAGAAAACAAAATAAAAAGAAGAAGGAACAGACAAGCTTGGCTGCAGGTAACCTGGAACCATGGATCCACAAGTGCTAGGGGCCAAATACAAAGGGGTGGAAAAGAAGATCAGACCAGTTAACCAGCCGATTCCGCAGGGTCTCAACCCCCAACTTCAAAGACCACCCCTGTCCAGGGATCCATATCAAACATCACTCAGCCCTCACCCACCCCATTGTAGGCCAACTCCTAGAATTACCTTTGAAAGGGTGAAGTTAGTAAATTTTTGGCCTGAAGGTTGGCTTACCCAAGAAGAAATCAACCTACTCAAGCACGTAATGGTCTTAAGGGAGAAGGCAATTGCATTCACAGAAGAAGAAAGGGGCTTACTCAAGCACACTTATGGATTACCTTACAAAATTCCCACCATCCCCCATGAGCCCTGGCAGAAAAAACACATACCAATACCCCAGGCCATTAGGGAGGAATTGAAAGATCTAGTCAGAAAAAGGATAAAATCAGGTCTATATGAACAATCCACTTCAATTTATTCCAGCCCAGTGTTTCCAGTTGCTAAATCTAATGGGAAACTCAAGTTAGTCCATGATCTCCAGCCCCTGAACAAGGTCACAATCAAGGATGCTGGAACCCCTCCAAAAATTGAGGAATTTGTTGAATTTTTCTCAGGAAGATCTTGTTATGACCTTGGTGATATAATGGGGGGATATGATGAAAGGTAACTGGACAAAACTTCTAGGCCACGGACCAAATTTGAAACTACCCTGGGCAGGCTAAAGCTCACAAGGTTGCCTCAGGGGGGAACTAATTCAGTAGCAGTCTACCAAGCTCAGATGACCTGGATACTCCAAGAAGAAATTCCAGAATATGTGGGAATATTCATAGACAATGGGGGGATAAAAGGACCTAGGACAAGATACCACAAGGAACCCCTGGAAGAAAACCATCAAAAGAGGAGATTCATCTGGGAGTATGCAACAACTCTAGAAAGGATTCTTTTTAGGATAGATGAAGCCCGGCTAACCATATCAGGGGAGAAATTTGCTTGCTGTGTTCCAGCTTTGAACATTGTAGGGCATGTGGTGTCACAGGAAGGAAGGAAAGTAGCAGAACAGAAGGTTAATAAAATCCAGAACTGGTGTCAGCTCTCTGATACCAGGAACCTTGCAGTACTTTAGCTACAGAGAGTGATAAAAATGCTGGAATGATAATAATAATTATTATTCCAATGACAAACACTTAGAAGCTCAAATAAATGATTTAATAAGAGCATTTGCAAGGTTTAATTGGTTTGGTAGTAAATGGTTTTCAATATAATATAAAAGAGGGGCCACAGTATTATACTACTGGGGATCTTTACAGACTAGCAACCTCTCTTCAAGGGGCCTCCTTAGGCAGTTTAAGAACCTTGGAATAAATATGGGTGCCTTAGAAAGTACTTATTCCACTAATGGCCGGGCTTAACAGCAAAAATGGCCTAGACAGGAAGGGTAACACTCACTCTGAGCACTATACCATGAAAATCCTGGAATAATTGGAAGGGTTTCAGAGCAGATGGGGTAGATTGCTCAACTCAACTTCAATGGTTGATTGGTTAATAAAGTTAAATAATACTACTACAGACTAAGTCATAAATCACTTGCTTATCTTCATATAAGCGCTTGATTAACAATGACACGGTTTCTGATTGATAATAAATAATTCCTGGTAACTGATTAACTAATCAAATAAATGGATCCAAAGAGGTCTGTATAAATACCTTTTTGGGCTGATTTTGGTCTTCTCAGGGAACATAGAGAGGTTTCTGCTCGGGGGCTGAGGCTGGCAAGCCAGTCAGGGAAAGATTAGCACGTCCACTTGGTGCTGTCAATCAGCTGTCCTTATATCTTCTGTATTTCTGTACTATTTTAGCCAGAGGATCTGTTAATCTTTTATGGCGTAAATTTGATCATTCTGTACTCATCCTTCATTTGTACTATTGATATTGTTTTAAAGCGTGCAGATGCGGATGTATACTGATTGGCCATCGTTTGCGGATCATTTAGATAATTTTTAATAATTTTTATGAACACTTCTTGTAGTGTTTTGTGGTCTTCAAAGATCAAGATAAGTGATTGACGTGGTAGTCCTTGATGTTTGATTTATTATTAAAAAATTTTTAAAACTTTATTTTAATTAATTTTATTTAAGCTTTAATCTTTTTAGATCATTAGTAATGCATATGTCCGTTGGTTACATATACTAGGCAACCCTAACTAGGTTGTAGCTCTTCTGAGCGTTACCTGGTTGTCAGATTAGTCACAACTGATCTGGGCGCAGGGATCAGTTAGTACAGATCCGCGCGGGGTAGGATCCGCTGCGTGAATTGCATAATCATCTGCGCGCAGGTCTCTAGTACGCAGGATCCTGCTGCTACTAGTACGTAGGGTTATGTAATGATGCGGGGCTGCGCGCGGGAATTGTGACATAACACATTTCCGCATGTAACTCCTAAAATATACACAACACCTCAATTCTGAGTGAATTTTAGGTGTAAACCCTATACGTGAAAATACGTGTGAAATATTAGAATGGCCAAAAAGTTCCATACAGGTGCCGTAATTTTTAGTACTTTTCTTTTTAATTATTTTAAAAATATAAGGACTTGAATTCAAGGGTGGGGTCAGTGAGTTACCCTACCTAATTTTGGGTGAGGAATTCATTCCTGTAATAATATTTATGGATTTCTCACTTCTTACTTTTTTAATTGAGGTATTCTTATTTTTCATAGTTTGTGTTACTATTTGACAGTTTTGCTCTGTACATAGTAGCAAGCTGACATTCCCCCGCTCCAAGATATGTCTAAATCTGAAAAAATAAATTTAGGCTAATGACTCCTGTTTGCTCTGTAGTTCCTCAGGTGTATAGGTCCATTGGGGATATTATGTTCAGGCAACCATTCATCTTTATCAGCTGATTCTCCCTTGTATCTAACCAGGTAGCGTCTGACGTCTTTTCCATTGATCCTATCTTTCTTATCCTTAAGGATCTTGCTAATTTTACCTTTGTCCTTCTCAAGTTCTTCTTTAACAGGGATTGCAGGTGAAGGAGTATGTTCTCCATTTCTTGGGTGGTAGTGTTTGATGAGGCTTACTTGGAAGGCTGGATGTTTCCTAGAAAGCTCATCACTGAGGATTACTTCCACAGCATTTTTACCATGAAGTTTATTAATGGTGTAAGGTTTAACAAAAGCTGGTCTAAGATTTTTATTTTGGCCCAAGTTGGTAAAGTTAGTGGTAGAGATCAAGACGTTGTGGTGCCCCATGCGGGACACCCTGGCCTCCTTAAGAACTCAACCCATAAACTGTTCCTCAGGCTCATCCAAACTGTCCTTCATCCACGCGCGTTGCACCTCGCGCCTCGCGCGCTGCGCTTCCTTTATCCGCGCGCGTCGCTTCCTGCGCGTTGCGCTTCCTTTATCCGCGTTGCTCATCATTCTTGCCGTTGCGTGTTGCTCGTCGTCTCTGCCGTCGTCATAGCACGTCCTCATCTTTGTTGTTGCGCGTCCTCATCTTTGTCATCGCGCGTCCCAATCTCCTCATTGCTACTTTCGCGCGGTGCTCATCCATGATTTACCAAATCCATCCCGATTGCACCCCCAAGCATTTGGCAAATCGTTGGATCCATCAAATCTCCCATCTCACTTGATCTATCAGTTGTGAATCTCAAGGCCGTCAGGTAAACTCAACCGTCTCAAGCCAATCTCCTATCCGCCCATCCGCGCTCTCATGGACTTCATCTGTCACCTTTCCTGGGGCTCTCCCACCCGCTGTGGAAAGAATAAAGGTTATCCCCCTATAATTTTCCCAAGGTTTGGAAGTTAACGGTTCCCTGCGTTTGAAAGGAGATGAGGATGTCCGAAGTCACACTTAAAATAAGAAATAGAAATAAAAGATCAAGAGATAAAGAAAAGTAGAGAGAGAAATTTCCAATCCTTCAATCCTAAGAACTTTCCACCTGGATGTGTATCCAGTATGAGTTCCTTTGATCTCTTGGTTAGATGAGTGATTCAATCTGATGATGAGATTCTTCCTCTTCCGCTTATCTTCCTGCATTGATGCTCCCCCTCCTCCTAGCCCCGAGTTGAGAGTGAGGATGAGTCCTCCCTCTCAACCCTAACCTAAGTACACGCGCAAATAACAGTACGACAACAAAACAGAAAACAATCTCAAAACAGAAACCCTAGCCTCCTCTCCCCACCTCCTCCGTACCAAACTCCCCCAGCTGTCCGTACGCCGTTCCTTTCATCTGGTTTGTCCTTCTCATGACGTTGTCCTTGCACTGCGCCCTACTCGGAGCCCCCCGCGCCTGTCCATATCCGCTCGTCCGCGCCCGTCGCGGGTGCTCGGTAATATCTGGCATGATCTGCACGCTTGCGCGCGCGCTCATCCATTCCTTCATAGCCTGCGGATTGCTCCGCCCCTACATATCCAAACCGGCGTGCTTGCAAACCTAGTCAAGCGCACTACCTTCCGAATCCGATCTCTGGGGCGGATTGCCGCCCACGCCGCATTCAATGCTGAGCCCAACCCATCCACCAGGTGCGGAGCCAAACAGCGGCTGCTGCTGCTGAGCACTCCGCATACCCTAATGCTGAGCCCGCTTGCCCCCAATGCTGAGCGCGCAGCCGTGACGCAGTTCCCAATCCATGTCTATAAATTGACACCACATCCCCCCCAACTTTAGTTCTGTCCCCAGAATTTTCCCATTGCTTTGCCATATCACCACCTCCGCTACTTCCGCTCCACCCCCACCACTTCCCGCTACCACCTTCTCCGTCTCCCCTCCTCTCCATCGCCATCATGCTTCCATGCAAGTTCTGCGCTCAGAAGGGGCAGACGTGTTTGATCATCCCTGGTTGTCGCGCCTGTGTAGCTTGCCGTTGCGGTCATTGTCGCTGCTTGCTTAGCGACAGCATCCCTCAAGCTCCCCCCCAATCCAGCTCTCGCCCCAGGCCGCGCCAGAGGGCTTTTCTGGACCCGTTTGTGGTTTTGGACGACGAGTGAATCTTGGAAGGATTGTGGACACCACCAGGCTCACCTCCATCCTGCCGCCCCCAAGCTCCGTCACCCACCACTTCGCACGTGAGCCGCTGTGGTGACCAATCCGGGACACCACGGAAAAAAAAAAAAATAAAAAAATATATATATATATTTTTTGGTTGTACCCCTATGGGTAGCTTCATTTCCCCCCATCTCTCAACTTCTCCCTGTCCTAGAGGTCTAGGACAGGCCTCTTACCTGTCTCTCCGCTTCAATCCCCCCCTCCTATGTTCAACTCCTACTTGTCGCGCTTGCGGCCCTGACTTTTGGCGACGCGAGCAAACATCAACCATCACATCTCCCGTCTCTTAACCATCTGTCATCAGTCTCACATCCTCAACTTCTCAACGACGATCGATCAATTCCAAAGGTTCATCCCTCACCATCAATCGACTCATCAATTTCCGAGTAGAACTCACCCTGGATCCTGGAAGAAGATCGAACAACCACCACCAGAACAACCTGCTCCCATCATCACTTCCTACCTCCCAATCCCTTCTGGCCCTTCGACTTCCTCCCTCATCCAACCTACTTCCCCTCAACTCAACAACTCTGATCCACCTCCTGATGGCTTCTTCAATCACAAGGCAGCCTTCATCGGAACCTTCCTATCCCTCGCCATCCTCCTCCTCATCCTGCTATCGATCCTCATCTGGCGTCTCATCCATACTTGATGTCATAGGAGCTCATCAACAACTATCAACAATCACCCCCTTGGTCTTGATCTCGACTTGCAGCATCATCCCAACAATCATCAACCTCTCGATCACGCTCTTGCATCCTCATTTACCCCCAACTTGTCTCACTCAATCAATCACCCGTTCAAGCCTATCATGCACGAAACTCATCCGGTCCCACCGAATCATCAAACCCATCTTACCACCCGCTCCTCTGACTTGGAGATCATGAAATCCGAAGATTGGAGTCGATACATCAACACTCACTTCTCAAATCTAGACTCAATTGACCCATTGAAGCCCATCAACCTTGAAGATCATCCTACTTTAACTCACCCTCCCCAGATCATCATCCCCAACGAGCTGACAAGCACCCCAGGATTCTGTCCAGAAACTCAAACGGTCAAACACGAGAACTTCATCATGATCAACCCCATCCATCCAAATCATCATTATGCCCTCGCCAATGATCAGTTCCATGAAGCCAACCAGACATTAGTATCGTCGGAACCTTCACCCCGTTGTCGCCGCCAATCGGGCAACAACAGCCATTTTCAACACCCGCGACCGCCGTCGCGGGTGTCCATCTGGTTGCCCGCGGTCATTCTTGACGCGGGCAACATTTCTTTTTTTCCTCTCATGTTTTTTTTTTTTTTTTTTATGTTTTCATTTTCCCACACCTATTTGTAGTATCAATTGTACATAGTATACAGGGTCTCATGTCTATAAAAGGAGGGGCTCTCCCCTGCCTTTTGGCCCAGCATCCCATCCAATCAGACCATCATCAGAAATCAAACTTATCTGTGGGCATCCTTCCCACTTATCTGAGCAATTTATCCGGGTATATCCATGATTGCCCCTTGATCCTTTGAGCCTCCGTACTCAAACTCTGTCCCTTGTGACCTTGTTCCTTATCACCAACCAATAGCCTTGCTGGTTGAAGAAGAATTCCTGTCTGTCTGAATTCTTGGGTGTGTTATACCACTCTGATCCCTTTTTCCGACCATACTGGTCTTGATCTCTCCTTGATCATCTTTCTGGAGCCAATCACGTTTGATTGAAGAGGTTTTATTAAGCTTAAAACCTGGAGTGTTATACCTCCCTTCTTGTTTAAGTTTGAATTTTGCCACGCTATTCTTGAGTCCCTTGAGAAGTGTTGGGATACTCTTGCTCAAATTCGTTATTGATTTGCTTCTAGAGCTTCATAAACAAATTGCTTTTGTTTGTTCAGCCTCCCACAGTCATCTGGTACCCTTCAAGCGCTTGATTGCGGAGAGTTGGGCAGGTTCATTGAGAACCTGGAGGTTGGTTGGGATTGAGTAGATCTTTCCTAATCAGCTGCTGACGACCAGAGTTATTAGCTTGTGGGCGTTGTTACTTACAACTGCCTTGTTCTATTGAACTCTGAACAAACCTTGACTTATTTGTTCAAGTCTTTATCTGCACCATCTTGCCTCAGATAGTGTTTTTTCCATCGCTACCGACAACTCTTATCCTCTTCCCTTACTTTGATTCCTCATCCATAAGGTTCTGGACCTCAATTCTGGTTACATTTAAATATTATTGTAACTCCTAGGAGGGCAGCCTAAACAGCACCTTTCCCCTCCACAGAACTGCCACGGCTTAGCACCGTTTGGAGTCTTACACCGCAACTTGGCCTCACCCCTCCGCCGGGCTGGACCTCTGCAACGGGGCAAATACAAGACTTCGGAGGAATGGCGCGCGGTGACCCGCGCTTGGGCCGCTGCTGTCGGCGTGAAACAAAGGGTACTGGACCCCTGACTCTCTGGAAGACCCGCGTCCGCGCCAGCACCTCCTCCTCCTACTCCAAGACCGCTGACACCGCCCGCGCCACCAGTGGACTCTGATGAGAGGCCTATGACCCAAGACTCTCCTCCGCCTCTGTCATCGATTGTTGTCCCGTCATTGCCTCCAGCTGGACCAAGCCCCCCTGTTGGTTCCCCGGAGGCCTCATCTTCACCGGCCGCTCATCCAGCCAGCCCTCCTGAGATCCCGGAGATTCCAATTGTAATGGCGCTCCTGGCGGCCGGCTTTGAAGCTTTCGCGGAAAGGTCGACCACAATGCTCCGGAACTTCTTTGCAATCCCCAACGCACAATCCTTGGAATCCCGGCGCAAACTCCTGGCGTCTTTCTGGGCTTTACTGGTGGTTTTGAGGGCGGAAATGGAGGAAATGATGAAGATGGCGTAGGCACATTGCCCCCCCTTTTCCCCTTCTCCCTTTCCTATACTTTCTCTCTTCTTGTTGTTGTACCGCGCTTCCCTTTCCCGTTAAGAAAATAAATGTCTCCGCGCGAGTTCCTATCCTTCTGAGAAAAAAGAGTGCGTGGCCGCGCTTTGAGAGGGTGAGTCCGAGATTGAGTCTGCGCCCGCGCGCTTGCTTTGTGAGCGACCGTAAGTGACTAGCCGTTCCAAAAGAGGCACCTGGACTTCCCCAGACAAACTTCCACACAGTTCCCCGTACCCTTCCTGTAACAAACACAACAACCAAAACACCAGCGCGCGCCACCGTAAGGGAAGAGAGAGAGAGAGAGTAGGAGAACGGAAATTCTGGGGTGTCTAGTTGTCCCGGCTGTGAACCGGCTAGAGCACCCCCTCACCAAATCAAGCTTAATCCCATACCAGCCACCCATCTTTGAGATATCCTGAGAGAAAGAAAAAGAGAAAAAAGAAACCAACAGAGAAGAAAAATAGAAAAGAACACTTTTTTTTTTACGCGAAGCCCGTAGACTGCCCGCAAATCGCTCTTCTTCCGGCTTCCCCCATCCGCGGGATTGCCCACGCGTCCCGGCTCCGCGGGGCTTGTCCTTGCATTTACGGACCCGGCTTTGCGCCACGCCCGCGTTTCCCCCTCTACCTCCACCCCCCACTTGGCCACTGTCCCCAGCTGGTTGCAGCTGCCGCGTCCGGTTCCTCCTCATACTTTGACACTCTCCTCTGCTTTCCCTGCCCGTGATCGCAGATAGTTTTCTGGAACCTCCCGCCACATGAATTCTCTACCATCAACGCCTCTGTTCCCGTTCCCGGATCGAAAACCATTTGGGCTCAAAACCCAAAAATGAACGGCCTTCCCAAAATCACATCCTCACAATCAACCAAAAGGAAAGAAAGGGGCCTACGGACCCTTGCCACCTTGACCTCCTCCGCCTCGACTACTCCATCCACACAACACTCTCCTCCGTTAAGCGCGCGGAGACCCATTGCGCACTTCTGCCAAACCAACCCCAAATCATCCACCATCCGCAATGGCAGCAGGTTCACCATTGAACCGCTGTCCACCATAGCCCACACCTTCCTTCCCCCTATGACCATTGGAACATAAGCGAGCGGAGTCAAAACCAATTTTGACTTGCACTCCCCTCTCCCCTCTTCCTTCCGCGCCACATGAACCCGCTGCAACTTCTGAGGTACCCGGCCCTGACCGCAATCCTGCAACGCCTGAACCATCTTGTCTACCACCACCGGAGACACTGCCCCCAGTTCCCGCAAGGTCAGCGGAACCAGAGTCTCGTTACCCATCACCCTTTGCATGATGTCTGCCGCTTTCTTCTTCCCTACAGGGTTTGCTGCCGGAGCATTGGTTCCAGGCACGCGCGCGGCCAGTTTCAGAACGGCCAACGGGGGTTGCTCCTTTGCGTCCACCTCCATTTTATCAGAGACTGCCACCTTTTCTCCCGTTGCCACTACCCTTACCTCAGCTTCCACCCAAGGTGGTTGCCACGATCTGGGACCGGTAACAATGCCCAGTGATGCTTGCGCCATTGTTCCCGCCTCCTGACCCCGTGTGTGCACCTGCTGCATTGCGGTCGGCTGGCTTGGTTCCATCGGAATCTGTTTGCCCGTCGGAAACATGTACCCCATCCCCGCCGTTCAAACCAATCCCGCGCTGAGATCCTTTGTAAGCTCCTCACACACCGCTTGCCAATGACCGTTTGCCCTGCAGTACGAGCACCCCCTCGGCAAAAAGGTACCGGGCGGCCAAAACCCTTCCACCATGTGCAGTGGAGGCCCTTGCGGCTGCTGCTGGCCCATACGGCTCATGCAGATCTTCAGGTCCTTCATCAGTTCCGTCGATTTGCTTACCAGAGGGGCTGGCGCGGGCTGAGGAACTGGAACACGCGTGGAAGTAGATGGAACTGGGGCAGGAAATTGCGCCGGAGCCGGAACCTGGGGGGCGGATTTCTTTGGTCCCGCTGGGAGGGACTTAGCGGTGTCCTCGATAAGCTCTTCTAAGTTGAGCTCACTCTCCACAGCCCGTCAAATGACAGCCAACTCCGGAAGGAGCGCAATGCTCCCATCCAATGACCGCTTTACCAAGTTGTGATTGTAAAGATCCTGCTGCACCCTTGCCTGGAGTTGAACGCCTAAACCGCCCAGAAACGCGCGTTTCATGGCCCCTGTCTGTCCCGCCACCACCTCGTTCTTTGACAAGTACCGGAAGATCCAATTGAACGTCAAGGTGTACTCGGCAAGCTCCACCCGCGTTCTGACTCCTCTGCGCGCGCTCCCCTCCGAGGCCATGCGGTCAAAATTGCTTTCCCGGAACCAAGGTTTGTGCCTACCCCACCGCGTTAGGATCTCCACCTTCAGTTTTGGCCAATCATGTTTCTCGTAGCCTTCCATTTCCTCCACATCCCAGAGCTTCTCCTCGTCCATAATGAACAGGACGACCAGCCGGGCCTTGTCAGCGTCCGACGCACCTTCCGCATCTGCAATACCTTTGTATCTCAAGATGAATTGCTCCACATCCCTGTGTTGAATTGGATGTGAGGTTAGTCGCCCGGCCTTATGCGAACCGGACGGGTGGGTTCATGGTCACTGGAGACCAATGAAGGAATGGCGTAGCTTGTCCTAGGTTGAGCGGAGGGAGGGGAGGAGGAGGGATGGAAGAAGAGAGTGGGGTTGGAGTAGCGGACCCGGAGACAGAAGGAGAAGGAGAAGAAGAAGAAGGAGCGACTGTAGGGAGGTATGAATAGGACATCGGGCCCAGTTACCTTTGAAAGACAAGAAATGGAAGGTCACTTCCCGGCAAGACCCCCAGATGTGGAAAGAATAAAGGTTATCCCCCTATAATTGTCCCAAGGTTTGGAAGTTAACGGTTCCCTGCTTTTGAAAGGAGATGAGGATGTCCAAAGTTGCACTTAAAATAAGAAATAGAAATAAGAGATCAAGAGATAAAGAAAAGTAGAGAGAGAAATAGCCAATCCTTCAATCCTAAGAACTTTCCACCTGGATGTGTATCCAGTATGAGTTCCTTTAATCTCTTGGTGAGATGAGTGATTCAATCTGATGATGAGATTCTTCATCTTCCGCTTCTCTGCCTCCATTGATGCTCCCCCTCCTCCTAGCCCAGAGTTGAGAGTGAGGATAAGTCCTCCCTCTCAACCCTAACCTAAGTACACGCGCAAATAACAGTACGACAACAAAACAGAAAACAATCTCAAAACAGAAACCCTAGCCTCCTCTCCCCACCTCCTCCGTACCAAACTCCCCCCGCCGTCCGTACGCTGTTCCATTCATCCGGTTTGTCCTTCTCATGACGCGGTCCTTGCACTGCACTCTACTCGAAGCCCCCCGCGCCTGTCCGTATCCGCTTGTCCGCGCCCGTCGCGGGTGTTTGGTAATATCTGGCATGATCCGCGCGCTTGCGCGCGCGCTCATCCGTTCCTTCATAGCCCCAGATTGCTCCGCCCCTACGTATCCAAACCGGCGCCCCCGCAAACCTAGTTGAGCGCACTACCTTCCAAATCCGATCTCCGGGGCGGATTGCTGCCCACGCCGCATTCAATGCTGAGCCCAGCCCGTCGACCAGGTGCGGAGCCAAACAGCGGCTGCCGCTGCTGAGCACTCCGCATACCCTAATGCTGAGCCCACTTGCCCCCAATTCTGAGCGCACAGCTGCGACGCAGTTCCCAATCCGCGTCTATAAATTGACACCACACCGCTTCCGCCTTTGGAAGGGGTGAAAACTGCCAACTACTGCCCGCGGACATCCGCGGTGGTTTGGTTCATTTCTCTTTCCCACCCCGTCTGCCTTTGGACGAGGGGTGGGTGACTCTGGTATTGTTGCGCGCGCCCATCCACAGACGGACGCGAGTGACCACATGGTTGTCTTCCCTTTTCCGCTCTATTTGTAGAATCCGTTGTACATAGTCTAACAGGGCCTCCTGCCCATATAAGGAGGGGCTCTCCCCTGCCTTTTGGATCCATCAGCATGAGAGCATGAAATCATGAGAGCATGGAATAATCCAGCATGAAATCAGCACACCCTTGATCCTTGAGCCTCCATACTCAAACCCTTGATCCTTGATCCTTATCACCAACCAATAGCCTTGCTGGTTGAAGAAAAATTCTGTCTGTTGGAATTTTTTTGAGTGTGTTATACCACTCCTTGATCCCTTTCTCTGACCATACTGGTCCTGATCCCTGATCACCTTTCTGGAGCCAATCACAATTGATTGAAGAGGTCTTATTGAGCTTAAGACCTGGCGTGTTATACCTCCCCTTAGCTTCTTTGGAGTTGCATTCTGCCAGCCTACTCTTGAGTCCCTTGAGAAGTGTTGTGGTTATCCTTGCTTCAAATCAGTTACTGTTTGTTTTAGAGCTTCTTAAACATTGTGCTTTGTCTTGTATAGCCACCCTCAGTTATCTGGTACCCTTCAAGCGCTTGATTGCGGAGAGTTGGGCAGGTTCATTGAGAACCTGGAGGTTTCTTGGGTTTGAGTTGATCATCCCCAATCTTCTGCTGACAACCAGAGTTATTAGCTTGTGGGAGTTGTTTACATACAACATCTTTTTTTCTTTGAACTCTAAGAAGACTTTAACTTCTTTTGTTCAAGTTTTTCCCTGCATAATCTTGTCTCAGATAGTTCTGTTCCATTGTTACCAAACTATTATCATCCTTATCCTCTACTCCTTGATTCCTCATTTACCAGGTTCTGGACCTTGATCTTGGTTACATTTAAATATTTTTGTAACACTCAGGAGGGCAGCCTAAACAGCACCTTTCCCCTCCGCAGAACTGCCACGGCCTAGCACCTTTGGAGTCTTACATTTGGTCCCCCGGGCCGGGATTGAACCAGCAACCTTAGGATTTACAGTCCCAACCAAATTGAAGATTCAACTCCGAAATCTGATCCAATTTTTTTTCGTTTCTTTTTCTTTTTGTTCTTTTTTAAGATCTGATCCTTCGAGGAAGCTTGGTTCAGAAGTAAGTACTCCCAATTGTGCACCGCCTGGGCAAGATCCTTGTTGTTTTTGTGAAACTCTACTCTTGCCACACTTGTGAGTCACCTTGGAACTCTGCTTGATTGGATCTCTTAGGAACCCGTCAACATGAAATCTGCTGGATCCTCTTTAGCTTTTCGGGCCAAGATGGTCAAAATCAAACCTCAGAACAAAAATTTAGGCTTCAATGGGACCAATGTTGAACTATTCCTGGACTCCTATGAGATGGCTGCGGAATTGGATGGTGCCAGTGAATATGATATGGCTTATCAGTTATGGTTTTTTATCTCTTCTGACAAAGTTATGGAGGTTATCAAATTGTTTGAGGGATTTGAAACTCACAACTGGCGGCTCCTGAAGGAGGCTATTCTGGACTATTGGGGAAAAATAGATGTAGCCAGATTTACTTTGCAAGACTTGGATGCCCTGGTTTCTTAATGGATCTCCAATGGTGGTATCTCCTCAGCCTCTGACTATCAGACTTTCACAAAATCTTGGGACCCTATCCAGTCCTATCTTATCCGGAACAATCACATTGATACGTTGTACAAAGTTTGAGTGCAATTCTTTCAGTCTTTCTCTCCAGGAATGCAGGAAAGAATTCAGGATGAATTGGTGAAATCTGGATCCATGATCACGACAAGAGAAAATTGGTTCAAGCTTCCTGCTTTCATGGTTCTTAGGAATACTGTGGATAAAGTGATGAAAGTTCAAACAGCTCTCACCTTTGAAAAACCTAAAATCACTGAACCAGTCCTTTCCCCCTCTTTTCAAGCATCTAAAAAAATCATGAATAAGATGGAAGCCAATCGCAGACCTAAACCTAATCCTCAGACTCACTGGAGACACATACTATAGATGAAAGCACTAAATTACTTCAGGCATTTTAGAATAAAACAGATCAGAAAATATCCTCTTTAGCCACTCCTAAACCTGCTAATTCTGTTCCTAAGTCTACTATAGTCTGTTATTATTGCTATAGGGAAGGCCATGGTACTGGTAGATGTCCTGAACTCCAGAAGGAAAAGGAGGAGAAGTTAGTAGAGCAGAAGGGAAATAATTTTTTCCTTCTGATAAGATTTCACAGAATGATTTGAGAACTAAGAACCAGCAGACTAAGATCCTCAACATCAGAAACAGGAAACATAGAAAGGAAGAGATAGAAATGAAGAGGAAAAAGAGAGAACCAACAAGCAATAGGACATAAGAGGCTGAGCGGTCAGGAAGGAGAGGATTTGAGGCAAGAAAGACATACAAGCTAGTTTGATAGAGATATAAGCTGATGGTTGGTCACAGAGTTGAGGTGCAGATCACCTTACCAGACAAGGAATGACAACAAGTATGTTTGGAGCGTATTGGATGGGTTCGAAGAGGTGAGTTGGCCAGTTGATGAGTGGTGGTTTGACAGTTGAGAGAATCTTGATGGTGAAATAAAGAAGAATGAGAAGAGAAGAGAATTGAGATAGAAGAGGAAAGAAATTGAAAAAGAAAAGAAAAGTAGATCAAAATATAAAAGAGGAGATTGAAATCTAAAAGAGGATTTAAGAGAACAGAAACGGTCAAGTCGCCCAAGCTGACAAACAGAGAAGAGTCAGAAGAGGAGAATGCCGCCGTTCTGCCGGAGATCCCCGGGGATTGGTCTCCCGGGGATAGGTTTCAAGAGATTGTAGTCGAAGAGGAAGAATTTGTCTATTGGCCGCGGGGACAAGTGGCATTCCCAACACTCCTCGTGTCTGGTGAGGTGGAACATCTATTGAGATTGTGGTAGGGTAGAGTCAAAGATGGAGTTTTGGAGTAGATTCAGAGAGTTGATTGACAAAGCTTTGATGAGTGAGTCCGCCACCATGTCCTCTGTTGGTATTAGGACTAGATTGTAGTTGCAGTTTTGAAATTCTTCTCTCAAACCTTTTGTTTTAATGTCAATATGGCAAGACTTAGAGTGAGAGCCGAAACGTTTAATTTTATTGTTGAGTCCTTTGTTTTTGATATGAAGTGTAGGCTTGGAGATAGGAAGATGGCATATTTCACTTATCAAGTTAGTGACCCACTTGACTTCCAGGAAGCAGTCAAGCAGGGTGTTAAGTTTGGATTCGGTGGATGAGTAAGTTATATTTCTCTGCCTTGATGAGTTCCAGACGACGGGACTTCTGTAATGAAAGATGATGAATCCAGATTGGGATTTGTGGGAGGAGGGATTGTCTCCCCAGGTTGCATCGCTGTATCCAGTAATCACTTTCTCATTTGGGTTGAAACAGAGAACAAGCTTTTTATATTTTGTGGTCTTAAGATACTTCCATACCTTGCGTGCTTCCCTCAAATGGGACATTCCGGGTTTAGAATTGAATCTGGATAGACTGGACACCCCAAAGGCAGTGTCAGGAAGTTTATATTGCGCAAGATGGTTGAGAAGGCCGGTGACTGATTGGTAATTGATGTTCATTTGAGTGAATAGAGCATGATCTTCATTGGTGGCCGGCTCCAGGTGTAGATTTTGAGTTAAAGGAGCACAAGTGTCCTTGCATTCAGTAAGGCCCAACTCTTCTAGTCCTTTATCTATATGTTTTGGTTGACTTAAGAGGATCTCATCCTCCTTCACTTCCATCAGCATACCCAGAATCGTATTAGGTGGGTGACAAGACAAATTTTTGAACTTGGTTAAGAAGTTTGACTCAAAGATCTTGCTCTTCCCAACGTGAATGAGGTCGTCCACATGGAAGTAGAGTACTTCCTTAAATTCAGGGTTGTAGTAAAGGCAGGGGTCGCTGCTTGATTCGAGGTAGCCTTGGGACTTTATCCATCCAGTCAGCGTTTTGTACCAATTCTTAGGGGATTGTTTCAATCCGTATAGGGACTTCTTGATTTTGAGATATGGGGATTTCCTTTGAGATCCTTCAGGGGTTTTAATGATGACTTCTTCATCCAGGGGTGCATGGAGAAACGCTCCCTTGACGTCGAATTGAGTAAAATTCATTTTTTATTTCATGCCGTACAAGAGAGCAATTCTCAATGAACCAAGCTTTCCAGTGGGTGCCCACGTTTTGTTGTAGTCAATGCCAAAGATTTGATCAAATCCTTGAACACACAATCTTTCTTTGTATTTTACTGGTTCCCCGTGACAATTTTCTTTGACTTTGAAGACCCAGGTCGTGTTGAGGATATTGTTTGGTTCTCCATAGTAGTCATCCCATAATTCTTGGTTTTCAATAGAGCTTAATTCTTCTTCAGTTGCCTTCTCCCATTTTGGCCATTTGGGACAGTTGCGGGCTGCCTTGTATGATGGGGGTTTGTAGTAATGGTGAAATCCATAGCGTTGCAGTTTTTGGGTTTCCCGCCTTGGTTGTTGATATGCTTCACTCTTGGGAGGTTCAGAAGCGGAGGTTTGGGTGGTTTCCTCCAGGGAAGTGATTTGAGGAGCTGAGTTGAGAGAATCAGAATTGGATTCTGGAGCTTCCAGAGAGTTGGGATTGGATTCTGAATCCGAGTTGGTATTTGGATGATCTCAAAATGTAAATTGTTTGTCGATCATGGAGAAGTCAGATTCATTGAGTTCCTGTGATTCATGTGAGAAGAGATCAATTCCAGTTGATTCTAGGAGAGGGAATTTGTTTAGATGTGTCCTCAGGAATTTAACATGTTTTGTTTCAATAATGGATTCTAACAAATTAAGGATGATGTAGGAGTGAAAAGAGGGATTGAACCCAACTATTAGCCCTTCGTCCCCCTTCTCATCAAATTTCCTTCCTTTTTGGGTGCAATTAATGAGATATATGAGTGATGATCCTACAGGTTTAAGGTAATTAGTTGGGAGTTTTTTATCAAACATAAGTTCCCAGGGGGAACGGTGATTACCTTCCCAAGGGATTTGGTTGAGCATGAAGCAGCAACTCCTCGTGACTATATGCCAGTAGGTTTTTGGTAGTCAGGACAACAAGAAGGTAGCTCAAGCCGCTTTGATTATGGTTCAATTGGCTCTTTCTTCCCGTCCATTGTTCTGGGAGTGGTAAGGTTTGGAAGTCATCAATTTGATGTGTTTTGATCTAGCAAATTCTTTGAGCGTTGAATTGGTGAATTCCGTGCCTTTGTCGGAGAAAATCTCAGAGGGATAATAGTTGAGTCTTTTTGCTTCCACCTTGAGTATTTGAATTATCACCTTAGGGGTCTTGTCTTTGGAGCTGAGGGGAAAAGCCGCCAGGTAGCCGGAGTAGTTGTCTACTATGGTCAGAAGATATAGATGGCCGCCCTTGGACTGCGGGGAGATTGGTCCGACAAGGTCTAGGTGGATCTGTTTGAGAGGTTTGCTTGAAGGAGTCAATACTGCTGAGAATGGAGATTGGACAATCTTACTCTTTGCGCAGCCCTCGCATTGGAAACAATTCAGTTTGTCATTGGTGAAGAGTCCTTTGAGAATGGGTTTGAGAGTGGACATTGCAGCGTGACTGTACATCTGATGAATTACTTCTAGAGATAGACCTTGGTTCGATGAAGGATTTGGAGAGTGATTGATATGGTGAATGGAAGTTCCTTTCCCCATGGTCTTAGGCTTCTCCACGACGAAGAGATTGTCTCTGATGGATCCCCTTAGTATGGCTTGGCCCATCCTTGTAACTTGAAACTTGTCTTGGCTTTGATTAAGGTCGCATCCTTTGCTTGCTAAGAGACCCGGGCTAATGAGGTTGACGACTATATCTGGAATGTAAGCGCAGTTTTCTAGGGTAATAACTGAGTCTTTCCATTCCATTTTCACGGTTCCTGTGCCGCGAATCTTTAGATTAGCCTTGAGCTTTCCAGTTTTCACCTCCTCCAATTCATCTTGCATCTGCAGGGAGTAGAAGTATTTTTCATCATTGAAGATATGGATGTTAGCGCCAGAGTCAAGAAGCAAATTTGGACTGCTATCAGCGTTTATCCAGAGAGTTAAGAGCGCGTGGTAGTTGATGGTGAGCTGTTTATTGATTTTACTCTTCCATTTGTTTTGCTGTTTGACCCACCAACTTGGAGCAATCTGGGGATGTAGATGGAAACATGAGGATTCGGAGTGGGGTGCATTTGGATCATGGTATCCTTCTCTAAAACGTATCTTGACCCTTTTTGTCTCTTTCTCAGTTTTAGTTCTTGTTGTCACCAAAGTGAGTTCAGAGCCAGATTTAGTGGTTTTTGTCTGGGCCTTGCGCTTGTTGTTGTATTGGATCAGATGATTGAAGACGACGTCAACAGTTAGATGTTTTTCTACGTGCATTATCTGTTGTTTTAGGTTCTCAGGGATAGGTGGGAACTTGAAAAGGACCAAGTAGGTGAGAATTTTGTTGGGCAATTCAATACCAACATCGGTCATTCGAGTTATAGCCTTTCTAGGATCCATCACGAATCCTTCAATGGCGTTTTCATTGAAACCAAAATGAAGGAAGGAGTTAAATATTTGAGCTCACTGGCGTTCTCCGATGAGGCAAAGCGTCAGGTGATTTCCGCCCATAGAAGCTTAGAAGAGTTTATGTTGGTGGAATTGACGACGTTGGTGTGTGTTTTGTTGTCCAGTTTAGAAAGAATAACCGCCCTAATCTACCTATCTTGTTTTATGGAGAGTTGTCCCAAGTTTCTCGTGATTGTGTCTTTTATGTCCTTGAGGTCAATTGAATCATCATCTTATCTTGCCATATCAAGAAATTTTCTTTGTTGAGGGGTGGAATTGCATCTACCGCAGCTTTCAAAGCGACTTGATGGAAATAATCCGTAGCTCCTGCTGGTTTGTTCATCGTGAAGGTGAGTCGGTCGGTCTGGTTTTGGCTTTAAACCATGATAAGATTTCACAGAATGATTTGAGAACTAAGAACCAGCAGACTAAGATCCTCAACATCAGAAACAGGAAACATAGAAAGGAAGAGATAGATATGAAGAGGAAAAAGAGAGAACCAACAAGCAATAGGACATAAGAGGCTGAGCAGTCAGGAAGGAGGGGATTTGAGGCAAGAAAGATATACGAGCTAGTTTGATAGAGATATAAGCTGATGGTTGGTCACAGAGTTGAGGTGCAGATCACCTTACCAGACAAGGAATGACAACGAGTATGTTTGGAGTGTATTGGATGGGTTTGAAGAGGTGAGTTGGCAAGTTGATGAGTGGTGGTTTGACGGTTGAGAGGATCTTGATGGTGAAATAAAGAAGAATGAGAAAAGAAGAGAATAGAGATAGAAGAGGAAAGAAAGTGAAAAAGAAAAGAAAATTAGATCAAAATATAAAAGAGTAGATTGAAATGTAAAAGAGGATTTAAGAGAACAGAAGCGGTCGAGTTGCCCAAGCTGACAAACAGAGAAGAGTCGGAAGAGGAGAATGCCGCCGTTCTGCCGGAGATCCCCAGGGGTTGGTCTCCCGGGGATAGGTTTCAAGAGATTGTAGTCAAAGAGGAAGAAGTCGTCTATTGCCCACGGGGACGAGTGGCATTCCCAACACCTTCCTAACGGTGATTTGATCCCTTTCAACTCGTCTTGACCAATACGTCATCTGGTGGCCTCATACCAACCACCAACTCCTAAGAAGGTATCCTTGGTCTCTGTGGATTTTCAATCATCCTGTGGAACTCTGCAACCTTGGTATCCCCAAGCTATCACTTCTTCCAGCTTCCCTGGCACCTATCAATCCGATCCAGCTAGGAAATGCCATGAGGAACCAAAACCTCATAAATCTCCTCCTGTTCCATCCTCCATTCTTCAAAAACCCGTCGAACACCAATCTTCACCTGAGCCTCCTTCCTCTTATGTGGAAGACATGGAAGTAGAAAGGGAAACACTTATGGAAAGGTTCCAAGACAACTCTGATCCTCCCCCTCTTCAACCTGCCCAACCCTCAGATCCTCTTCCATCACCTCTTCCTCCCTCCACTCAGCCCAAAGTTTGATTTGAGAGGGGCATCTCCAAGGACTACCCTAATGCTGTGGAAGGAGTATTAAGGAAAATTTCTGATCTTAAAATCCCTGATCTATCTGTGGCTGAACTCCTGTCGATTTCTCCATCTGTGGCAGAAGGGATGAAGAAATGGGTTTCTTGTGGATGTGTGGAGATTGGTCCGGACGAATTAAAGGTCTCCTCCGGTACTCTGATAGAGGATTCTGGTGGAACAGATCCCTGTTCAGATACCAACCTGTATTCCTCTCCTCTTGGTTTTCTTCCATGTTTTCTTGGTGATTCAACTAAAACGGTTTCTCTCCTTGTGGATTTGGGTTCTCAGCTCAACTTGATTTTGGACTCCATGGCCTGCAAGCTTAAACTTAGCCCAAGGGTCAGTTTCACTTCTGCGGTCTATGGAATTGGGAATCAGTCCTGTGAACTGGTTGGTATTTCTGAGGATATTCCTGTTCAAATTGGTCAAAATATTGGTGGCACCTGTCACTTCTGGAATACTCGTCTGGATGGTCCCATGATCTTTGGAAGGCCTTTCTTAATGGACTTTGGTGCTACCCTGGTGTTTTCTGATCAAGTTGGGGAGAGAATTCTCCTCCCTGATGCTGATGGCAGAAAGATTGAAGTTCCCCTTTGTTCTTTGGATTCTGGTCGTTGGGAAAGAGACTTCCCTGGTCACCCTCCCAAATCTGTCCTGAAAGGAAAGCAGAAAGAAAACTCTCATTCCTTTCATCCTCATTTTTTAGCAGAATAGTTGGCCCTACTGATAGTTGTAGTTCTCCTCAGCCTCAGACTTCAACTCATGGACCAACTCCCACCTCATAGGCATATCTTTCTTTTTCCTCATGATTTTCTGCTCATCCAAATAAGATCAAAACCCAAACACGTGAAAAATCCAAAAAATCCCAAAATATCTCTTCTCTGTCTGGATCTGTTGTATCTTCTTTTTCTTTTTCTTTTCATCCTGATCACTCATCCTCTATTCTGGTTTTGAATCTCCGCAATGAGTCTAAACTAGATCTTGATCTCAATTCTTTTCTTGTTAGCTTTGGTATGAAGGAGTCTGGTCTTAGGTGGAGGCAATTTGGGGTAGAAGTAAGTCCTCCCAATTGTGCACCACCAAGGGCTTCTACTACTGTTGTTTTCAAAACTCTACCCTGTGCCACACATGTGAGCAATGTGTTATCTTTTGGAACCTCTTTTATGGAGAAGGCACCTTTCAAGGACGTAGCAGAACATTGGACTTGGAAGATGTTGGAACATGGCCTCAGTTTTTGTAGTCAGGTCTCACTGGTCAATGCTTGGAGGCAGCAGGAATTCCTCTCCTTTGCCACCAAGTACAAACCAGTTACAAAGAAGGTCCAGCCAGTCAACCAACCAATGCCTCTCAACCTCAATCCTCCTCTTATGCTTCCTCCGCTGCCCGTGATCCTTACTGTGGTCTATCCAAATCACTCACCGGTCCATTTATTCCCTCTGGTCGGGTCACTGAAGAATGTCTGAAATTGGTAAACTTTGGTCCAGATGGATGGCTTCTTCCTGATGAGTTAAATTTGATCAAAAATATTTTGTCTCTAAGGAAAGATCTATTGCATTCTGTGAAGAAGAGAGAGGACTCTTTAAAGAATCCTATGGTCTTCCTTACATCATCCCTGTAGTTGAACATGACCCTTGGCAAAAGAAAAAGATCCTGATCCCTACGGCTAAAGTTGACAAATTCATCAAGTTGGTCCCCAAATGAGTCCAAACCGGTTTATACAAACAATTGACTTCCATCTATTCCAGTCCTGTTTTCTGTGTTCTAAAGAGTAATGGTAAACTTAGAGTAGTTCATGATCTCCAACCTCTTAATAAAGTTACTATTAAAGACTCTGGCATGCCGCCTGCCACTGAAGAATTTTTTGAATCCTTCTCTGGGAGAGCTTGCTATGGTCTAGGTGACATCATGGGTGGCTATGACAAACAATCCTTGCATCCTATTTCTTGTCCCCTCACTACTTTTGATACTCCCCTTGGTCGATTTCAGCTGACTCAATTGCCTCAACGTGCCACCAACTTGGTTGCAGTCTATCAGGCTCAGATGATGTGGATCCTCCAGGACAAAATCCCAGATCATGCGGGTATCTTTATCAATGATGGTGGGATTAAAGGACCAGTTTCTGACTATGATAATGAGCTCTTACCTTGGCACTTCGGAATCCATTGATTTGTCTGGGAGTATGCTAATGTCTTGGAAAGAATTTTGTTTTGAATCAAGGAATATGGCCTTACTGTCTCTGGATCAAAAGTTGCCGCCTGTGTCCCTGCTTTGGAAATCGTTGGTCATATAGTCTGCAAGGACGGAAGAAGGATGGCACCCTCTAAAGTCAACAAAATCATCTCCTGGCCTACCCCAATAAATCCATTGGAAGTTAGAGGTCTCCTAGGTATTGTAACTTATGTCAGGATCTTCATTCCCTCATTATCCAAAATCTGTATTCCCTTGCGTCGCTTAACCAGGAAGGATGCTGAATGGATTTGGACCCAAGACTGCGCACAATCATTTCAGTTGCTCAAAACAATTGTTGGGAAAGACATTGTTTTGAAAAAGATCACTTATGGACCCGGAGCTGGCAAGATCAAGCTGGAAGTGGACTCAAGTTATCAATCTGTTGGGGCTGTTCTTACCCAGGAAGATGAAAATGGTTTGGATAATCCTGCTCTGTATGAATCTATTCTTTTCTCAGATGTTGAATCCAGGTACTCCCAGCCAAAACTGGAACTTTGCAGTGTGGCCCGAATGTTGAAGAAGCTTCAGACTGTCCTTTGGGGTCAACACATTGAGTTACAAGTTGATGCTGTTGAATAAATTACTGTCATCTCTTTCTTTCTCCTATTATTTCTATTCCTGTTCTTTTCTTTTCATCCCCTATCACCTTTCTTTTCCTCTCAAATGTCACATCAGTGCCTTTCCATCTACATCAGTCGCATCCGCGCAACCTCAATCAATGTCACAAATCTCTTCCTCTTTCACAAAAATGTCTTTCCATATCGTCTTACTTCTCTTCTCAGAACCAGACACCAACAACAACTCAATGAACTTTGGGATACTCAAAACCACGACCAGCGACTCAACCTCACTCGACTCATCCTTTCTTTCTTCTTTCATTTTCTCGTTCTCCTTCTTTCTGTTTCTCTTTTCTTCTCACAACGACCAACTCAAATCAACCCAAACACAACCTCTCAAGCTCATCCTTCAACAAGACCTGAATCGTAAGACCTGAACTCATCGCAATCTCTTTTCTCATCTCAGAGATCTGATCTTTATCAAAAACCACTTCCCAAAGTTCTTCATCACCATCTCCTCAAAACTCAACCTAAAGTCTATCAATCTTGTTGAACGTCTCAAGTCATTCTATTGCGGATGTTGTTTTTCTTCTTTTTGTTATATTCTCTTTTCCTTTTCTTTCAAATCTCTTTTCCTTGTTTTTCTAACGTCTCTTTAACCAATGTCTTTTATCTTAGCCCTCTATGTTCTTGAACTCTTAAATCTTTCACAACAATTCAACACGGTTAAAAGCCGAACTCGATCCGACAAACCTAATTGAAGCCATGGAGGGATCCAGCAACAGCGGCTTCCGCCAGATTATTCTTAAAGCAGCTCTCAAAGCGGTGCCAATTCTTTCAGACGACAATTACTCCATCTGGAAGGACAAAATGTCCATGTTACTCAAACTCAAAGGAATAAAGGAAGCCCTAGAGGATGACTCCAAAAATCTGAGCGCAGGGGACGACATGGAAACAAGAGTCATTCTACTCTCTTGAATTGACTCAATCACTCACAAAAACGTGGTCAATCCATCAAATATCTCTTCCGCTGGACTGCTCTGGCAAACCATCAAGGAACGATTCGCATCCTCACAAACCGCCAACAGAGCCCAAGTGTTCAACAAATTTCTCTACCAACAGTTCAAACCCGACGCAATCAGCCTATTCATCACTGAGACTAAAGTCTCCGTTAAGAAGATGGTCGACGTAGGAATTGACTTACCTGACAACATCCTTTCATATCTCATTTTATTCAAATTTCCCCCGTCACTTCACTCCCTTTGACAACAAATTATGCACTTGGATAAGATTGTCACTCTAGATCTTGTTCTCAATCATCTCACACAACTGGAAAACGAAGTTAAAGTCAAATCCAAAGAAACTAAGCTTAGCAACTCTGCTCTTATTTCATCTCGACCGCCCAAGAAACCTTTTCCCGCTGAATTTCGATTTAGAAAGGGATACCATAATCCTCAATCTCCTGATCATCCCAAAAGTAAATGTTGGCACCTCCACAAGAATCTTGCTCCCAACTGGTGGAAGGAATCTCAAGCCCAATGGAGAGCGCAAATCAACTCTCAATCTAAGGCCAATGAGGTTGCTCACTACGTGTCTCTTCTCACCACGTGGATTGAAAAGATTAATCCTTTAAATCAAATTATCCTCAACTCTGGCGCCTCATGCCATATGTTCAACTCCCCAGAATACTTTACGCATCTTGAAGAAGTCACTGGTGACAAATTTATCAACACTGGGAAGAAGGACACAAAACTTCCCATTAAGGGGAGCGGCACAGTCAAGCTAACTTGGAACGACTCATCCGTCTCTCTCAGCAATTGTTTCTTTGTTCCCGATCTTGTGGTCAATTTGATCAGTCCCGGCGAACTCATCTCCACCAAGAAGTTTACTCTCTCTTCTTTCAATAATCAATTCTCTCTATTCGCCAACTCTCAACTGGCCTTCACTGGATTCATCAATGAGAATCTTTTCGTCCTCAATCCACCTTCTTGAATCAGGAACAACTATAAGTTGTGTCACCTATCACTAAACGATTTGAATTCCAATTCCATTTTATTCCTACATCAATCTTTTGGACATGCCAGTCCGTACCGTCTCAAAAATTTACTACCTTCTCTTTCCTCCAAAGATTTATCTGACTTTCAATGCGAAGACTGTGTTTTCTCTAAAATCTCCAAATCTCCATTCAAAGCTACATCAAGTCCAACAACCAGGCCGTTCAAACAACTGCACATAGATTTAATTGGACCTATCAATCCTTCATCTTGCAATGACATGAACTACATCATGACCGTCATAGACAATTTTTCAGGTTACATATCAGCAATTCCTCTCATGCATAAATCCGACGCCTGCCTTCAACTCAAACTCATTCTTAATCACGAAAAACAAAAACAAAATCAATTCCCTGCTACCATCTGTATAGATGGTGGTGGAGAATTTTCTTCATTGGAACTCAAGGATTTCTTTAAAATCAACTCCATCCATCATTCAATTTCAGAACCCTATCATCATGAACAAAACGGCAAGGTTGAAAGAGCCAATCAAACTCTCACCAAAGCAATCAGGGCTATTCTTCGAAGCTCCAATCTACCTCTCAACCTTTGGGCGGAAGTAGCTAAGGCCGCTTCTCTCTCTTTAAACCAAATTCCTAAGTCTCCAAATCTCCCTTCTCCCTATCAACTGTTCACTGGCAAATCTCTTCCCATTTCCTTCTTCCACCCAATTGGATCCAAGGTTGCCAACCTCGACAACAAGATTAATCGCGGTGAAAAATTCAAAGACAGAGGGCTTCCTGTTACCCTTGTGGGCTATAACCCTAACTTTTTGTCCTTTCAAATTTTGAAACCTGACAACTTGATTATTTCCTCTAAACACGTAAAATTTCTCAAAAATTCCGATTCATTCCAGACTCCCGTGGCTTCTAGTCCTCACTTGGACCAGCTTTGAATTGATCTTGATGATGACCTCTTACAATCTTCTCTCGATCTTCCTTCTCAAAATCAACCTGCTGATTCTGAATCCTCCGATTCTCCAACTGGCAAACAAGTTTCAATCTCTCGTTCTCCTAACAACTCACTCAACAATCTGGAATCCGACTCAGAGTCCGATCCTTCTACTGAACTTGAAGATCAACTTATCCCTTGTTACTCTCTTCGCGATTGATCAAGCTTAAATCCTCCTGAACAATACGGATACCACCACTATTTTGTACCTTGATCTTATGAACAAGCCAAACGATTTTCCAATTGCCTAAAGTGGGACTCCTCCATGGATGCCAAATTAAATGGAATTGAAGCTCTCGATGTATGGGAGGATTATGACGGTCCTGAGCCTGAAAATCCTCTCAATACTACGTGGGTGTACCAAATCAAGGACAACTGTCACGGCAACCCTCTAATTTACAAAAGTCGACTTTGCGTGCAAGGTTTTGATCAAATCTATGGTTTGGACTATCAAGACACTTTCTCCCCAACGGGAAAAGCTGCCTCTCTTTGAATTGCTCTTCTCTTTGGACTGTTTCACTCACTTCCAATCTCACAATTTGATGTGAAGAGTGCGTTTCTGCACGCCCCTCTCTCTGACAAGGTTATCATTAAAAGACCTAAAGGCTTTAATCAAAAATCCAAGTATCTTATTCTGCGAAAATCACTCTACGGTCTCAAGCAAGCCCCTGCAAACTGGTTCCGAACCCTTACCTCGTGGATCCGAGAACAGGGCTTTCACAAATCTATCTCTGACCCTTTCTTGTACATTCACACTGCTTCCAATTCCGTGCTATTCTTCAATTTCGACAATCTCATCCTAGTTGGTCTCGGAGATGATTTTCAACAAAAATTCCTTAAGCGTTTTCCAAACTCAAGCCATCACAAACCCAATACTATTCTAGGAATGAAATATGAACATATCGGAAATAAGATCCTCTTATCTCAACCTAAACACATTGAACACAGATTAGAAGAATTTAAAATGACTGAGTGCAAACCATCATCTATTCCCCTTACCGCCAACGTCAATCTTTCTTTGGCCACTGACAACAAACATGAAGAATTCAAATCCCTAAACATCAATTATCGTTGTGCAGTTTCTCTCATAAACTACATAGCTTGTCTTACACGCCCCAATCTAAGCTTTGCGGTGTCCAGTCTTGAAAGATTCTGCGAAAAGCCGGGAATTCGCCACTTGAGGGAGGTCAAGCAACGTTGGAAGTACCTGAAAGCAACTAAAGATCTCAAACTCACCCTGCAAATAAATCATACTGACACTCAAATACAATTTTTCAGTGACGCGACTTGGAGCAATGATGTAGATACAAGGCGCTCGCAATCTGGTCACTTATCTCTTCTTTTCAATTCTCTTATCTCTTGGAGCAGCTATTGCCAGCGCAATGTCACTCACTCCACGACCAAAGCTGAACTGAATCCCTTGGTCGACTCTTTCCTCGAAGCTATCTGGATGAGGGGCTTAGTCTCCAAACTCTGGAAGACCGAAATTTCTCCTAGTTGTCACTTCATTGATAACAAAGGACTTGACGACAAGCTGAAAAAGTTTGGGTGCAATTCTAAAACTCGCCACATTGATATAAAAACAAAAGCGCTCCAAGAAGAACTCAAGCTAGGCAATCTGACGGTCGAGCTAATTACTGCATCTGATATGAAGGCCGATGGACTCATCAAGGCCAATCCTCTTTGCTCACTCTCCTTGCTCCTTCAACTTATAAACCCAACGTTTTCTACACCGACTTCAGTCTTACAAGTCACCGGGGGTGTTGAATAAATTACTGTCATCTCTTTCTTTCTCCTATTCTTTCTATTCCTGTTCTTTTCTTTTCATCCCCTATCACCTTTCTTTTCCTCTCAAATGTCACATCAGTGCCTTTCCATCTACATCAGTCGCATCCGCGCGACCTCAATCAATGTCACAAATCTCTTCCTCTTTCACACAAATGTCTTTCCATATCGTCTTACTTCTCTTCTCAGAACCAGACACCGACAACGACTCAATGAACTTCGGGATACTCAAAACCATTACCAGCAACTCAACCTCACTCAACTCATCCTTTCTTTCTTCTTTCATTTTCTCGTTCTCCTTCTTTCTGTTTCTCTTTTCTTCTCACAACGACCAACTCAAATCAACCCAAACACAACCTCTCAAGCTCATCCTTCAACAAGACCTGACTCATAAGACCTGAACTCATCGCAATCTCTTTTCTCATCTCAGAGATCTGATCTTTATCAAAAACCACTTCCCAAAGTTCTTCATCACCATCTCCTCGAAACTCAACCTAAAGTCTATCAATCTTGTTGAACGTCTCAAGTCATTCTATTGCGGATGTTGTTTTTCTTCTTTTTGTTATATTCTCTTTTCCTTTTCTTTCAAATCTCTTTTCCTTGTTTTTCTAACGTCTCTTGAACCAATGTCTTTTATCTTAGCCCTCTATGTTCTTGAACTCTTAAATCTTTCACAACAATTCAACAGATGCATGATCTCTTATTGAAATGATCAACGCCCCCAGCCTCCCAAATGCTCCAATGACTTGTTGGGTGTCTTTCATCCAGTTGTTCTCTTTTGATATTGTTCACAGGCCAGGAAAATCTTTCACCATGCCTGATGTTTTATCTCAAAGAACTATTGGAGACGATGAATCACAGGTTGGAATGGATTTCAATGAGGAAAAACCCTTGGTCGGCTCTGTCTTTGCCTTCTCCTCCCAAAATTACTCTTGTTTCCAGCAAGGTTTCTGGCTTAAGTTGGAGCAGTACCTTCCAACTCTCCAAAGACCCCCTGATCTCTCTGCCAAAGAATTTTGGTCCCTTAAAAGGAAGTCCTCCAACTTCTTTGTCCAAGGTTCTAGGCTTATGAAAAGAGCAACTCCTTGTGCACTTGTTGTGGTCACTATCCCTCTAAGCAAGATTCAATCCTGGAAAATCTCCATGAAGGCCTTGGTCATTGTGGGGAAACAAAAACTTATCAAAGAATGTCCAAACGATTCTGGTGCCATCCCTGAAGAAAACCGTTGCTCAATGGTGTAGGAGTTGTGAAGTGTGCCAGAAACGTGATCTTAGGCGCCCGGCCGAAATTTGTTACCCCACTGGAGAGTCCACTGTCTTTGGGAGGATTGCTATGGATGTGGTTCACATTAAGGCTGGTGGAGATAAGTACCTCATTGTGGCTAGAGATGATTTTTCTGGATGGGTTGAAGCAAAGTTCCTTAAGAACCTCAGCTCTGAATCAATAGCAGCTTTCCTTCATGAGACTTGGACAATGCATTACGGCTTGGCCCGATCTTATTCTACGGATGGTGGCTCAGAATTTGGTGGAAAACTTGCTGAAATGATCCGATTGCTCCCTGGAAAACATAGAGTTACTACTCCCTATTATCCTGAAGGACAAGGCATGGTGGAAAGAGGACATGCTCCTTTGAAGGCTGCTCTTGTCAAATTGGGGGGCAAAAGTGGCAAGAATTGTCAAAAGTTTCTCCCCTTGGTCCTCTTCTCTGATTGAATTTCCACCAAGCAAACCACTGGTTACTCTCCTTATGAAATCATCTTTGGTCAGAGGGCTGTTCTTCCTCTTGATCTGGAAATGGAGTCTTTCTTGGGCATCTCTTGGGAAACAGTTTCCTCAACTGCTGACCTATTAGTTGCCAGATCAAAGCAACTGGAGAGGAGTGAAGATATTTGTAACATAGCTTATCAGAAAATGATGGAATCAAGAGCAAAATCAGTTCAGTATTGGGAAGATAAACACCTAAATCAAATCAGGGACCCTTTAAACCCGGGTGACCTGGTATTGGCTTATAATTGTTCCTTGGAAACTCAGTGGGGAAAGCTTTTCTCTAACCTCTGGAATGGTCCTTACCGAGTAGTCCGTCAAGTTAGAGGTGGATCATATCTTTTGGAGGAGCTGGATGGTACTCAGATGGTCAGAAGGTTCTCTGCTAATCAGGTCAAGAAATTTCACTCTTGTGGAGGCAACTTGGTCCAGAAGTAAGTCCTCCCAATTGTGCACCATCTGGGCAAGATCCTTGTGATTTTGTGAAAAATCTACTTCATGCCACGCGTGTGAGCACTTGGGACGCCTCCTTCATTTTATTGCAGCCACTTCTAGGATTTTTGGTTGGATCAACATATTTTTTCTCAACCACGCTCGAGATCAAAATGGCCATTCTTTGGTTTCAATCATTTTTTTTTCCTTTCTTTTCTATGGCATCAAACTTGGGAGCAGACTAGGGACAGTCTTTAAGTTGGGGAGAGATGTGGTGCCCCATCTGGGACACCCTGGCCGCCTTAAGACCTCAACCCATAAACTGTTCCTCAGGCTCATCCAAACCGTCCTTCATCCGCGCGCATTGCACCTTGCGCCTCGCGCGCTGCGCTTCCTTCATCCATGCGCGTCGCGCGCCGCGCCGCGCGCGCTGCACTTCCTTTATCCGCGCGCGTCGCGTCCTGCGCGTTGCGCTTCCTTTATCCGCGTTGCTCATCATTCTTGCCGTTGCGTGTTGCTCGTTGTCTCCGCCGTTTTCATAGCGCATCCTCATCTTTGTTGTTGCCCGTACTCATCTTTGTTGTTGCGCGTCCCAATCTCCTCATTGCTAATTTTGCGCGGCGCTCATCCATGATTTACCAAATCCATCCCAATCGCACCCCCAAGCATTTGGCAAATCCTTGGATCCATCAAATCTCCCATCTCACTTGATCTATCAGTCGTGAATCTCAAGGCCGTCAGGTAAACTCAACCGTCTCAAGCCAATCTCCTATCCGCCCATCCGCGCTCTCATGGACTTCATCCGTCACCTTTCCTGGGGATCTCCCACCCGCTTCTGCCTTCAGAAGGGGTGAAGAGTGCCAACTACTGCCCGCGGACATCCGCGGCGGTTTGGTTCATTTCTCTTTCCCACCCCGTCTGCCTTTGGACGAGGGGTGGGTGACTCTGGTATTGTTGCGCGCGCCCATCCACAGACGGACACAAGTGACCACATGGTTGTCTTCCCTTTTCCGCTCTATTTGTAGAATCCGTTGTACATAGTCTAACAGGGCCTCCTGCCCATATAAGGAGGGGCTCTCCCCTGCCTTTTGGATCCATCAGCATGAGAGCATGAAATCATGCAAGCATGAAATCATGAGAGCATGGAATGATCTAGCATGAAATCAGAGCACCCTTGATCCTTGAGCCTCCATACTCAAACCCTAGATCCCTGATCCTTATCACCAACTAATAGCCTTGCTGGTTTAAGAAAAATTCTGTCTGTTGGAATTTTTTTGAGTGTGTTATACCACTCCTTGATCCCTTTCTCTGACCATACTGGTCCTGATCCCTGATCACCTTTCTGGAGCCAATCACAATTTATTGAAGAGGTCTTATTAAGCTTAAGACCTGGAGTGTTATACCTCCCCTTAGCTTCTTTTGAGTTGCATTCCACCAGCCTACTCTTGAGTCCCTTGAGAAGTGTTGTGGTTATCCTTGCTTCAAATCAGTTACTGTTTGTTTTAGAGCTTCTTAAACATTGTGCTTTGTCTTGTACAGCCACCCCCAGTTATCTGGTACCCTTCAAGCGCTTGATTGCGGAGAGTTGGGCAGGTTCATTGAGAACCTGGAGGTTGCTTGGGTTTGAGTTGATCATCTACAATCTTCTTCTGAAAACCAGAGTTATTAGCTTGTGGATGTTGTTTACATGCAACAGCTTTTGTTCTTTGAACTCTAAGAAGACTTTATCTTCTTTTGTTCAAGTTTTTCCCTGTAAAATCTTGTCTCAGATAGTGCTGTTCCGTCGCTACCAAACTATTATCATCCTTATCCTCTACTGCTTGATTCCTCATTTACCAGGTTCTGGACCTTGATCTTGGTTACATTTAAATATTTTTGTAAAACTCAGGAGGGCAGCCTAAGCAGCACCTTTCCCCTCCGCAGAACTGCCACGGCCTAGCACTTTTTGGATTCTTACAATGTGATCACCAATTTTGAAATTAGGTTCCTTATGGGATTTATCCCACCTTTGCTGGTTATACTCTACAGCATCCTGGACAAAATTAACAGCATGTTTGTTGGCTACATCTATCATTTTTTTGAAATCAAGTGATGTAGGGTGAATATTGGTCAGCTGGTGGTTCAGGTTATCCTTGGGTAGTCTAGGAATCCATCCTCTTTACAGTATGTAAGTTGCTTCCTTAGTGGTAGAGTGCTTGCTACTGTTGTAGGCCATCTCCAATGCAGGTAAAAGGCTAACCCAATTGTGGCAATAACCATCAGAATTCTTGTATTCTAGTCAAAAGCCACAGAATCTCCTGAGCATGTCTTCCAAGGTCTGAATCATCCTTTCAGCTAATCCATCCATCTGAGGGTGATAAGCGGTAGAGAAAGCTAAGGTTGTTCCAAAGATATCATGTAGGTTCCTCCAGAACTCAGAAGTGAATTTAGGATCTCTGTCACTGATAATAATCTTGGGAACTCCAACATCAGCAATGATTCTTTTCCAAAATAATAGGGCAACTTCCATAGCAGTGTCTTCCTTGTGATTAGGTAGGAACTTTGCTTTCTTGGAGAACCTATCCACAATGACTAAGACTGAGTTGTAGGAATAGGCTCCTCCTGGTGGTAGCCCAGTTACAAAGTCCATATTGATGATCTCCCATCTCTTCTTGGGTTCAGCAATCTTTTGTAGTAGTCCAAACCGTTTCCCAGTAGTCCCGTTAGACTTCTGACAAGTTTCACAACTGGTTATGTACTGTATAGTGGAGTCTCTCCAATTAACCCGCCAAGCGGTTTTTTAACCTTATCCAAGGTTCCATCAGCAGAAAAATGACCAGATGAGCAGTTATCATGGCACTCAGCCACAACATGTTTGATATGGTCATCCTTAGTTAAGACTATGACACTTGAATATTGATGCCTATAGTATACCAGACCATCCCATATGGTGAACCTTTGGGCTTTTTATGGTTTCAAAAGAAGTTCAGGTAGGCTATTGATCAATTCAGGAGGTGGAGAAGTACTTTCCATGATAGTGATCAGAGTCTTTATGCAAGAACTGTAAGCTTCTGTGATAGAGTTGAACAATGATTCATTTAGTTCACAAACGTGGATGCCCATTATAGGAGCTTCAATTTTTAACCTGTTAATATTAAGGATAGGGAAGATGTCATTATCCTCTGGATCATAGGCAGGGTTACTTGGGTCATTGGGTAACACATTCCTGCTTAAACTATCAGCATTCTGATGTTTAGTCCCAGCTTGATGAACTATGGTCATCTGTCCTCTGTACTTTTGTATAGCTATCTGCCATCTCAACATATGCCTGCTAGGGGTCTTCATGTTCATCAAGGTTCTGAAAGCATTGCAGTCAGTAATAACGGTGAAGTTGGTGCCTTCTAAGTAATAATGGAGTTTCTCTAGGGCCCATACTAAGGCCAGGCATTCCATTTGGCTTGCACTGTACCTTTTCTCAGTATCTTTAATTTGTCTAGATATGAAGAGTATAGGTTTTTCCCCTGGTTTATCATCTTCTATGAATTCCTGGTGTAAAGCAGCTCCTAGCCCTTCCATGCTGGCATCTATTTAGAGCTTAAAAGGTTTAGAGTAATCCGGCTGGATCAGTACTGGAGCTGATGTCATTGCAATTTTGAGTTCCTCATAGTTCTTGACTCTATCATGAGTCATTTGAAACACGGTGGTGTTGTTGCAGATCTCATACAAACATTTGGTTAGAAGAGCAAACTTTGGTAAATACTTCCTATAGTAGCTGCAGAAGCTGATGAAGGATAGGAGTTCAGTTTTATTCTGGGGCATAGGCCTATTCATTACTGCTGCTATCTTGTTTTGGTCAGCAGCTTAGGTTAGTCCAGAGACAATGTGTCCTAAGGCTTTGAGTTCCCCGTAGCCAAAGTTACACTTTTTCATTGATACTTTCAATCCTACGGCAGAGATGGTTTTGAGGACTAGCCTTAATTTCTCCATGTGAGTATCCCAATGATCAGAGTAAATGATAACATCATCAATGTTTACCATCATCCATCCCTGTCTGATGAATAATGCAGTACTATGTCCATCATCCTTTGAAAATGAGAAGGAGCATTTTTAATACCAAAAGGCATCCTAAGATACTCATAAATTCCCAAATGACAGATAATTTTCATGAATTTCCAGCTATCAGTGCTGATAGGTATTTGGTGAAAACCTTTCAGCATATCCATGGTGGTTATGTACTTAGCCTTGCACAGGTTATGTAGAGCGTGGTAAATTCTTGGAATTGGATAATAATCAGCTTGGGTGTAGTTTTTAAGCATTCTAAAATCTCCAACAATTCTTGACTTATCATTGTGCCAAGCTATAATTACTGGGGTAGTAATATCCACTTGTTCATTGTGGCCTACTTTCCTTAAGACTTTTAAGTCAAACAACTCTTGAATATGAGTTTCCAGAGCAGCTCTGGATTTTGGACTAGAAGGGTAAGCAGGTCTCCTGAGTTTATGTGTGTAAGGAGGCTAAATAGTTAGAGTTAGGATCATATCATGTCCTTTGATGTTACCAATGGGGTGATATTTGGTACATAAAGCATTCTGATTTTCATAGCATACTTGTAGGATATCCCATTTCTGTTCTTCATTGAGAAGGGAATTCAAAGAAGCTTGAGAGAAGTATTCCTGATTGAACTTCTCTAAGTGTTTTTCACAAGTTGAATCAGAATTTTGAGCATTGACATGACATATTTGGAACTTCTTATTCCAGTCTCCTCCTACAGTGAAGTATCTACCTTTTCTGTGGAATAAATCTATACCATAAAGGCAAAGAGAATCATTCCCAAGGATAAAATAATCACATACTCCCTTTTGGAGCACTACAAATTCAATGTTCAGTTTGAGTGATCCTTTAGAGTGAGGGGGTATGATGTCAGAAGACCATACTCCAACAGCATTGAGAAAGAGTTACAAATGCTGAACTTAGCCTGAGGTACTGGTAGTAAGTTCAGTTTCCAATTTGGGTCTTGTTTTTCCAGATAAGTTGAACCAACACAAGAGCAAAACACTCCACTGTCTAGAAGTAACTTAACCGGGGAACCTTGGATTAAACCAGTAGCATAGCATGTTTTGCCTGAAGTGTAACTTTTAAAGGCAGAAGGTTTTAGAGAAAAAGCCTTAGCCTCATAGATGTGGTGAATTTTCATGTTGAAATTCCATTTTTGAGGTAAGTTAGAATCCTTATTGACAGAATTTATGTCCAGAGAAGACTCAATACTACCTTCAATACCATTGATAGGGTTAGTGATTATTAGATCACAATCAGAGAGTGATCCGTCAATATCATCAAGGTGAGGGTCAGGATTGTCATACTCTTCTCCTTCAATAAGATTAATCCTTTTACTAGGTAGAGGACAATCAGGTTTTAGGTTTCCTGTTTGGTTACAGTTCAAACATACTTTTTCTTTAGATTCTGGAGTCTTCTTGAATTCCAAGGTAGATGAATTAGTGGCAGGGGATTCTTTAGTTTTGGCAGTATATTCTTCCCTGTTCCTAGTATTTTTTTCCCTTGGAGGTCTATTGACCCTTTTATCAAGACCATTCATATGAATAGTTTCTTCCAATACACCCATTAAGGTGGAAAGATCTGAATCCATAGGCATTCTACACCTTAAACTGTGGTTGATTTGTGCGCAACATAAGTTGAGGAGTCTTTCATTGAATTCTTCTTTATCAGCATCAGGATAAAAGCATTCCAACCTCTTTTTCTGGTCTAAGCACCACTTATGAGGTTTGTCTTTGGATGGATCAAACTGGGAAGTTTCAAAAGTTTTCATCATCTTTCTTTTCCAAATCCTGGTACCAAACTGCACTTTGATCAATTCTTTCCAAGAATTCCAGGATAAAGATCCAACTTCTTCTCTTTTATTGATAAACTAATCAAGATCTACTCCTTCAAATAATCTGGGAAATCTTACCACAGCTATTGCATCAGGGAGCTCATAGGACGAAAGAGTGTAGTCAATAAACTTAATGAAACTGGCATGGTTTTATTCTCCTTCTCCAAAGAATTCAGGCATTCAGTGATGAGAGGAAGTAGCTTCAAAGCCTGCTCCATTTCAGGAGTAGGACTGGGTCTGAAAGACTCATTCCTAGTTATCCTGGCCCTGGGAGGAGCACTAAGAGTACTGGTGAACCTGGCAGGTCTAGTTACTTCTAAGTCATTGACCGGAGAGTTGTTAGAGTTGATCTTAAGATCTCTGAGATCATTCTTAATCATACCTAACTCTAAATCAAGTTTGTTTCTTAATAAGTCAATTTTGTTAGTCAGATGAGCTGAAGGAGTAGGACTAGTTTTCTTAAATTCTTCCTTAAGCTGGTCTATGGTTGCAAGAATATCTTCCTGAAGAATTGATTGGTTGTCATCAATATGTTTCATCAGGTGCAACTTACTAGCTCTTATACTATCCTTGATTTGTTGTATTTCCAACTCATCAATTCTCATAATCTGAGACTGACTTTCAATCACTCTAAAAATACTTGAACTTAATTTGTCCAATTGGTGATTAACTTTGTCAAAGCATTGGCTAATAATAGTAAAATTGTGAGACACATTTACAGAAAAGCTATTGAGAGCTTCTACATCTAATTGTGGTACACCTTTTTCCATTTATGGGCTAAGGATATTATTTTGTCCCAATGCCTTGGGTTCCTGAACTCCTGATGGGCTGAGGAACTCTTCTTTTTGGGGTACTTTCTCTTTAAGGAAGCTTACCTATCCCAAGGATTCTAGTTCTGCACTTAGCCTTCTATTTCTTTCCTTGGGATCAACGTTTGCAGAGAAATCAGAGATTCCTTTGCCTGAGAAATGGCTTTTCTCATACCTGGTTGATCCTCCTGGGTCTGAGCCAACCTGAATTGTTCCCAATAACTCACGTGCTCTTTCACTAATACTTTGACTTTTTCCTCCTTGGTTGAGCCCAGCTGGGGTGGCGTAGGAGGACCTGTACCCTCCTGGGATAACATGGTGGGCAATGGATGGCTCTCCAACAGTTTTTTGGTTGAGTGGGGGGCCGCAGTCATTGCCGTCGTTGTCCCGCATGACGCTATGGTCACGGGTTTGAGTCCCCTCATTGCGCTTGCAAATGGAGTTCTTGCGTGCACGGGTTCCTCCAGGCAGAGATCCATATGACCGGGCTCTACCGGTTGCACGGGTGTTGCGCCTATTTTGATTCATAGCACCAAAAAAAATGTGTAAGTCTTTTTTCAAAACTGTTGAAAAAAGACTTTAAAATTATAAAAATAATATTTTTTGTGTGTTTTATATTTTTAATAATTGTTATATATATATTTTAACTTACTTAGAGTTAAATTCAAGGGTACCAACACCTGATTTGGGTCACAACTATCCTTGGAGGGTATTCCAACAGGGTCTGAGTGAGTTCCAATCAGATCCTGGGATAAATCCAAGGGTAAATCAAATGGTACACCGTCTGGGATGTCCTCTAGGAGGTCCCGGTCAATGAGATCACCAAAAACAAAATCCACTGAGATGGATAAAAACAAAAAAATATATGTTTAATATTTTTTGTATTTTTACGTGTTAAAGTGATTTTTAAAAAAATAATCACTTTTATTATTTTTGGATTTTTCTTTATCTTCAGGGTTATTTACTTTATAAATATAAAGCTTCCTTTAATAAATCTTCCACTCCTTATGTTGCCTTAATAAAGAATTGAACTTGATAATTCTTTCAAGCTCAAGTTCTTTGTCTTTTATAACCTGCTGTTTATAATAAAGCAATTTCTCCTGTTGTTGCTCAGGAGTTATAATAACAGGGACAAAGTTACAGAGTTTTTGTTCTTTTTTCTTTTTAAGAAGGTTCAAATAATAATTGATCAATTCTCCATTGGCCTTAAGATCCACTAGAGAAACAAATGATCAAAAATATATGTTATAAGTATGTTAACTTATTTTTAAAAATAAATAGACTGGTCCAAGGAATAAATAATTAAAAATTAATTATTTAAGGATATTTCCCGGCCAGACCCCCAGTTGTCAGCTCTCTGATACCAGGAACTTTGCAGTCCTTTAGCTACAGAGAGTGATAAAAATGCTGGAATGATAATAATAATTATTATTCCAATAATAAACGCTTAGAATCTCAAATAAATGATTAAATAAGAGCAGTTGCAAGGTTTAATTGGTTTGGTAGTAAATGGTTTTCAATATAATATAAAAGAGGGGCCACAGTATGATACTACTGGGGATCTTTACAGACTAGCAACCTCTCTTCAAGGGGCCTCCATAGGTAGTTTAAGAACCTTGGAATAAATATTGGTGCCTTAGAAAGGACTCATTCCACTAATGGCCGGGCTTAACAGCACAAATGGCCTAGACAGGAAGGGTAAAACTCACTCTGAGCACTTTACCATGAAAATCCTGTAATAATTGGAAGGGGCTCCAGAGCAGATGGGGTAGATTGCTTGACTAAACTTCAATGGTTGATTGGTTAATAAAGGTAAATAATACTACTACAGACTAAGTCATAAATCACTTGCTTATCTTCATATAAGCACTTGATTAACAATGACACGGTGTCTGATTGATAATAAATAATTCCTGGTAACTGATTAAATTATCAAATAAATGGATCCAAAGAGGTCTGTATAAATACCTTTTTGGGGTGATTTTGGTCTTCTCAGGGCAGGTAGAGAGGTTTCTGCTAGTTTGCTGAGGCTGGCAAGCCAGTCAGGGCAAGATTAGCCCGTCCACTTGGTGCTGTCAATCAGCTGTCCTTAGATCTGCTGGATTTCTGTACTATTTTAGCCACAGGATCTGTTAATCTGTTATGGCGTAAATTTTATCATTCTGTACTCATCCTTCATTTGTAATATTGATATTTTTTTAACACGTGCAGATGTGGATGTTTACTGATTTTTCATTGTCTTTTGATCATGTAGATAATTGTTAATAATTTTTATGAACACTTCTTGTAAGGTTTTGTGGTCTTCAAAGATCACAATCAGTGATTTACGTGGTAGTCCTTGATCTTTTATTTATGATTAAAAAATGTTTAAAACTTAATTTTAATTGATTTTATTTAAGCTTTAATCTTTTTAGATCATTAGTAATGCATATTTCCGTTGGTTACATACACTAGGCAACCCTAACTAGGTTGTAGCTCTTCTGAGCGTTACCTGGTTGTCAGATTAGTCACGACTGATCCGGGCGCAGGGATCAGTTAGTAAAGATCCGCTCGGGGTAGGATCTGCTGCGTGCATGGCAGAATCATCTGCGCGCGGGTCTCTAGTACGCAGGATCCTGCTGCTACTAGTACGTAGGGTTATGTAATGATGCGGGGCTGCGCGGGGGAATTGTGACATAACACATTTCCGTGTGTAACTCCTAAAATATACACAACACCTCAATTCTGAGTGAATTTTAGGTGTAAACCCTATACGTGAAAATACATGTGAAATATTAGAATGGCCAAAAAGTGCCATACAGGTGTCGTAATTTTTAGTACTTTTCTTTTTAATTATTTTAAAAATATAAGGACTTGTAATTCAAGGGTGGGGTCAGTGAGTGACCCTACCTAATTTTGGGTGAGGAATCCATTCCTGTAATAATATTTATGGATTTCTCACTTCTTAATTTGTTAATTGAGGTATTCTTATTTTCCATAGTTTGTGTTACTATTTGACAGTTTTTCTCTGTACATAGCAGCAATCTGACAACTGGCCCAAATCAAGCAACAAGAAGGAGGCAAGGGAATTTTTGGGGCTGTGTTCCTATGTCCGGATGTTCATAAACACATACTCAGCCCTATCAGCACCAATCAGAAGGTTAACCTGGATAGATGTGGATTTTTTCTGCGATGAGAAAAGTCAAGAGGTCTTTGTTTTGCTCAAGAGGATAGTGGGGGAAGATATAACCCTCAAGAGTATCAACTATAATAAAGGATCAGGGAAGATCATACTAGCAGTAGATTCAAGCTATATGGCTGCAGGGGCAGTACTGATGCAAGAGGACCCAGAAAGTAGGCCAAGGCCAGTCTACTATGAGTCAGTAGGATTCTCAAAAACAGAAAGGAAATACTCCCAATCCAAGCTGGAACTGTGTGGGGTTGCAAAGGTACTCAAGAAACTTCAAACAACTCTCTGGGGGAAACAATTTGAGCTCCAAGTAGATGCAAAAGCCCTCATTTAAATGATCAACACGCCTAGTCTACCCAGTGCCCCAATGACTAGATGGGTGGCTTTAATCCAACTTTTTTCCTTTGAACTAGTCCACAAGCCAGGAAAGACATTTAACATTCCTGAAAGCCTATCAAGAAGGCCAGAAGAAGACCCAGAGGAATTCCACAAGGACTTTGATGAAGAAGAGGAGTGGATTAGCCCACATTCAGGGTTAGGATTAAAACACCTCAATCTCCTTGAAGGACAGCGAACAAACACAGCCCAAGATAAATTCTGGGAAAAAATGCAAGAGTACTTATCCACCTTGCAAAGGCCAGCAGGAAGCTCTGACAAGGATTTCCAGAAATTAAAGAGGAGATAACCAAATTTTTATATGGAGGGAGGAAGACTAAAAAGGAGAGGAATCTGGGGCCCGCAGTTGGTAATATCAGTAAAGGAAGAGAAGGAGAAAATCATGAAGTAGTTACACAAAGAAATGGGACATAGGGGAGTCAAGAGACCTACAGAAGAATCAAGATCAGGTTCTGGTGGGAAGGAATGAAGAAGATGATAGGAAGGTGGGTCCAATCCTGCAAACCATGCCAAAAGAGGAGCAAACTCCAGCAGAAGGAAGAAGGTAGGCAAGCGGTCTCAGTTACCCTGTTCCAGAGGGTGGCCATGGATGCAGTTCATGTAAAAGCAGGGAAATGGAAGTATCTTGTGGTAGCCAGGGATGACCTCTCTGGATGGGCAGAAACTGTGGGGTTGGCCAGTCTGAAGTCAGGAAGTATAGCTACTTGGTTCGTATCTGAATGGATATACCGGTATGGCATACCCAAGGAAAAAACAGTGGATGGGGGAGGGGAATTAAAGAAAGAACTCCAATCAGCTATCAAAAAAGTAGGGACCAAGCTCAGGGTAGTCACACCTTACTACCCGGAAGCCCAAGTAATGATAAAAAGGGGTTACAAGTAAATAAAAGATGCTGTAGTAAAAATATGTGGAGAAGATGGGGCCAAATGGAAGGAATACCTACGATTGGTTACCTTTGCAGACAGAATCTCTACCAAGGGGACTACATTCTTCTCTCCATTTGAACTACAGTTTGGCCAGCCAACAGTCTTTCCCATTGACTTGGATACGGAAACCTACTTGGGAATTGAATGGGACCAAGTAAACACCACCTCAGACTTACTGCAAGCCAGGGCTGAGCAATTAGCTCAGAAGGAAGAAAACATTCAGAAGGCACAAGAGAAACAAAAAGAGTCAAGGGAAATGTCAATAAAGTATTGGGACAGAAGATTAGCGCATAAAATTAGGAAACCCTTGAGAAGCGGGGACCTAGTTTTGTATACAATAGAACCTTTGAATCACCGTGGGGGCTACTCTTCAAGAATAGGTGGAATGGGCCATACAGGGTAGTGGAGCAAGTAAATAATGGGCCCTATATCCTTGAAGAATTAGATGGGACAAAATTGACAAGTACATTTGCAGCCAGTTAAGTGAAGAAATTTTACAGCAGAGGAGCACCCATGGAAGGAGAAGAGGACAAACAGGAAGAAACAGAAGAAGAAGAAGGTAATTGAAACACAAAAAAAAAGAAAAGAAAAAAGAAAAAAGAAAAAAGAAAAGAAAAAAAAAAAGAAAGAAAAAAAAAGAGGAATAAGAAGGAGAGCATGTGAAGCCTGATGTCTATAGGCAGGAATGCTGGGGACAGCATTAATTTGGGGGGGGTGTGGTGCTCCAAAACCTAACCTATAGCCATCAGACTCAATTTTCTAGTATAAGAACAGCTCCAATCATCAAACAGACCTCATAAATGGATTCTACACCTAAAATAACCCCTAGTCACTCAGCCAAAGTACCCCTCTATCTCTCATGGTTTAGAAGATACAGCCCAAATCAACCCTGGCCTACCCATACCCCTACCAGGTGTCACAGACCAGTGAGAGTCATGGAAATACCCTGGATGCCTCCAAGTACATACCACATACAGCAACAACCATACATAATTAGTATATGCAATACCCTGGATGCAGCACCAAACAAACCTGCAGCATTATACATAATTAATATATGCAGGACCCTGCATGCAGCACCAAACAAACCTGCAGAAGTATACATAATTAAGATATGCAAGACCCTGCATGCAGCACCAAACAAACCTGCAGCAGTATACAAAATTAATATATGCAAGACCCTGCATGCAGCACCAAACAAACCTGCAGCAGTATACATAATTAATATATGCAAGACCCTGCATGCAGCCCCAAACAAACCTGCAGAAGTATACATAATTAATATATGCAAAACGCTGCATGCAGCACCAAACAAAAGGCTGTGTACAGAAGAAATATATGCAATTCATTGCATGAAGGACCAAAAAAATGACCAACCACCACTATACAGAAGTAATTTATGCAGGGGGCACCTGTATCTATGCAGCACAGCAATGCATGCAAGGGTGTACATGCATGTAGATCCTGCACAGCCTCCTCCTCTGACCAGAAAAAATTCCTCATGAACTGTATTCACTGTAACAGGAAGACCCTCAGGGGCAGCCCTGAGGGCAGGATTTTCTATAAATAGAGGGCCTCTCTCCCCCATCCAGGTCCCATCATCAGTTCCCCCCATCCTCCCCTACAGGGGATCACCGTGCCTCCTAGGCACCCTTAAACCATACTTCTACTACTCTCAACCATTATCCCATAACCCATACTATCATCATCACCAATCTCATATCCCATACCATCACCATCACCATCACCATCATCATCATCATCAACCACCACCATTACCCTGGATCCTCCAACATCATAAGCAAATAGTTTTGACCATGACCCGACCCAGTAACTCATAATTTTGACCATCCACCACCACCCTTATTTACTCCATAACCCATACCTTTGAACATCACCACCATGTGCCCATAACCTGAACATCATCACCTACCATCATCATCATCAGTCATCATCATCACCTGCCATCATCTTCATCAGTCATCATCTTCATCAGTCATCATCATCATCACCTACCATCTATATCATCATCCATCCTCATCATCACTTACCATCATTGTCATAAGTCATCATAATCATCCCTTACCATCATCATTCATTGTTCATCATCATCATCCATTGTCATCATCACCTACCATCATCTTCATCAGTCATCATCATCATCACCTACCATCATCATCATCATCCATCCTCATCATCACTTACCATCATTGTCATCAGTCATCATCATCATCCCTTACCAACATCATTCATTGGTCATCATCATCATCAACTTCCTTGAAAATTATAAATCATCATCATCACTTACCATCATCATCTTCACCTACCTTGACCATCATCAGTCATCAGCATCACCTACCTCATCCATCATCATCCATCATCATCACCACCTACTTGACCATCATCAGTCTTCAGTATCACCTACCTCATCCATCTTCATCACCTACTTCCTCAATCATCATCATCATCAAAAATCACCATCAATCATCAACTATAGGCCCAACCATTTCAACCTTTATTCAAATCATCACCTGTATCACCAAAGGAGTATCAGTCATTAACCAATAAAATAAATATAAAAAAATATATTAAGGATAAGACTAGAGAAAGGATTCTTCCATCACTCAGCTTCTATCCACCAGTTCACCTATCTGTTCCACCATTTCTTCCTTATCAAGCTTGAATACATTGATCCTAGGTCTGATAGAGACTACTATAGTAGCAACTCTATTTGAAAATCAGCCACCATTTCTCTTTTCTTTTATTGTTGTGAGACTACTATAGTAATCAGAGGGGCAGGCAATTCAAAACCACCCTTAGTATTCCTCAATCTTATTTGAAGTTGTAATAATAAATTCCCCCTCCAGTGACTGCCAGAAAGCTATTTGCTAAACTTTACCCAATCCCAAAGGAGTCTCCACAACGCTACTTCCCCACTTGCTTGCTCCCATCCATCTCATCCGCTTCACCCGCTACTTCTTGTTGGAATCTGACAGCAACTGGAGACACCCAACACTCAGACCAACTAGACAAACCATAGACCAGAATAGGATGTCCTAGTGTAGAGTAACCTAACTATGTATATCCAGAATCTTGATCATTGCCTAGTTAGGTTTTAAAGAGCTTGTACTTAAGATACTGTCATACCAACTCTTGTTCTCCTTCTCTCACTCACTTTGTCGCGTCTTGTCTCCTTCTTACTTGTACCTTGTTCAGGTACTGTTCCCATCTCTCTCGTCTATTTTGGTCCCATCATTTGTGCCCCACTCTTCCTCACTTTCTGGTCACTTCCTTCAGTTTTGCCTTTATCTCTTTTGATCTTCTTTCTATCTCTTTCTTTTGTCTCGATTCTCGTCTGCAGTTTCCTCTTATGCTTGCATCCTGAAATCAATACTCACTTCGTCGCGTCTTGTCTCCTTCTTACTTGTACCTTGTTCAGGTACTGTTCCCATCTCTCTCGTCTCTTTTGGTCCCATCATTTGTGCCCCACTCTTCCTCACTCCCTGGTCACTTCCTTCAGGTACTGTTCCCATCTCTCTTTTCTCTTTTTGTCCCATCATTTGTGCCCCACTCTTCCTCACTCGCTGGTCAATTCCTTCAGGTTATGAGCCCAGTCAAATACCAGCCGTGCGGCCAATAGGACAAGGAGCGTAGTGTAGATTCAAGTAAATCAGAAACCATGGCCAATCTCCCTTCATCCCCATCTTCAACAAACTCTCCTCCACCCACTTCTTCCAGTGGCTTCCCTTCCTCTCCCACCTACTCCACTGCATCATTGGGGAATACTGTTCAGAACCATCTCCTAGGATTTGAACCCCAACGTTCAACTCATTCATCTCCCAACATTATGACCGACTCCCATGACTCCCGCGGTATCCTGTGTGAAAATCTCTCCGGACCTGGAAACTTCTCCAGCTGGCAAAACAACGTCATGACAGCCCTTGGATACAAGGATCTGGACACGGTTGTTCTCAAAGGTTCCAATGAAGTTACTCCAGAGGTTAGGCTGAAGAAGAAGCAAGCCACCACCTTTATCTGCTTACACTTGGACAAACAAAACTTCACTCGTTTTTTCAAGGATCCAACTAAATACAAGCACAAAGAACTGTGGGACGCAATCTGTGATCACTACGCCACCAAGTCCCTTGAGAATGTGGTCAACCTCATGGATCAACTATACGACATCCCCTTCTCCAGCGGTGACCTGCAAGACTCCATCAATAAGTTCCGCAAGACTTTTTGATTGCTCTTGGAAGTGTCCTTCAACAACCTGGACACCTCCACTATAGAAACACTTTGGGCAATCATTATCCTAAAACAACTCCCTTCCTCCTTTGCCGTCATGCGATCCTTGCGATTTGCCCAATATAAGGGAAAACAAGCCAAAATCGCAATGGACACATTCCTGTCCGACCTTGAACTTGAAATACAGCAACAATCCGAATCCACCAAAGTGACTCAAGCCTCTGCATTCAACGTATCACGCCAACCCTCATCTAATCCTTCCCAGAACAAAAACCAAAAACAACGAAACATTTGCGAAAATGGGGTACACAATCCAAATACCCTACATACCCCTGATCAATGCCACCAACTGCATCCAGAGCTAGCCATCGCCTACCATCAGGCTTCTCTCAGTTGAATTCAAAATAAGACTCAACCCGGTAAAGCAAATCTCAGTTCAAACAACGTCAACCCTGACTTAGTCATCCTAGATAGCGGAGCCTCCGGTCACTATCTCAAGCACGGGGAGTACTTTGTTACTTTCCAATCCTCCAACTCAACCCTTTACACGGCCAATGGCACCCCTCTCAAAATAGTGGGACACGGCAAAGCCATTATCCCTCTGGCTTTGGGAATTCTGGAAATCCCACATGCACAGCTAGTTCCTGACCTATCCAATTCTTTGATCTCCATGACCCCTTACCTCCAATCTGGATACTCCATCAGACCAACCAGCAACGGTTTCGAGTGTATCAAGGACGGTCATCAACTTATGACTGGTAATTTCTCAAACAACATTCTTGCCCTTAACATCTTGCACCCCAGAGCTCTTACAGCCAAATCTCCCCTTGATCTTCATCGCTTGCTGGGTCATCCCAATGACAATTACCTCCAAAAGTTATTTCCCAATCTCCCAAATACTCCTATCCACTGTTCCGAGTGTCTTTCTTCTAAAATGACCCGGACCCCTTTTACCGGTCACTTTCCCACTCCATCCGCCTGTCTTGAATGTATCCACATGGATATTTGCGGTCCTATTTCTCCCATTTCTAAGGGAGGAAACCGTTATTTTCTGAAGATAGTGGATGGCTATAGTCGTTATGCTTTCATCTATCCGATTAGGAGTAAGTCCAATGTGTACAATTGTTTCATCTCCTTTCTCAATGAAGCTGAATGCTTCTCCAACCACAAAGTTAAATCAGTAGTGTCGGACAATGGGGGTGAATTTGTCAATGAGAGGTTCAGTACCCTCTTCAACAACAAAGGAATTCACCACATCACCACTGCTCCATACACACCTCACAAAATCCTTTCTCCAAACGGGGGAATCAAACTACCATTGAGAAGACCAGGACCCTCCTTCAATCCAGTGGGACCCCTCTGACCTTCTGGGGAGATGCAGTATCAACGGCCGTTTTCTTAGAAAATTGGACTCCTCACTCCGCCTTGAACTTCTCCACTCCCTTTGAAAAATGGACCGGTAAACCTCCTCAGCTAGATCATCTAGCCCCTTTTGGAAGCAAAGCCATAGTCTATACAGAAAAGAAATGGAGAAATTCCAAGTTCTATCCATCCGGTGAAGAAGTCATTCTAATAGGTTTCAACTCCCACCACTGTTCATTCAAAATCTGGGTCCCCAAATTGGATAAAATCCTCTGGTCACATCATGTCAAGATATGTCCCAATACCTTTCCCTTTAAAAACCTTCCCCAAAATCATGATCTCCCCACACTCCTCATTTGTTTCCAATGAACAATCTGCCAGTCGCTCCATCTCCTACACTCACCAATATTTCTCCAATCGAGGTGACCAAATGTGTAAATCCAGTCAACCTGCCAGCTGTGGAAGAGGACATCAAACCTCCTCAATCCCCTGAAAATGATTCTTCCTCAAATCTCAATCCCATCTCTCAGCCCCCAGCCTCTAAGCATCACTGCTACGTTCCCTGGTACAACTCCGCTCCCAGGGAGGTTGGTTCCGACATTTTGGAAGAACAAATCCTCCCAACTAGAAGACGTAATCAAGCGCATGTCATCATTTCCGAGCCCTCCGCACATCATGACCCAAGAACCGTTTCTGAAGCTAAAAGTTCCCCCAACTGGCCGGACTGGAAGGTTGCTATCAACGTCAAAAAGGATAATTGCATCCAACATCAGGTGTGGGAAGTGGTTCCCAAACCAGCTCACATCAAGGAGCTTGACACCACATGGGTCCTCAAAACCAAGTTTGATGCTAATGGTCTGTTTGTAAAACAGAAAGCCCAACTCTGCGCAAGGGGATTCCGTCAAGTTGAAGGCATCGACTACAAAGAGACCTTTGCTCCCACGGGTCGCCTATCCTCCCTTTGCATCCTACTCAGTCTGGTTGCCTCATTTGACCTTGAACTACATCAAATGGACTTTAAATGCGCTTTTCTGAATGGGAAACCAGAAGAAGAAATTTTAATTAAATGTCCTGAAGAAGTTGACATCTCCATCCCCCCTGGATATGGTCTCAGACTCACCAAATCACTCTACGGCCTCAAACAAAGCCCGCGATGTTGGTACTCTGCTCTGTCCACCTTCTTCTCCTCCTTAAATTTCAAATCATCCATTGTCGATCCGTGTCTCTTCATTCACTCCGATCCCACTAAACTTTGCCTTGTGTATATCCATGAAGACAACCTTGTCATCGGTGGAAGACAAAAAGATGTGATGGAATTCAAGGAAAACATGAAATCAAATTTGAGATGGAATATTTAGGGGAATTCAAGTGGGTACTGGGAATGAGGGTCACCAGAGATTGCAAGAATCACACAATCCAATTACATCAGGATCAATACATCAAGAACATGCTCTCCGAATTCGGAATGACCGACTTTAAACCAGCCTCCACCCCTCTTCCTCAATAACCTGCTAAGGTTCCCATATCGGACAAACCGGTGGACTCCTCATTCAGCTACCAACGGGGGGTGGGTCTCCTTAATTATCTTGTCCAATGCACAGGCCGGACCTTGCGTTCACCTGGAGCTATCTTTCCCAGTTTCTAAACAATCACACCATCACCCACCAATGACAGTTCCTTCATCTCCTTTGCTACCTTAAACGCACCAAATCCTTGGGTATCTCCTTGGGTGGCAACACCTCAACCTCCTTCAAACTATGGGCGTACTGTGATGCTGATCATGCATCAAGTAATGATTGTCTCTCATTCACTGGCAGTCCATCTTTCTAAACGTTCCGGTCATCTGGCGGTGCTCCAAGCAATCCGTCATAGCTCTGTCCACCACCAAAGCAGAACATAGATCCTGCTCCAAGTCAGGGCAGGATCTCCTTTGGGTCTCTGAACTTCTGTCAATCCTGGCCAAAGTCTTTCAAAATCTGTTCAGTTCCCCTTTGCTTTTTTGCGACAACCAGGGAGCCATAGCTCTTCTGGAAAATCCTGTTTACCAACATCAAACTCGCCATATCGATGTTCGACTCCAATGGATCAGACATCACATCGCCAACAAAAACTTTGCTTTGTACTACACTCCATCCACCGACAACCTTGCGGACGGGATGACCAAAATCCTACCTCCTCATCTCCACTCAAAATTCTTGAAAGATACTGGCATCCTAGGACTTCCTTCAGATTAGCAAGCACGGGGGAGTTGGAATCTGACAGCGACTCGCGACACCCAACACTCAGACCAACTAGACAAACCATAGACCAGAATAGGACGTCCTAGTGTAGAGTAACCTAAATATTTATATCTAGAATCTTGATCATTGCCTAGTTAGGTTTTAAAGAGCTTGTACTTAAGATACTGTTGTACCAACTCTTGTTCTCCTTCTCTCACTCACTTTGTCGCGTCTTGTCTCCTTCTTACTCGTACCTTGTTCAGGTACTGTTCCCATCTCTCTCGTCTCTTTTGGTCCCATCATTTGTGCCCCACTCTTCCTCACTTGATGGTCACTTCCTTCAGGTTTGCCTTTATCTCTTTTGATCTTCTTTCTATCTCTTTCTTGTGTATCTATTCTCTTCTGCAGTTTCCTCTTATTCTTGCATCCTGAAATCAATACTCACTTTGTCGCGTCTTGTCTCCTTCTTACTTGTACCTCGTTCAGGTACTGTTCCCATCTCTCTCGTCTTTTTTGGTCCCATCATTTGTGCCCCACTCTTCCTCACTTGCTGGTCACTTCCTTCAGGTACTGTTCCCATCTCTCTCGTCTCTTTTGGTCCCATCATTTGTGCCCCACTCTTCCTCACTCACTGGTCACTTCCTTCACTTCTCTACTTTCTCCATCTCTAACATCAATACACCCATCATCAATCTGATTCAATCATCATTCCATCCATCAACCACATCAACAACATTCAATTCAACTTCAGAAACATATCTATATTCCTTCTCATCTAGTTTTGAACTGGCTGGTGTGTTGAAATCCTTCCTTTTTTTGTTCAATACTATCTTCTTCCACCCTCTCTCATTACCATCACCACATTCATTACAATTCAATGCTGTAATCACCCACCATCATCAAATAATTTTCACCACTCCATTCCAACTTCATCTCTATCATCATCACCATTGCCATTACCATCACCATTACCGACGTCATTACCATTACCATCACCATCACCATCACCATCATCATCATATCATTCTTCCCCATTAATCTATACCATTACCCTCATCATCATCATCATATCATTCTCCCCATTAAGCTTTAATATTACCCTCATCATCATCATCATCATCATCATCATCATCATTATCATCATCATCATCATCATCATCATCATCATCATCATCATCATCATCATATCATTCTCCCCCATATCATGCTAGGCAACTATGCCTGAGGTCCTTGTTGCTCCTCTTAAAACAGGCTACTATTTCCCCATCTCATATCCAGAAAAGGCGGTGTCTTGTCATTTATTACTCAACTCTCATATCTCTATCATTCTCATATTCTACTCTCATTTCTCATGAATCTCTGGAATGTTGGCTGGTCTTAAATTGGTTCCTAAATCTGTCAGTGAAGGTAGTGTGTTGTCTTTTTCTGTTCATATTCTGTAACTAAAAAATTTAAATAACTTTATCTCTAACTTACTTTTTCCATTAAATTACTACTCATGTCTCAGGCCCCCTCTGGGGCTCTCTAGTTGTCACTAAACTGTTGTCTTAGGACCCTTTTGGGGGTTCTCTAGTTGTGCTTAAATACTGGTCCTTCCTTGGGACCATGAATCCAAAATCATCTGATTACCAGTCATCAAAACCAGAGTGTCCCTTCCTCCTCGTTGGATCAGTTTCACTTGACTTTAAAAGTATTACCTCTTCCCCTTTGGCTCTTTGTAGCCTAATTGTTTCCCATTCTTCTCTCTTTGGGGTTACAGCCTACCTTAAACTCTTCAAGCTCCACCCCGCTATGCACGCCAACATCATCAATGCCAACAATGAAAACTTCTCTAAACTCATCTGGCTATCTGCCAAGAATCACTTTGCCTCCTTCCAAGCAGCTAACAGAGCTTGAATTCTCTTCAACTTTCTCTACCTACCCTTTGACCAGATTAAAATCAACTCCTTTTCCACATCATTAAAACTCCACCTTAGTAAGCTGGAGGAATTCTGAATTAAACTACCATCCAACATTCTCAGCTACTTAATCTTGTTCAAGCTTCCAGACTCCATGAAACCTATTAGGTCACCACTGATGCAATCAGGAACTGAATTGACTGTTATGATGGTTTGAGGAAACCTCATTCAACATCAACCAAAGCTCAATCTAAGGCACTCAAACCCCCTGACACAAAATCTTGTCTCTATCACCCCAAACCCAAGCAACATGTTCCGTATCCCAGATGAAAAAACAGAAAGCATAATCCCTTGGTCACCAACCACCCACCTTTTGCCTGCTGGGTTGAATTCCCTGAGCTCAAGCCTGAATTTCACCCTAGGAAAAGCAAAAGACCACCTGCAAAAAATTCTGAAGAGAGTCACTTCTATGCCTTCTTCAGCACCAACAGCAGCACGTGCGCACCTAAAAAAGATTGATACATTCTGGAAAGTTGGTATTCTATTCACATTATTTGAAATCAAAACTGCTTCAAAAAAGTAGTGGAATAATCCGGCAAAAAGTGCATTAAACCTGAAAATGAGGCGCTAGAATTCCCATAAAAGGACTAGGCACCTCCCTGATTGAAAGCAACTCAAACTCCATACTGTTGAGTATTCTCCCGCTCTCATCTCTTGCCGCGCCTTTGCAATTTTGAGTGCTCTTCCACTCATCTCTGATTGCCCCTCTGTGCACGGTGTGGTAAACCAAACCTGTCCTATAGCCATCAGACTCAATTTTTATTGTTCTTTTTATCAAATTAGCCTCAAAAATTAATTCCAAACCTCTCATAAACTGCACCCTGAACTAAAACCAACCTCAAAGCCCAAATACATCACTAGATAACCCCCTTCAACCATATCAAACACCTGTCACAAACAACCCAACACCTTGCAAAGGCTGGATGATGTCACAAGGAGTACTACATGAAAGATTAATTGAATATATAATGGCAAAAGATTATGATTAAAATAACCACACAACAAAACAACAGACCCATACCAGCAGGACTTAAACCATACCAGTACCAATGTTACACTACAACCAGTACTATGACACCAAGTTAAACTACCTTCCTGGATCATTCAGTACAATTCAGGGCCTCTGAACTGTCCTCTGAAGCACTCTGACACTCAGTTTGCCACCAATCCAACCATACAACACTCATACATGCACCAACAGAAGTAGGGGCTCATGCAGCCAAGTATGTCTCAATTCTCACCAACCAGCAATAACACCTCAGTACACATGACCTTTCTGGAACTTTCACCACCAGATAAGGCCTCTTAACCGTCTTCTGAAGCACTCTGACACTCAGTTTGCCACCAATCCAACCATACAACACTCATACATGCACCAACAGAAGTAGGGGCTCATGCAGCCAAGTACATCTCAATTCACACCAACCAGCAATAAAACCTCAGTAAACATGACCTTTCTGGAACTTCCACCACCAGATAAGTCCTCTGAACCGTCCTCTGAAGCACTCTGATACTCAGTTTGCCACCATATCAACCATAAAACACCTGCAAGCCACACTCTCAAGTCACCCAAGGGAGGATGTGGTAAAACAAAATACCTCATATCTCTACAGCTAATTCCATTGAAAAAGCATGCAGTCAGTTCCTGCAACATTTTATACATGATAAGGCCTCAGAAGCGTCCTGAGAAACACCCAACAAAGCAGTGTTCCACCAATTAAACAATACAAGTTATACAACATCAGTTACCAAAGAGGGCTTGCAGCTGCCAAGCATGTTTCATGCTTTTCCCAACCAGCAAAATTCACTCAAGCTGCAGGGAACTTCTGCATCATTTTTTATACAAGATAAGCTCCCAGAAGCGTCCATAACTCACCAATCTTAGCCTGTTCCTCATACTTTTGCCTGTCTATCAAAATTTATACTGAAAAATACAGCTATCTCTTGGCTTGTTTCACATGTTTTCTCACCAGCATTATTCCCTCATGTAACTGTACCCTCCTGTGCTTCAACAGTGCAGAGAGAGGCTCAGAACCGCACTCAGGGGAGCCCTGAGCATCCCCTGAGGAAGTATTTGTCTATTTAAGGGGCCTCTTTTGCCCTATCCAAGTTGTCTAGCATGGCTTCTGCCCGGGGTGTGAATTATGCCCTCTGCCTGACCAGTTACTTACCTAGTACCCAGTTATAAGTGAACCAGAATCAAGTGAAAAGGAAATAAAGGATCAATCACGAAATTATCATTGACCATTTGACCCAAATACAGGTTTTCTTGAAGTAGGTTTCTTGAGAAAAGGCCTGTTATTCAGCACCTATTTTTTTAAGAGGGAAAACCCCTTATTTTTGATTAGTAAATTCATAAAAGAGGAAGAGCACAACAGAAAAACCAACCAAGCTTTTTTTCCGCCCAGCTCCCTGTGGGCAAGCCCATTCTTGGGTCCTCCAACTGTTTAAACACCTTTTAGTCAACCCTTAGTCCTTTGATTGGAACTTGAAAAAAATAGTCAGAAAAGTCGAAAATTCTTGATTATTAATTGGTGGAAGCTTGCCAATAATCCAATTCAACCTGGAATAGTCTTGCCACTCCTAAAAATCTCTATTAATAATTAATCTAGGTCTGATAAGAGACCTATTTTAAGTCTCAAAGAAAACCAGCCATTAATTAAAAAAAATTATTGTGCAGACTTATTATAGTTCAGAAGGGCAGGCAATTCAAAACCATCTTAGGTTGCCTCTATCTCTTCAAGATAAGTAGTAAACTAAATTCCCCTTCTAGTGACTGCCAGCAAGCAATTTGCTAAATAATCCAATTATCCCTTGGAGTCTCTACAACGGGTGCGCACTGAGTCTAGGAAGGGGACCCAGATGCGTTCCTCTCATTCACACTTGGTCTCACCCCTTCTTAAGAGTCTTCAGATCACCATTGACCTCTCATCTTATCTTCTTCTTCTCATCCTCTATCTTCCTCTTCTTCTCTTTACTTTCTCCCTTTCTCATTTTCTTCCATTTCTATTTTCTTTTTCAATCTCCTCAACAACCAAAATTCCTCCATTGAATAACCACTGTAAGACTCCAAACAGCCCAGGGCGTCGGCAGTTCTGTGGAGGGGATAGGTGCTTTTTTAGGCTTCCCTCCTGAGTGTTACAAGATATTTAAATGTAACTGAGATCAAAGTCCAGAACCTGGTAAACGGGGAACCAAAAGTAAGAGGATAAAGATTTTAGTGTTGGTAGCTGGGAGACAACACTATCTGAGGCAAGATGATGTTGGGGAAAAACTTGAATAGAAGGAGTCAAGAATTGTTCAGAGTTCAACAAGACAGGCAATTGTGAGTGACAACGCCCACAAGCTAATAGCTCTGGTCGTCAGCAGGAGCTTAGGAAAGATCAACTCAATCCCAAACAACCTCCAGGTTCTCAATGAACCTGCCCAACTCTCCGCAATCAAGCGCTTGGAGGGTACCAGATAACTTTGGGTGGCTGCACAAGACAAAGCTAATTTTTTGAAGAAGCTCTAGAAGCAAAACAATAAATGATTCAAACAAGAATAACCCAACACTTCTCAAGGGACTCAAGAGTAGCGTGGCGGAATTCAACTTCAAAAGAAGTGAAGGGAGGTTTCACTCTCCAGGTTTTAACCTTAATAAAACCTCTTCAGTCAAACGTGACTGGTTCCAGAAAGATAATCAAAGGATGATCAGGACAAGTGTCATACTGAAACCAAACTCAGTCTAACCTCAGTCTAACCCTCAGGCCTGATATACTTTCTCAGGAACTTCAACCTCAGGGCTCAGGAGACTTACATCAATATGTCTCCAGTAACCATATTCCTCAGGATCTTCATGCAGTACATACCTACATATAGTCTAACCTCATACTATACACAGATAGACTCCATAGGCTTGCACATACTCAATCTCCCAGGCTCTACTCTACCTCTCTGTCTAACCCATACCTCTTTGGGTTATCTCTCTGTCTAACCCATACCTCCTCTGTGTGGTTTATCCTTTGGGAATCTTTATGTACATCCTCTTGCAGATTGTATTACATACTCTCTCTACTTAGTACATAGTGTCATGACTCCCATGTACACTGTACATCCTTCAATTGTACTTTCCCAACTTAGACAGCTCAGACCTGGAACCTTACCCCAATGTAGAAGCAGCCTAACCTAATGTAGTAGCATACCTGATCAGCCCTCTCTGTTACTTAGACTGTTCCCATGACATCATGTGTATAGTCTGAGCCCCAATCACTTGTACGTCTGTTGTAGTTCCAACCTCTTGTCTATTTAATAAGCCTCCTCTTCCCTCTTCCTGATGTTTTCCCCAAGAAATCAGTTTACTACTTCTTACTAGGAGATCTTTCCCAGCAATTGTCATTCAGCACCCTTCAACCCAATCCTCCTCTGCTCCTGTTAGCCTCCTTCAGTAAACCTTGCCCCCAAGCCTACTGTGGGTAGAGACCCCTCTGTGCCAAGCCCTGCTTGCATGTCAGCAGCCCTTGTGACAACAAGTATGGTTGGATAAAGGGATCAGGATTGGTGTAATACACTCAAGAATTTGATTAGAAAAATTCTTCTTCAACCAGCAAAGCTATTGGTTGGTGATAAGGATCAAGTATCAAGGGTTTGAGTATTGGGGCTCAAGGATCAAGGGGAAATCATAGATATCTGATGTGATGATAGAATGTGCTGATTCCATGCCGGATGACGTTCCAAATGACAGGGGAGAGCCCTCCCTTATATGGGCAGGAGGCCCTGTTAGACTATGTACAATGGATTCTACAAATAGAGAAGAAAAAGAAAGAAAATCAGGTCATCTCTCGCGTCTGTCCGTGGATGGGCGGGCGCGACAATACCGGAATCACCCACCCCTTGTCTGAAGGCAGACGGGGTGGGAAAGGAAAACAAACTAGACCAGACCGCTGCGGTAGTCAACACTCTTCACCCCTTGTCCAAAGGCGGAAAGGGGTGGGAAAGGAAAATGAACCAGACCGGGGAGGGTGTCTGCAGGCGGTATTCAACACTCTCCGCCACCACCCAGAGATTGAAGGGGGGTGGGAGAGTCCCAGGAAGGGCGACGGATGAAGTTTGTGAGAGCGTGGATGGGCGGATAGGAGATTGGCTTGAGGTGATTGAGTAAATCCTGACGGGCTTGAGATTGGCAAATGACAGACTGAGTGAGGTGGGAGTTTGATGGGTCCAAGGATTGGACAAGCGCTTGGAGGTGCGGTTGGGATGGGTTTGGTAAGGCATGGATGAGCAAAGCGCAACAATGATGATGCGCAAAAATGACAGATGAGCAATGAGAGATGTGCGACAATGACAGATGAGCGATGCGCAACAATGATGGATGAGCAACGCGCGACAACAATGGATGAGCAACGCTCAATGGGCAAGGATAATGATGAGCGATTCCCAACGGGCAAGGATGAGGACGCGCAAGGAATTTTTTTTTTCATGGTGTCCCAAATGGTTCACCACACCGCTTGACTCAAATAAGTCATTCTGTGACCGGTAAGATGACAATCTTTCCAACAATACCTCATCAAACTCATCTGACTCCATACTTTGAATTGTACTTTTCCATCTTTACTCAAATCCTACCTCTTTCTGTTCTTCCATTGTCTATCTGTCCATAGATATCCCTCAAATCAAAGCTGTCTTGTTAAAAAACACACATTGATCAACGCTGTAGGACTCTAAACTTTTATTTTCCTGTTTATTTCCCTTTCCTTGAAGTCTCCTTCTGATACGCTTTCTTTTTGACTCTCTTTGTTTCTCAGCCTGCTGGTTATAAGTCCTCAAGAAATTCAAACTAATCTTATCGTGGTTCAAAGTCAAAAGAACTACCTACAAACCTAATCAATCAAGCCATGAAAAAACCAGCGGGAGCAAACAATCATTTCCCTCAAGTTGCTCTCAAAGCATTAGTCAACGCCATACCCCCTTTGAACAAAGAGAATTACTCTATCTGGCAAGACAAGATGCTTATGTTGTTCAACCTCAAGGATATCAAGGACGCTATCACTTGTAATTCTGGCCCCCTGTTATCAAAACAAGATAGAGAAATTAGGGCAATATTACTATACAATCTTGACAGTACCACTCATGCTAATGTTGTCAACCCCACAAACATCTCATCCTCTAAGCTTCTATGGGCCAAAATTACAAGAAGATTTGCCTCTTCAGAGACAGCTAATCAAGCAAGAGTATTTAATCACTTCCTCCATTCCGTCTTCCGCAAAAATGCCATCAAGAGTTTCATCACCAAAATGAGAAAAGCTATCACAAGAATGACGGATGTTGGGATTGAACTACCTAATGAAATCTTAGCGTACCTTCTATTTTTCAAATTCCCTCCAACACTCAAAAACATCCAACAACAAATTATGCATGTAGAAAAGAATTTGAAAATGGACGTGGTGTTCAAACATCTTATCCAATACCACAACAAGAGAAAGGCTCAATCCAACCTGAATAAGCCATCCACCAATGTCTCATTAGTCTTGACCAAGACAAGTAACTTTAAGGACAAGAAGAAAGTCAAGATTAGATGCCGTGAGGGGTACCATGATCCCAATGCGCCCCATGCCGAGTCTTTGTGCTTCCATCTCCACCCTGAAGTTGTTCCCAAATGGTGGATCAAACAAAAAAACGAGTGGAAAAATAAGCTTAAGAAGAATCCAACAATCAACTACCATGCTTTACTGCCACTCTGGATCAATTTGGATAACAATCCTAATTTACTCCTGGACTCTGGAGCTAATGTTCACATTCTTAATAATCTGAAGTTTTTCCTGTCCATAGAACTACAAGACAATTCCAAATAAATCAAGACAGGAAAACTGGAGGCCAATCTCAAAATACAAGGAATTGGGACAGTCAAATTAGAGTGGCACAATTCCATGGTCACACTTGAAGATTGCACTTACGTGCCAGACATTTTTGTAAATCTGATCAGCCCTGGAATCCTCGCAAAGAAAGGCTGTAAACTCTCTCAAACTTGCAATACATTCAAGGTGACTTGCGGAAATCAAATTGTGCTGAAGGGATTAATAAGGGACAACTTGTTTGTCATTGAAAAACCCCTGGGGACTGGCCAAAACATTTCTGCGAATTTTGCCAATCAATTCTCTGACTCTTCCAATACTCTATCATACCTACACAAAATGTACGGTCACACATCTATCTCCACCCTCAAACCTCTCCTAAAAGATTGCCTCTCCAATGACAAAGTCCAGAATTTTCAATGTGACAGCTGCGTCAAGAGCAAGATCACTAGATCTCCCTTTTCCAATATTTCTACTCCCGCCAGCAAACCTTTAGAAAAAATTCATCTCCACTTGGTTGGCCCAATTACTACTCAATCAAAGGCTGGCCACCAATATCTGCTCACTCTGGTCGACAATCACACTGGTTACCTTGCAGGTTTTCCCCTGACCTCCAAAGATCAGACTCCCAAAATAATTATCAACATCCTAGAGAGTGAATATAAATGTTTAAACTATTATCCCTCCAAAATATTCTCAGACAAAGGAATTGAATTCACAAATTCTACCCTAAAAGACTTTGCCAAAAAAGAAATTCATTAAACTGCGCACTTCCAAACTGTACCATCCTCAACACAATGGACAAGTTGAAACAGCTAATAGGACAATCATCAAATCTGCCCGGTCCACCTTCTCCTTGTCCCGTCTAGCCAAGAATTAATGGCATGTAGTAACACGTAGTTGTTTCTTTATTTTAAATCAGATCCCTCAAGAAGGTAACCAATCATCTCCCTGGGAAATTATGTTTGGTAAGACCCTCCCAGCTAATTACTTACAAACCATAGGTTCTTCTGTGATCTATCTTGCTAATCGCCTGCAAAAAGGAAGAAAGTTTGACAAAAAAGGTCTCAAAGGAGTCCTAATTGGTTTCAACCCCACCTTCCACTCCTACTTAATTCTAAACTTGCTTGGAGCCGTTGTAGAAACTAAACACGTTAAGTTCCTCAAGAATCAACTTGATGAATTTCCCTTCTTTGAATTGCCAGGCTTAGATACCTTTTCTCAACTGGACTCAAATGCCTATGAGAACAATTTCTCCACAAATGAAAAACAATATTTGATTAGAGAACTTTTCTTGAAACACTCTGACTTGGACTCTGACCAAGAAGTTTCTCCCCACTTTATACCTCAATCCCTTCCTCTTCCTTCCCACTCTGATCCGCAACCTCCTTGGAAACAACCCAATGTACGTCCCAGGAATGAACTTCAGAAACCCCAAAGATACGGCTTTCACAATTATTATGAACCTCCCTCTTATAAAGCCGCCCAAAGATGTTATGAATGGCCTAGATGGAAAGCGGCTTCTGAAGAAGAACTCAACTCAATTGAAACCCAGAAAGTCTGGGAAGAATATTACGGCAAACCCAACAATATACTAAATACAACATGGGTGTTCAAAGTGAAAGAGAATTGCCACGGAGAGCCTGTGAAGTATAAAGCACGGTTATGCGTGCAAGGGTTCAACCAGGTTCAAGGTGTTGATTTTGAAGATACTTGGGCCCCAACAGGGAAACTGGGATCCCTTCATCTTTCTCTGATCTATGGCTTGAAGAATCAAATTACATTCACTCAGTTCAATGTAAAAGGAGCTTTCCTCCACGCTCCCTTGAACAAAACTGTAATAATCAAAACCCCTGAAGGATCAAATCAAAAATCCCCCTATCTCAAATTGAAGAAGTCACTCTATGGTTTACGTCAGTCACCCAAGAATTGGTACGAGACACTTAACATGTGGATCAAATCTCAAGGATTCAAAGAATCCACCAGCAATCCATGTCTATGCCTCAATTGTAAGTCAGGGGAAGTCCTTTACTTCCATGTTGACAATCTGATTCTGGTAGGGAAATCTGACTCGTTTGCAGTCAACTTCTTGAAAATTTTCTCAAATTCTTCATTTCACTTGCCAAATACAATTCTTGGAATGTTAATGCAATTTGACAGGGATAGAATATTTCTAAGCCAACCAAAACATATCAAAAGAGGCCTGGAAGAAGTGGGTCTCACCGACTGCAAAAACATTAACACGCCTCTCACTCAAAACTTCCATCTTGAACCAGCTTCCGACAAAGACCATGCTCAGTTCTGTCAACTCAACATCAACTACCAATCTACAATCGGACTGCTGAGCCATCTCTCTCAATATACTTGTCTGGAAATCTCCTTTGCCGTTTCCAGTCTTGCAAGATTCAATGCAAAACTGGGACTCACCCACTGGAAAGAAGTACACAAGGTATGGAAATATCTCAAGACCACTAGGGAATTCAAGTTGACTCTGAAGTATGACTCATCCAAAGATAGCATCTTGGGCTATAGTGATGCTATGTGGGGAAACAACCCAACTTCTCGCAAGTCTCAAACCGGGTATATAATACTACACTACGGCAGTCCAGTCCTTCGAAATTCCTCAAGACAGCGGAAGGTTACATACTCCTCTACCTAATCTGAACTCAACGCCTTACTCAACTGTTACCTTGAATTGAAGTGGATTACTCACCTTGTAGATGAAATAAATGGCTCCTCCTCTAATAAACCAGCAATATATATAGATAACAAAGGATTAGACAATAAAATAAAAAAATTTTGGTCACACTCCAAGTCACGAAACATTGACATCAAAACTAAAGGTCTACGTGAAGACTTTTCCCTTACTAAGTTTGACCTCCATCTTGTTCCCACCAATGAAATGATAGCGGACCTGTTGACTAAAGCCACCTCTGTTGGAGCTCTCCAACTTCTTCAAAGATCAATATTCTATCATCAATCTAATCAACACTAAGTTGATATCATCTTACCAGTCACAAGGGGCGTTGAGTATTCTCCCGCTCTCATCTCTTGCCGCGCCTCTGCGCGCTTGAGTGCTCTTCCACTCATCTCTGATTGCGCCTCTGTGCGTGGGTGCGCACTGAGTCTAGGACAGGGACCCAGATGCGTTCCTCTCATTCACACTTGGTCTCACCCCTTCTTACAAGTCTTCAGATCACCATCAACCTCTCATCTTATCTTCTTCTTCTCATCCTCTATCTTCCTCTTCTTCTCTTTACTTTCTCCCTTTTTCATTTGCTTCCATTTCTATTTTCTTTTTCAATCTCCTCTACAACCAACATTCCTCCATCAAATAACCGCTCAACTCGAATACGTCATTCTGTGACTGGTAAGATGACAATCTCTCCAACAAGACCTCATTGAACTCATCTGACTCCATACTTTGAATAGTCCTTTTCCATCTTTACTCAAATCCTACCTCTTTCTGTTCTTCCATTGTCTATCCGTCCATAGATCTCCCTCAACTCAAAGCTGTCTTGTTAAAAAACACACATTTATCAACGCTGTAGGACTCTACACTTTAATTTTCCTGTTTATTTTTCTTTCCTTGAAGTCTCCTTTTGATACGCTTTCTTTTTGACTCTCTTTGTTTCTCAGCCTGCTGGTTATAAGTCCTCAAGAAATTCAATCTAATCTTATCACATACTACTCACCAAAGCTGCATGGGTCCTGGAAGCCTCTGTAAATTTGATATCCATGGGATCCTTAGTCAAGAAGGGTTGTAACCTACGCGTTGATCTCAAATCCAATCCTCCTGGTGTGGTGACAAAATCTGGACACCTCAGGACCACTGCAGAAAATTAAAAAATGTTTTATGATTTTTTTTTATGGCTTTCATTCATCATCCTTAAAAAAAAATTCTTTTCCAGAATGTGGCCCTATTTAGTTTCCAAGTTCCCAGCCTTCCCTTCTCCTAGTTGTCTAAGAAGGGCCTCTGTGGGTTTTCAAGCCCCAGGTATTGTGTTGAAATCCCCTTCTCTATGCTCAACTTTGGCGGGTTCATTTTTGGGCTGGACGCCTACAACAATGACTATCTTGGCTCAAGATTGGCTTTGCACCCGGCGTGGGGGACGGCCATCAACCCTCTCCTCCTCACCTCATGATCATCATCCAACCCCTTCATTCAACTCTCACCTGATTGATTTAAGATCTTGAGCCAACTCAGGGGGCGTCCGAGAACGTACATCATTGCCAACAAACCACAACCTACCAACCAGAAGAGCAAAAGAACTCGCAAACAGCCAATCATAACATTAATTGGCCTGCAATTTCAGTATCAGCCTCTGCCACCAACCTTGTTGCCACACCTCCGCCGGTTCAAACCAAACATGGTGGTTGGAAATCAAGGCTCCAATCAATTGACCACCTTACCTCATGATCATCCCCCCCATCATCCATCCAATCACCCGTGCCAGATTGGTCACGGGAAGGACCTTTATCCCCTGCCCCAATTGCTTTTTCCCATGACCAATCTCACCTCTCATATCCTCTCACCCTTCATCCAACCAGTGATCAATCATCCCCATCAGCCACCCAAGGGCTCCTCCTCCTCCAATCATCACCCCCCTGCCATGCCCATATTGACCATCCTGTAAAAGTTAAGGAGATCTGTGAGACCTAGACCAGGCTGATTTGCATGAAATGTAAGACAGGCATAAGAAAGGAAACAAGCAATAGGACTGAAGGAAAGAAAGAGTCAGGAAACTGAGGAAAGAATACCAACTCGGAGGATAAGTCTAAAGATGAAGTTATGATCAATTGATAGACTTAGACGGACAAGGGCAGCAACATCTGAACATAGAGAAGAAAGAAGATGAGAAGGTAGTTCTGTTGTAGAGCAGGGAGATGACTAAAGGGATTCAATATTCACAGGTTTCTGGCTTATGAACTCGGGACAATGACGACTGATCCGACCGTTACCAATGAGTAGACTGTGGTCACAAATCACAATCTTGAGTAAGACTTGATGTAGAGTTGAATGAAGGGAGATACCTACAGTTCTTTGGATGATAGGTGATCAAGTCATTGACGAGTTGAGAACAGGGAAGACCAGGAAGTTGAATAGCGTGATGAGCAGATAGATCAAGCTGGGAACAATCCAATGGCTTGCGTCGTAAGCAGCTCGTAGGAGTAGTCTATACCAGAGGTTGAGAGTTCTGTAGGGTTCCCCGGTTGGTTTGGGGTATGATGCAGACAGAGCGCGTAGACAGTGGGGAATTGTGACAGTAATGGAGATGATTGAAAGAAGGGAAAGCGTAACAGAGGTGGTAATAGAGAACAGGTAACAGGAGGGAGTGTAAGTCAACTGGATAACTAACACGCCCACTCAACTCTACATCAAGAGAGTTTAGGAGTTGAAATACTCGGCCAGCTGTTTTACAGCAGGATAGCTAGCGGCTTTTGTTAACGCATCTGCCAGCATTTCTTGTGATACAAGAAGCTTTACCATGATTTCACCATTATTGACATCGTTGTGTAAGCTCTTCAACTTGATGTCTATGTGCTTCGCGTGAGACTTTGTGCCGAATTTCTTTATCTTGTATTCAAGACCTTTGTTGTCAATGTAGTGTACTGGAGGACGCAGAGGTTCTCACCAAAGTTTGGACAATAGGTGGTAAAGCCATTTCCCTTCGAGGTGACCGGTTGACAGAGAGTTGCATTCCGCTTTGGTTGAGGAGTGGGAAATGCTGCGTTGACGACGGCTAGTCCAATAGATAGGACTCCCTTTGAATAGGCACAGGAGACCAGACTGAGAAAGTCTGGAGTCTGGGTCGTTGCCCCAGGTTGCATCACTGTATATCTCTAGGTGGCAGGAGTTTCTTCTGCTCTTGATTACAAGTTGGAAGTCAATTGTGCGTAATAGGTATCTCCACACGCGCACTACTTCTTGCAAGTGTTTGATTCCTGGACGTTCTGAGAATCGAGCCAGGCTAGACACAGCAAAACTGATTTCTGGCCTCGCAAGGTTTGCTATGAAGTTGAGTTGTCCAATGGGAGACCAATAGTTGACGTCGAGTTCTTTAAATTTAGTGATCTCTTCTTCAGTAGCTGGTAGTAGATGCAGACCGGGGGTGCAGGGATTATTTAGGGGTTTGGCTTCAGTTATTTTCATCTCCTCTAGTCCTTTCTTGATGTGATTGGGAAGAGAAAGACTGATGGAGTTCTTACTTCTGTCAACTTTCATCCCAAGCAGAGTGTCAATGTCATGAGCTGACGAGTCTTTGAATTTGTTGAGGAATGCGGATTTGAACTTGTCGACGTTCCCAACAACGACTAAATTGTCTACATGGAAGAATAAGCTGGTTGTTGCGTCGTCATGGAGATATAGACAAGGGTCAGAATCGCTTTTGTGGAACCCATTACTTTTGATCCAGCTGATTAAGGTTTTATACCAGTTGAGGGTTGCCTGCTTCAACCCGTACAAGGATCTTTTGAGTTTGAGGTATTTACATGTCCTTTTCGATCCAGTCGGAGTTTTGATGTAAACTTTCTCGTCAAGGGGAGCGTGGAGGAAGGCTCCTTTGACGTCAAACTGAAGAATTGGCAAGTCTTTGTTGACGGCATAAGTGAGGAGTGCTCAAAGTGAAGCAATTTTTACGGTTGGTGCAAAGGTTTTGAGATAATCAACACCGTATCGTTGATTGAAGCCCTGAACGCAGACTCTGGACTTGAGAGTGATCTCCCCAGTGTGAAGATCTTGCTTACGTCTGAAGGTCCAAGTTTTGTCGAGAGGGTTAGTGACTTCGCTTTCATCGGCCTCTTCCCACACTTCAAGGTCTTCAGCCGTACCTAGCTCCTTTTCAATGGATGGTATCCATTCTGGGCATTCTAAGGCTTGGTGAATGTTGGTTGGAACCTCATTTGATTGATAATACCCGTATCTTTCAGGAGCTTTAATAGAGTGGCGATCCCTTAGTTGAGGTCGGAGCGAGTCTTGAATGTTTTCAGTTGAATCGTTGGATTCCGAGGTGATGGTATCTGTTTTGGAGATAACAGATCTGGAGTGATCACAGATAGTAGGTTTTTCTTCATATTGTGGAGTTTCTGCGATTTGATTGGACAAATCAAGGGTTGGTGGTGAGATGATAGTTGAATTTGGGTCCAATGTGGTCGCAGAACTCATAGGTACATTGAGAGTTGCAATTTCAGGTTTTAGGAATTTGATGTGTTTAGTGTCAATGATTTTGCCACTGGTGGTGAGTAATTTATAAGATAGCAGACGAGGATTTTAGCCGATCATAATTCCTTCAGCCCCTTTGTCAGACAGTTTTGATTGAATTTTGGATCTGAGAGGAGGTAGATTGCTTTCAAGCCTAGGGGTTTAAGATAGTCATTGGGTATTTGAGTTCTGTGCATTTGCTCCCACAGGGTTTCCTCCCCCTTTTGTTGAGGGATTTGATTCAAACCAAAACAACAGCTTTGGATCACTATATGCCACACGTTTTTCGGAATGGTTGAGTCGCTGAAGGCTGCTCGGAGCGACTCCATAATAGTCCTTTTAGCTTGTTTGGCCTTTCCATTGTGCTGAGGATGGTATGGCTCACTAATTAAAAGATTGATGGATTTTGTTTTGAAGTAATTGGATAAAGCGGTATTTACAAATTTGCCACCGCCATCTGTAATGACTTTGACAGGATAGTATCCTAGTTCCTTGGCCTTGTTGTCGATCAGGAACATGATGGTTGCAATAGCAGCATCCTTAGAAGGTAGAGGAAAACTTGAAAGATATCCGGACTTGTTGTTGACTAAGGTGAGTGAGTATTTCATACCTCCTTTGCTGGTAGGATTCAAGGGTCCCATTAGGTCCATGTGAAGACAATCAAACACTCGAGCTGCAGGGGTTTGTTGATTGCTAAAGGATGAACTGGTGATTTTGGATTTCTTGCAGGCTAAACATTCAAAGTCGTTCTTGAGTTGGCCGTCTATTTTGAATCCAATCTGAGTCTCAATTCTGCTCATACTGGCGTGGCCGAGTTTCTTGTGAAGTTTGTGGAGTTCCGAAAAGCTTAGGTAACAGCTTTGACTCTTTTGTATGGTGTGGAAACTAGAGGGGCAACACCCCTGAAGTTGTCCTCGAGTTCCGGAAGTTATTGATCAAAGCGTCTGTAAGGAGATTGGATGCAGCCGTTCAAGAGAGAGATAGAGTGAGAGGGAGGGAGCAATAATAAGATGAATTCCTTCTTTTCCAATCCAATCCAATCCGATGCCATAAAAAGTAATATCCTAAAGTGCAGTCCAGTCCATAAAGCAAAGTGAAGTGGGGTGAAGTGTTTTTCCCCCCGTCCTTCCCCTTCCTCCCCTCCAATGCTTCTCCAACCCGGAGTTGAGAGCAAAGTATTTAAGTCCTCCCTCTCAACCCTAACCTAAGTACAACCACAAGTAACAATAAAGAGTAATGAAATACAACCCTAAGCCGCAGAACCCTAGCCCAACCCTATCCCTCCATCCCTCACCATTACCCGCGCCTTTTGGTATTAATGTAGCTTGGTTTGTCCGCCCGCGCGCGTCCGCCCAACAACCCGTTCCGATATCCGGGGCGTACCCACGTGACCCAATCCGCGCGTCTTGCGATGCGCGGTCCAATCCTTGCAAGCTTTCTGATCCGCGCAAGCCTTCCTATCTGCGCAAGCCTTCCAATCCGTGCAAGCCTTCCAATCTGCGCAAGCCTTCCAAATCCGCGCAGCTTTCCGGTCCGCGCGATCCGTTGTCTCCCGTCTCCAGGTGCTGAGCCCGACCCAACCCCTGCTGGGCCTACCTGACTGCTGCTGAGCGCGCCGCCTGCAGCCCTTTCCTGACTCGCGTCCACATAAGAGCACCACATCTCCCCCCAACTTGAGTTCTGTCCCCAGAGATCTCCCACCATCTCACCTTCCGTAGTTATCCTTTCTCCTTTGTATTTAGCGCATATACACAAAAAGACATAGGTTGTGCGCGATTGAGTAGCCTTTGGTCTTGTGAGTCCCTGAGCAAGAATAAGAACCGCGCGCAATATCCGCACCTAGAAGAGAGAAGATCAGTGCCAGTGAGAAATCGGAAAAGGTGAGGAATCCGCGCCAGTGAGAGTCTGAAGGTGAGAAATCTGCGCCAGTGAGAGTATCCGCAAGAGTACATGGGGAGACAGAAAAGGAAGAATGAATAGATAAGAAGGAACAAGAGTTTTTTTTTTTTTTTTTTTTTTTTTTTGAGCCCGCGTCCTGCGTCCCAACTCCGACCTTCCACCCCGCGCTAGCTCCCCCCAACTTTTCCGCTGTCCTCAGCCGACCGCGCCCCACCCATCGCCAGATCCGCCGAGCATTGCCTCAACCAATTCCGCAGGGACCTTGTTTGCAAATTGTTGTCCCAGACCGCCTAGGTGCACCTCCCGCCGCCAAGACCTTCCTGCATCCTTTGAAATTTGAGCCCATCCGCGCGCAAAACCCAAATAAAAGAGAACACCCCCAGACGTCCTTACAACAACCCGCCGTGGAGGAGGAAAGAGGTTTTGAAACCCTTTCAATCCCAGCTCTCTCCTCCCCCACCCCGTCCACACAACATCCTTTGCCCTTTGCCGTTCTTGCGGCCTTGTTCTCCCCTCCCGAGATTTCTGACCGCTCCCTGCCCGCCAGACCGCGCGTGACCACTTGATCCTTCCGCTCCGCCCCACCGTCTGTCCGTTCCGCGCCCGTCCTTTCCGTCGCTGCCACTATCCTTTCCAAATGCGCGCTCCCTGCCGTCAAAGAGGTCCAGCTCGGGTCGTGATTCTCCAACGCGTGGTCGGTCTCTTCCGCCGCCGCGTGTACCTTCTTTGCAAGATCCGTCCGCCGCTTGCCAATTCCCAGTCCGCACGGAGCATCCATTTCCTGTTCCGTTGTCCTCGCCCACTTCCTGTCAGTAGGCGGCACCGGTTCCATTGAGTCCCACTCCCCCAACACGTTCTTAGCCCCCACCGGGGAAACCAATTCCGCGTTTGAATCCGCTGTCTGGTCCCTTTGTCCCGTCCGCCAACGGTCGTTGTCCTCCCCATTTGCGCAAAGGCGGGGCGCAGAAGCGCTGGGAGACTGAATACTCTCCAGATAGGCCTAGAGGCCCCTTGCCACCTCCGCAAGTTTGCTAGCCCAAGAGATGGTTGCCGGTGGGGGGGCCGGAACATACTCTGCCCTGTAGTACTCCAGTTCAGCGTAGTCCACTTCCGCTTGCAACTGGGTCCCGTCGCGCGCGCCTGCCTTGTAACCCAATTCCGGGGATGGCTTGAGATCGTCCTTCCAAAAGCGAGAACCGCACCTCCCCCATCTTGCCAGCATGTCGTCCTTCAGTTCTGGCCAATCCAGGTTCAGGTAGCCATCCATCTCCTCCACATCCCGACGCGCTTCCACGTCCTTGATGAACAGGACAACATGGCGCCCCTTCTCAAAATCCGAAACGCCTTCAGAGTCCGCAATTGTTTCATACCGCGAGATGAATTGCTCCACTTCCGCAATGTTGAGTCAAATATGCGGGTAAATCCATGGGGTAGCGCGGAAGCCATGGGAGGAGGAAGGAAGAGAAGCGGCTGTTGGTAGCATCCATGAGTACCTTTGAGAGACTTTGATGAAATATTGTTCCCGGCCAGACCCCCAGATGTGGAAACTAGAGGGGCAACACCCCTGAAGTCGTCCTCAAGTTCCAGAAGTTATTGATAAAAGCGTCTGTAAGGAGATTGGATGCAGCCGTTCAAGAGAGAGATAGAGTGAGAGGGAGGGAGCAATAATAAGATGAATTCCTTCTTTTCCAATCCAATCCAATCCAATGCCATAAAAAGTAATATCCTAAAGTGCAGTCCAGTCCGTAAAGCAAAGTGAAGTGGGGTGAAGTGTTTTTCCCCCCGTCCTTCCCCTTCCTCCCCTCCAATGCTTCTCCAACCCGGAGTTGAGAGCAAAGTATTTAAGTCCTCCCTCTCAACCCTAACCTAAGTACAACCACAAGTAACAAGAAAGAGTGATGAAATACAACCCTAAGCCGCAGAACCCAAGCCCAATCCTATCCCTCCATCCCTCACCATTACCCGCGCCCTTTGGTATTAACGTAGCCCGGTTCGTCCGCCCAACAACCCGTTCCGATATCCGGGGCGTACCCACGTGACCCAATCCGGGTGTCTTGCAATGCGCGGTCCGATCCGTGCAACCTTTCCGATCCGCGCAAGCCTTCCTATCCGCGCAAGCCTTCCAATCCGTGAAAGCCTTCCAAATCCGCGCAGCTTTCCGGTCTGCGCGATCCGTGGTCTCCCGTCTCCAGGTGCTGAGCCCGACCCAACCCCTGCTGGGCCTACCTGACTGCTGCTGAGCGCGCCGCCTGCAGCCCTTTCCTGACTCGCGTCCATATAAGAGCACCACAACGGGCATTTGATCCAGGACAAGGAGATTGTTCTCAATATAGCCTTCCAGAATGGTTGCACCTTGAAGTTGAATGGAGAAAGTAGGAGTCGCAGGTTTGATATCAATGACTAGGCTGCATCCTTCCTTCAATAGTGCTCCCATTGATATGAGGTTGACAGTTGCTTCGGGAACCCAGGCAGAGTTTTTGAACTGTATGGTTTTGTTTTGACTCGTGATGTTTGCGGTCCCCAACCCTTGAATAGTCAATCCTTTGCCAACCTTTCCTGTTTTGATTGTCTCTTCGCCAGTTTGAATAGAAAGTTTGGTGAAGAGAGATTTGTCCCTGAACATGTGGATGGAGCAACCGCTGTCAAGGATGAATTGATTTGGATTGATTTGGCAATTAAGTTTTAGAGCGCAGAAGAAGGAATAGAAGTGAGCTTCCTCCTTCTTCTTGAAACCTTGTCTAGCTTTGCTTGGAAGATGGTCTGGCCTAAGGTGAGGGAATTCACTCCAACAGGAGGAAGGAGGGTGAGTTTTGACCAACAGATTGTGTTTGCCATTTTCACAGCGTAAAGAACTGGTGGTGCTCGAGTTTTGATGGTAGAGGGCAGATTAAATGTTGGTTGGGTCCTGATTTTTGGATTGTACTTTGTTCCTATGTTGTACCAGATGGTTAAGGACGAGAGTTACTGTCAAATTGACTCCCAAGTGCATGATTTGAGAACGGATAGATTTGAGAGAGTTGGGTAGTTTGAAAAGGATGATATAACTAAGGATGTCTGGCGGAAGTTCAATGCCAACTTCTTTGAGTTTACTCACGTGTTGCTTGACAGCGGTGACGAAGCCATCAATTTTGTTTTGGTCAAACCCAAGGTATAAAAAATTGAAAAACATTCAAGCCCTATTTGCGGCTTGACTTGAAGCAAAGTGATTCTTAGCCGCTAACCAGATCAGCTTAGACAAGTCTTTGGTTTCATGGGTTATAATATTGGTGTGGGTGGAGGGATCGAGTTTGGACATGAGATAGCCAGCCATTTTGTTTTCATCAGGAATTTCCTCGTAAGGATTGCTGGAGTTGATGAGATTCAAAATTCCATGCATTTTGAACAAACTCTCCATCTTCTTCTTCCACACAGTATAGTTTGTTTCAGTGAGAAGATGAGTGGATTCCATTAACAACTTGAGAGCCAAAGCCTTGAAGTTGCTTTCTCCGCCTGGTCCAGGAGAGACAGATGGTTGAGCCATATTGGTTGAGCAGATCGAGCCTTTCGGCTTTTAACCGTGTAAAAGTTAAGGAGATCTGTGAGACCTAGACCAGGCTGATTTGCATGAAATGGAAGACAGGCATAAGAAAGGAAACAAGCAATAAGACTGAAGGAAAGAAAGAGTCAGGAAACTGAGGAAAGAATTCCAACTGGGAGGATAAGTCTAAAGATGAAGTTATGATCAATTGATAGACTTAGCCGGACAAGGGCAGCAACATCTGAACATAGAGAAGAAAGAAGATGAGAAGGTAGTTCTGTTGTAGAGCAGGGAGATGACTAAAGGGATTCAATATTCACAGGTTTCTGGCTTATGAACTCGGGACAATGACGACTGATCCGACCGTTACCAATGAGTAGACTGTGGTCACAAATCACAATCTTGAGTAAGACTTGATGTAGAGTTGAATGAAGGGAGATACCTACATTTCTTTGGATGATAGGTGATCAAGTCGTTGACGAGTTGAGAACAGGGAAGACCAGGAAGACGAATAGAGTGATGAGCAGATAGATCAAGCTGGGAACAATCCAATGGCTTGCGTCGTAAGCAGCTTGTAGGAGTAGTCTATACCAGAGGTTGAGAGTTCTGTAGGGTTCCCCGGTTGGTTCGGGGTATCATGCAGACAGAGCGCGTAGACAGTGGGGAATCGTGACAGTAACGGAGATGATTGAAAGAAGGGAAAGCGTAACAGAGGTGGTAATAGAGAACAGGTAAAAGGAGGGAGTGTAAGTCAACTGGATAACTAACACATCCCCTCTGGCCATCCCAATGAATCCATTCACCACTCACCTTCTCCGCTCTTGCCCAATCATCTGCGGGCCAGCAGTTGCCTGGGCCCGTCAGCCTGTCCATGCGTCTCCTCACCTGCGACTCTCCTGCCTGTGCCTATCATTGAAACGGGCTGGCGTCTCTCCATCCCTGCTCATCCATGATTCTTTCCATTATATCAATTTTTTTTTGTTTGTTTTCTCATCAGTTTCTCTTTTTGGTTTTTATCATTATAATTTAAAAAAAAAATTCAAATTGTGTTTTTTTCTGCTCTATATGTGTTTTCAGTTTTAAAATGTTTATAGGGACCAATGGCCCATAAAAGAAGGGGATCTCCCCTACCTTTTTATAGTCATCCATGGGAGTGTGTGCATATGTCCCCCCAGGTATCATAAGTAATTCATCATCATTATCCTGCTTATATCCTTGATTTCCACCTTATCCATTAATCCTTAAATTATTTGACCCTCCGTGGCCTTATCCTTATCACCAACCAATAGCCTTGCTGGTTGAAAAGAATTCTGTCTGTTGGAATTCTTGAGTGTGTTACACCACTCTTTGATCCCTTTTCCTGACCATGTTGGTCTTGATCCTCCCTTGATCATCTTTCTAGAGCAAATCAAATTTGATTGAAGAGGTTTTATGAAGCTTAAAACCTGGAGTGTTATTCCTCCTTTTATTTTTTTTGTTGCATTCTGCCAGCCTCCTATTGAGTTCCTTGAGAATTGTTGAGGTTATCACTGTTAAAATCAGTTACTGTTTGCTTTTGAAGCTTCTCAAAAAATTTTGCTTAGTCTTGTGCAGCCACCCTCAGTTATCTGGTACCCTTCAAGCGCTTGATTGCGGAGAGTTGGGCAGGTTCATTGAGAACTTGGAGGTTGTTTGGGGTTTGATTTGATCATCCCCAATCTTCTGCTGATGACCCAAGTTATTAGCTTGTGGGCGTTGTTTACATACAACTGCTTTGTTCTTTTGAACTTTAAACAAAACTTTAACTTCTTTTGTTCAAATATCTACCACATTATCTTGCCTCAGATAGTGCTTTTCCATAGCTACAAACTATTATAAAACTTTATCCTTTACTACTTGATTCCTCATTTAAAAATTTCTGGAACTTGATCTTGGTTACACTTAAATATTTTTGTATGACTCAGGAGGGCAGACTAAACAGGACCTTTTCCTTCCAAAGAACTGCCACAGCCTAGCACCGTTTGAAGTCTTAAATTTGGTCCCCTGGGCCGCAATCAAACCAGCAACCTTGGGAGTTACAGTCCCAAACTTGAAGAATCAATTTTGAATTCCAATCCCTTATCCTTTGTTCTTTTTTTCTTTTTTTGTTATCATCCACATCTGATCTGTGGAGGAAACCTGTTCCATAGTTAAGTACTCCCAATTGTGAAGCACCTTGGGAAGATCCTTGTTGTTTTTTTGTGAAACTTTACTCTTGCCACACCTGTGAGCCACCTTGGAGTTCTGCTCTTTGGATCCCTTAGGAACTCTGTCCTTCAAAATGGAATCTACTGCTACCTCCTCCTCTGTTTGAGTCAAAATGTTCAAGATAAAGCCTCAAAGCAAGAACTTAGGCTAAAATTGAACAAATGTCAAACAATTCTTGGAATGCTATGAGATTGCTGCTGAAGTGGATGGTGCAAGTGAACATGATATGGCTCATCAGTCAATATTTTTCATCTCCTCTGATGAATTTAAGGAAGTGATCAAATTGATTGATGGATTCAAAACTCATAACTGGAGGCTCTTGAGACAGCCTATGTTGGCTTATTGGGGAAAAGTAGATGTGGCTGGGTTTACCTTACAGGACTTGGATGCTCTGTTTTCTCAATGGATCTCCAATGGTTTTTTCTCTTCAGCCTCTTATTATCAGTCTTTTAGAAAATCTTGGAATCCTATTCAGTCCTACCTCCTCAGGAACAATTACATTGACACTGTGAACAAAATATGAGTTTCATTTTTCCAGTATTTTTCTCCAGGAGTGCAGGAAAGGATTAGAGATGAGTTTGTTAAATCTTAATCTATGATTATTAATAGAGATAATTGGTTCAAGCTCCCTGTTTTTCTGGTCCTCAGGAGTGCAGTGGATAAAGTGATGAAAGGTAAAACAGCTCTCACTTTTGAACAAACTAGAGTCACTGAACCAGTACATGCTCCTTCCTTTAAAGAGTCCAAAAAAATAATGAACAAGATGGAAGCAAATCATAGACTTACACCAAATCCCCAGGACAATAAGGAAACTTCCACCATAGCTGAGATCACTAAATTACTTCATGTTGTAAGAATTGCATCCTCAAGCTCCCACTTGAGACTGAAGCCCGCCCCTTTCTGGCCTTCCGGTACAGGTGCTCCATTCCTGGCTCAACTCCAATGGACCCGCACGCGCGGTCCTCTTCTCCTCCCAGCTGCTCAACTGCAACTTGCACAAAGCATCAACCAGGTTGAAAATCACCATCTTCATCATTCTCCACTCCATCTCATTCCCTTCTACTTCCTGTTCCTCATTTCCAACACTCTCATCCATCAAGTTTCCCCTCTCAACTCAGTCAAGTCAGGAAGCGTCTCAAGCAGGTAAAAGATTGATTCAAAGTATTTCAAGCAATCCACGGCAATGCACTGATTGAACTCAATCCACAGATCCGTGGCCATCATTCAGAAGACTTCAAGACGACTTCCTTTCAGCTGAAGAGGCTACTGGCTAAGTACGACTAATCCATCTGTCTCACTTCTTCATTCTTTCAATATCCTGTATTCTAATAAACTATCACCAGATGTCCACGCTTTTCACTCAGGCCATGAAGAAGCTTGGCACGTGCTGATTCAACAACCAATCAGAATCACATTGCTCTTGTTGGTTTCATCTTTCATTCTGATTCAATTTTTGTCAATTTTTCAACTGCTGTTATTCATTCCATTTGTTCATTCTTCTGTTGCTGAAATCAATCCAGAGGTCCTGGTTTCCAGCCATCTTTTTCTCACGGTTAAAAGCCAAAGCGACTCACCAAGATGACCGATTACCACTCAACACCAGGACCTGGGGGCGACTGCACGATGCAAACAATCACGCTCAAGAAACTCGTAGAATCAACTCCTCTCTTGAATGAGGACAATTCCTCCATTTGGAAGGTCAAAATGGAGAGTCTGTTTGATCTACGAAGCATCCTCCACATAATGGAAAACACAAGCAATGACGTCCAGTTAGATCCAGAAATCAATAAGGGCATGGCCCCCTTCTTGTTGGCCAAGCTAGAACAGTCACACACACCAACATCATCAATGTCGGAAATGTACGCAACGCCAAAGAAATCTGGATTGCAACTAAAAGCTATTTTTCCTCATCCCAATCAGCAAATTGAGCAAGAATATTCAATTCCTTTCTGTATCTTCCCTTCAGCAAAGACAACATTGATAAATTTGTAAACAACGTAAGACTAAGTCTCAAAAAGCTCTCAGAAGTGGGAATCAAGCTACCGTCAGACATACTGGCGTATCTTATATTATTCAATTTCCCATCCATGCTTAAAAGTATTGCATCTCAAATAATGCACGGTGAAAAGGAAATAACCGTTGAAAGAGTTCTGGATCACCTTGTACAACACAAAAACAAAATAAACGCAAAGTTCAATGAAGGAGTTCCCACTTCCAAAGCCGACATGAACCTCTACTCAAGCTATCCACATTGCGAGAATGGTGTCCAAAATCCTGATGTTCAAAACCATCCTTGTGAGAAGTGTTGGATTGAATTTCCAGAACTTCAACCAAAAGGATTCAAATCTCCAAAACCAGAAAAGAAGAAAAAGGAAGAAGTCTCAAATTTCTTCTCTTACTATTTCTGCTTTACCAACATGTTTTCTACGGATTCAAAACCTTTCATCTTAGATTCAGGATGCTTGATTCATATGCTAACTAATAAAAACTGGTTCAAAATGATGAATGCAGAGGAAGGTTCTAATGTTATCAAAACAGGAAAACCTGGCGCATCACTTGAAATAAAAGGAAGAGGAACGGGATCAATCATCACTGACTCTGGAACTGAAGAGCTTCAAAATTCTGCCTGTACTCCGGACGCTTGTGTCAATCTACTCTCAATGGGAGCATTTCTCAAAAAGGGAGCAAAGCTGGTTGTGAATGATTGAGCAAATCCACCTACCTTCAAATTGGTCACCAATCAGTCAGTCATTCTGCAAGGAAAGATTGTTAACAACCTCCTGCACGTAGAAGTGTCCTCAAACCAAAGCTACCATGGGACCAAGAATTCTGAACTGAAAAAGGTTAACAAACTTCATCTTAAACTTGGACATGCAGGAATTGCCAGGATGGAATGATTCCTAGGGAAATCCATCTCGGCAGATACAAAGACCAACTTTTCCTGCGCCAGCTGCGACAAAAGCAAAATCACGCAAGCAAGCTCCAAAGTTTTATCAGCGAAGGCAGAAAAAGTATTCCAGCGTGTTCACGCCAACTTGATTGGGCCAATCTCACCAACATCAAAAGGACGTTTTTGATATTCATTGACAATGGTCAACAACTTCAGCGGATATATCATCTTGTTCCCTTTGAGAAACAAGAGCGAAGCAGCTGAAACTATCAAATTTATCCTCTCAAACAAATACAATTGGCTCAACTACTTCCCCTCAGAATTCTGTTGTGATGGGGGAGGTGAATTCATAAGCAAGGATCTCACTGAATTCTTCAAAAAAAAGGGATACGCCAAGTAATATTGGAACCTTACCATCCACAACATAATGGAAGAGCCAAAAGATCAAACCAAAAAGTAGCTGAATCCGTCAGAGCAACCTTTGCCTTTTCAAAAATTCCTAAGCACTACTGGCATGAAGTGATCCAAAGCTGTACCCTGGCTCTGAATCAAATACCTAACTCTGAAGGTCTCATGCCATGGGAGCTAATGCATGGACAACCATTACCCATTGACTATCTTCATCCAATAGGAAGCAGCCTGTATTATTTGGATCTTGGGAGTCAGTCGCCAAGGAATTTTGGTGAAAAAGGCTCACCAGGAAGACTTGTCAGATATGTTCCCAAGCTCCTGTCCTACCAAATCTTAACCAACACTGGCGCTGTCATAGAAACCAAGAATTTAAAATTCACTAAATCTCCGTTGACGACGTCGGATGACTACCCAACAAATCAAAGTGAACCCATTGTGGATCAAACTCACCCTCCAATCAAATCTCCAAACACCTCTGAAATCCAGACCGAGGCAGACTTTGCATTCAAAGAAGAATCAATTGAGTCCGACTCAGAAACAGAAGATAATGCTGATGATGAAGTGATTCAAGAGTTGGTCCCAAGATTGCGAACGCTTCGGAATCGTCAAGAACTCAGACCTCCAGAATGGTACGGATACTTCTCCAAATCTGTTCCCAAATCACCAGAGGAATCTCTTTGCTCTCCTGTCTGGTCCAAGTCCCTACACAAGGAGTTAAACACTTGCAAAGACTTCAAAGTCTGGGAAGATTATGAAGGACCCGAGCCAAGCAATTTGCTCAATGTCACCTATGCTTTTCGGATCAAAGAGAACACACATGGAGAAGCCCCAACCTACAAGTCAAGAGTCTGCGTGCAAGGATTCAATCAGCGCTACAGGATTGACTACTTCAAAACCTATGCCCCCACGGGCAAGGTGGCATCCCTAGGGGCAGTTTTACTGCTAGCGGTCAATCTTAATCTAGATATCCTGCAGTTTGATGTCAAAGGAGCATTCTTGCATGCACCTCTGGGGGAAGATGTGTTCATACAAAGACCAACTGGCTTGAAAAGACAAAATCCAATTCTCAAGCTCAATAAATCCCTTTACGGACTTAAGCAAGCACCAAAGAATTGGTACAAGATGTTGAGCAAATGGATCCAAGATCAAGGGTTCATCCCCTCTGAAGCAGACCCTTGTCTCTACCTAGGAACTGATCAGAAATCAGCAATATTTGTCCATGTAGACGATTTACTTGTGGCAGGAAACATCAAAAAGTTCAAGGACACATTTCTCAACAAATTCAAAAACTCGTCAGCTCATCCTCCTAATACATTACTTGGCATGAAGGTTGAAAGGTCTCCAGAAGGAATAAGGTTATCACTTCCGATGCACATTGATAAAGGTCTGGCGGAGCTGGATCGCACCGACTGCAAGCCAATGAGCACTCCCTGCACTCCTGGGATTCATCTCACACCAGCCAGCATTGACAAGATAGAGAAATTCGAAGAGTTGGGGGTATCCTACCGGTCTCCAATAGGAAGACTCAACTTCATAGCTGGACTTGCTTGGCCGGAAATCAGCTATGCTGTGTCATCTCTGGCAAGTTTTTCTGAAAAACCTGGGATCGCTCACTGGAAGGAGGTCCCCAGGGTATGGAAGTATCTTGGGAGCACTAAAAATCAGCAACTTCTGATCTCCAAGAAAAACGACTCGGACAACCTCATCTGCTACAGCGACTCAACTTGTGCCAACAATCCAGTCACTAGAACCTCCCAAACAGGGTTCATCTGCTTCTACCAAGGATCACCTCTCTACTGGACCAGTCGACGCCAGAGAAACATCACTTACTAATTGACCAAAGCCGAGTGCAACGCTCTAAGCAACAGTCAACTTGAATGCAGGTGGATCAATCACCTGATCCATGAACTCTGGAGAAAGCCTATCAAAGCAAGCATCCAAATGATTGACAACAAAGGTTTGGACGACAAAATAAAAAATTTCAGAAGCAACTCAAAAACAAAGTTCATTGACCTGAAGACCAAAGGACTTTGAGAGGACATATCCAACAAAGCAATTGAAGCCCAACTCATCAAGTTGGATCAGATGGTAGCAGATGGACTCACCAAAGCCGCAAACAAAACTTCAATTCTACGACTAATCCATCAAATCAGTACTTAGACCTCTCACACTTTGAATCAAGGAGGGCTTTTGTAAAAATTGCGTCCTCAAGCTCCCACTTGAGACTGAAGCCCGCCCCTTTCTGGCCTTCCAGTACAGGTGCTCCATTCCTGGCTCAACTCCAATGGACCTGCACCCGCGGTCCTCTTCTCCTCCCAGCTGCTCAACTGCAACTCGCACAAAGCATCAACCACGTCGAAAATCACCATCTTCATCATTCTCCACTCCATCTCATTCCCTTCTACTTCCTGTTCCTCATTTCCAACACTCTAATCCATCAAGTTTCCCCTCTCAACTCAGTCAAGTCCGGAAGCTTCTCAAGCGGCTAAAAGATTGATTCAAAGTATTTCAAGCAATCCACGGCAATGCAATGATTGAATTCAATCCACAGATCTGTGGCCGTCATTCAGAAGACTTCAAGGCGACTTCCTTTCAGCTGAAGAGGCTACTGGCTAAGTACGACTAATCCGTCTGTCTCACTTCTTCATTCTTTCAATATCCTGTATTCTAATAAACTATCAGCAGATGTCCATGCTTTTCACTCAGGCCATGAAGAAGCTTGGCACGTGCTGATTCAACAACCAATCAGAATCACATTGCTCTTGTTGGTTTGATCTTTCATTCTGATTCAAGTTTTGTCAATTTGTCAACTGCTGTTATTCATTCCATTTGTTCATTCTTCTGTTGCTCAAATCAATCCAGAGGTCCTGGTTTCCAGCCATCTTTTTCTCACTTCAGGCTTTTGAAAGCAAAATAGATCAGGAAATTTATTCTTTGGCTACTCTTAAGCCTTCAAACTCTGTTTCTAAAACCACTCTAGCCTGCTACTACTGTCATAGGGAAGGCCATGGAACTGGGAGATGTCCTGAACTCCACAAGGGCAAGGAGGAAAAATTGGTGGAGCAGAAGGGAAACAATTTCCTTCTTCCTAATGGTGCTTTTATTCCTTTCTTTTTGTCTTGTCCAATCCATCATGTGGTGGCCTCTTATCAAGCACCAACTGCCAAAAAGGCATCTTTGGTCTGCTTGGACTTTTTATCATCCTGTGGCACTCTACAACCTTAGTATCCTCCAGCTGTCTCTTCTTCCAGCTTCTCTGGCACTTATCAGTCTGATCCAGCTAGGAAATGCCACGAGGAACCCAAAACTCACAATTCAACTCCAGTTCTATCTTCAATCCTTCAAAAACCTGTCAAATTCCAATCCTCACCTGAGCCCCCTTCCTCTGATGTGGAATACATGGAAGTGGAAAAGGAACCACTTATGGAAAGGTTCCAGGACCACTCTGATCCTCCTCCTGTTCAATCTGTTCAAACTCCTCAACCTTCTGATCCTGTTCCAGTACCTGCTCAACATGATCATTCTCCCTCCACCCAGCCCAAATTTTGATTTGAGAGGGGTATTTCCAAGGATCACCCCAATGCTGTGGAAGGAGTATTAAGGAAAATCTCTGATCTAAAAATTCCTGATCTATCTGTGGCTGAACTAATTTCAATCTCTCCATCTGTGTCTGAAGGGATCAAGAAATGGGTTTCTTGTTGACATTTCAAGATTGGTCCAGAAAAATTAAAAGTTTCTTCTGGTACTTTGATGGAGGACTCTGGTGAAACAGAGCCCTCTTCAGATGCCAACTTGTATTCCTGTCCTCTTGGTTTCCTCTTCTGCTACCTTTGTGACTCTGCTAAAACGCTTTCCCTTCTGTTGCATTCTGGTTCCCAGCTCAATTTAATTTTGGATTTCATGGCCTGCAAACTCAAACTCAGCCCAAGGGTCAGATTTAACTCTGCTTTATATGGTATAGGGAATCAGTCATTTAAATTAGTTGGTATTTCTGAGGATGTCCTGGTTCAAATTGGACAAAATCTTGTTTGCACATGTCATTTCTGGATTACTTGTTTGGATGGACCTATGATCTTGGGAAGGCCTTTCTTAATGGAGTTTTGTGCAACCCTCATGTTTTCTGATCAAGTTGGGGAGATAATTCTTCTCCCTGATGCTAATGTTAGCAATATTGAAGTCCCCAATTGCTCCTTGGATTCTGGTTTTTGGGAACAAGAGCTTCCTGGTCATTCTTCTAAATCGGTGCTGAAAGGGAAACAGAAGGACACCTCTTCTTCCTCTCATTCTCATTTTTTATGGGATTAGTTGGTCCTACTAAGAGTTTTAGTTCTTCCAAGCCTCAGACTTCAACTCAAGGATCAACTTTTGTCTCAGAGTCATATTTTTCTTTTTCCTCATCATTTCCCTCTCATACAAATAAGATTAAAAATCAGAAACATGAAAAATCCAAAAATCCTAAAAATATTTCTTCTCTCTCTGGATCTGTTGTCTCTTCTTTTCCTTGTTTTTTTCAGCCTGATCATTTTTCTCCCATTCCGGTTTTGAATCTCTGCAATGAGTCTAAACTAGATCCTCATCTCAATTCTCTTCTTGGTGGTTTTGGTATGAAGGATTATGGCCTTAGGTGGAGGCAATTTGGGGTAGAAGTAAGTACTCCCAATTGTGAACCATCAGGGGCTCCTTTCATTTTCAAAACCCTGCCCTGTGCCACACATGTGAGCAATGCATCATCTTTTGGATCCTCTTTTATGGAAAAGGCAACTTTCAAGGAAGTTGAAGCAAATCAAACTCAGAAGACTTTGGAACTTGGTCTCAGCTTTTGTATTCAGGTTTTGCTGTTCAATGCTTGGAGGAAGCAAGGATTTCTCTCTTTTGCAAATAAGTATAAGCAAGTTTCAAAAAAGGTTCAACAAGTCAACCAACCAATGCCTTTAAACCTCAATCCTCCTCTTATGCGTCCTCCTCTATCTCCTGATGCTTACTGTGGTTTATCTCAATCTCTCACTGGTACCTTTGTTCCTTGTGGTTGTGTTACTGAAGAACATCTGAAAGTTGTCAACTTTGGTCCAGATGGATGGCTTAATGAGTTAAATTTGATCAAAAAAGTTTTAACTCTTAGAGAAAAATCTATTGCTTTATGTGAAGAAGAGAGAGGTCTCTTTAAAGAATCCTATGGCCTACCTTATATCATTCAAGTAGTGGAACATGATCCCTGGCAAAAGAAAAAGATCCCTGTCCATGCTGCTAAGGTTGAAAAATTCATCAAGTTGGTCCGCAAACAAGTCTGTACCGGTTTATACAAACAGTCAACTTCCAGCTAGTCCAGTGCTGTCTTCTGGCTCCTCAAAAGTAATGGTAAACTTAGAATAGTTCATGATCTCAATCCTCTAAATAATTTTCTATTAAATCCTCTGGTATTTCCCCTGCTACTGAAGAATTTGTCAAATCTTTCTCTGGGAGAGATTTCTAGGGTCTAGGTGATATTATGGGTGGCTATGACAAACAATCCTTACATCCAATTTCTTTTCCTCTCACTACTTTATCTACTCCTCTTGGACAATTCCAAATTACTTGTTTGCCCCAAGGTGCCACCAATTTGGTTGAAGTCTATCAGGATCAGATGGTTTGGATTCTCCAGGGTGAAATACCTGATCATGCTGGTATCTTTATTGAAAATGGCCAAATTAAAGGTCCAGTTTCTCACTATAAAAATGAGCTCTTGACTTGGAACTTAGGAATTTGCCAATTTATCTGGGAATATGCAACCACATTGGAAAGCATCTTGTTTTGAATTGAGGAGTCTCCTCTCACTGTCTCTTGATCCAAATTGGCTGCCTGTGTCCCTGATCTGGAAAGTATGTGGTCTGCAAGAAAGGAAGAAGAATGGCCCCATTCAAAGTCAACAAAATCCTCTCTTGGACCACTCCAATCAATTCCACTGAAGTCAGAGGCTTCTTAGGTGTTGTCATTTATTTTTGGATCTTCATCCCTTTTCTATCCCAGATCTTCATTCCCTTGCCTTGCTTAACCAGGAAGGATTCTGAATGCCTTTGGACCCAAGCTTGTGATAAATAATTTCAGAAGCTCAGAAAAATTGTTGGAAAAGAAATTTTCTTGAAGAATATCACTTATGGACCTGGAGATGGCAAGATCAAGGTGGCTGTCAATTCAAGCTATCAATCTGTTGGGGCTGCCCTTACCCAGGAAGACACAAATGGTTTGGATTTTCCTGCTCTGTATGAATCTCTTCTCTTTTCAGATGTGGAGTCATGGTACTCCCAGCCAACACTGGAGCTTTGCGGTGTGGCCCAAATCATGAAGAAGCTCAAAACTATTCTCTGGGGTCAACACTTTGAGTTACAAGTCAACGCAAAATCCATCATCAAAATGATCAATGCCCCCAGCCTTTTAAATGCTCCAATGTCTTGTTGGGTGGCTTTTATCCAATTTTTCTCTTTTGATATTGTTCATAGGCCTGGAAAGTCTTTCACTATGCCTGATAGGTTATCTCAACGTCCTATTGGAGATGAAGAATTGGATTTTAGAGTGGATTTTGACAAGGAGGAACCTTCTATTCAACCTGTCTTCAGCTTTTCCTCCCAAAATGATTCTGGATTCCAGCAAGGGTTCTGGCTTTCCTTAGAGAAGTGCCTTTCCAATCTCCAAAGACCTCCTGATCTCTCAGCTAAAGATTTTTGATCACTTAAAAGAAAGTCCTCCAACTTCTTTGTACAAGGTACTAGGCTTATGAAAAGAGGAAATCCTTGTGCCCTTATTGTTGTCACTATCCCTGCTAAACAAGATTTAATGTTGGAAATTCTCCATGAAGGACTTATTCATTGTGGAGAAATGGAAACTTACCAAAAAATATCCAAAAAATTCTGGTGGCCATCTTTGAAGAATTCTGTCTCTCAATGGTGCAAGAGTTGTGAGGTCTGTCAGAAATCTGATCTTAGGCGCCTGGTGTAAGACTCCAAACGGTGCTAAGCCACAGGCAGTTCTGCAGAGGGGAAAGGTGCTGTTTAGGCTGCCTCCTAAGAGTTACAATAATATTTAAATGTAACCAGAAATGATGTCCAGGAACTTGTAAATAAGGAATCAATGTAAGGGATGAGTTTGGGAATAGTTGGTTGCAATGGAAACAACACTATCTGAGGCAGGATGCTACAGGGAAAGACTTGCACAAAATAAGTCAAAGTTTTGTTCAGACTTCAATGAAACAAGCCAGTTGTAAGTAAACAATTCCCACAAGATAATAACTCTGGTCATCAGCAGAATATTAGGAAAGATCAACTCAATCCCAACCAACCTCCAGGTTCTCAATGAACCTGCTCAACTCTCCCCAATCAAGCGCTTGAAGGGAACCAGATAACTGTGGGTGGCTGAACAAAACAAAAGCAATTTATTTTGGAAGCTCTAGAAGCAAAGCAATAACAGATTCAAACAAGAATAACCCAACACTTCTCAAGGAACTCAAGATTAGTGTGGCGGAATTCAACTTTTAAAGACTAAAGGGAGGTAAAAAAACTCCAGGTTTTAAGCTTAGTAAGACCTCTTCAATCAATCATGATTGGATTCAGGAAAATGATCAAGAAGGATTGAGACCAGTGTGGTTAGAAAAAGGGATCAAGGAGTGGTATAACACACTCAACAATTCCAACAGATAGAATTCTCTTCAACCAGAAAGGCTATGGTTGGTGATTAGGAACTGGTTTACGGATGGATGGATCAAATATTTGATTATGGAGGCTCAAAGGATCAAGGTGAAATCATGGATATACCCATGATGAGGATCAGGATCAAATTACTACAATAATTTTGGGGACATATGCACACACTCCCATGGATGATGCAGAAAAAGCAGGGGAGAGCCCCTCCTTTCAAAGAACAGAGGCCTGTAGAATATTTACAAGAGATGTTTACAAATGAAAGCAGAATTTTTTTTTTTGGTTGATGAAGAAAATTTGCAACAGGAACCGCCTGACATGGGAGAGAGAGAGAAAAATAAATAAATAAATTATGAAAGGGGGAAACTTGCCCGTTGAGGGCAACGGTGGCAGTGGATGGTGGGTTTGACCAGCTGCGGCAGCTGTTGGTCAAGGGAGGATCAAGGTGGGATTGAGGTAAGACTGAGGTCACACGCGCCATGAGGATGGTCATGCGCAACCTTTGGTGGCGGTGCAAAGGTTCCAACGGCCGCAAATGACAATGTTGATATGTGGCATCTTTAAAAATAAAAAGAGCTTAAGCTCGAATGAAGTAAAAGATCAAAAAGAAATGAGTGAATGAGGCTTGTAACGTCAAGCGTAACAGACCTGAGATCAGGAGGAAAAGGACACTCCGGTTAATGTATTGGCTGAACAGATACTTGAATTCCACTTGAGAGCACCATGGTTTAAATAGACTAAATACATGATTGGCCAACAAGTGGTTGAGAACAAAATGAATGAGGCAAAATTAACATAAGCAGTTTAAGTGACATGGTAAGTGAAATGTTATGCTTGGACAGTCTGACAATCACTACTAAGAACACAGCCTAGTTATATTTTAACCATTATTTTAATACTTCAATAACAACAATAATATAAATCAAATCAATCCAATCAATAGTACTTTAAACTCCAGTGAAAGTCACATAAATCAAAACTCAAACTCTAACACACCTGCTTGACTTGCACTGGAGGAAGTTACTGTCCTAAAAAGGAATCTAACTCTTTTTCTTCAATTAACATAATGTTCTACTAACTGTTGGAATAATTCTACATACAGGTTAGTGACTGATTAATAAGATGAGCTGAATGACTTGTAAACTTCCTGGGGCATATTTGAATACAACTGCTATCTTCAAAGTATAATCTCTACTGTTTGCTGGAAAATTCTTCAGTTCAAAAGTGAATGACTTGTCAGATGCGTTGGATTTGTTCAAGGTTGGGTTTAATTGTGTGGAACAGACTTGTTTGAGTTGGTTGATTTTCGGAGTTGAGTACTGGAATACATAATAGATTGATGGATGATTGATGAAAGAAAATATAGGATGAGCTTGAGTGGACACCAGAAGATCCGGCCAAGGTCTTGTGGGTAAGGTACTCATCGCAAAGTTGAGGGGCGTCGGCCTTGCGGGGTTCAACATGATTTTATGAGTGATCTAACCGAAACTCTGGTTGGCTGTTCCTTTTCAGCCTTGAACAAGTTACTTGAGACTACTCGGCGGCCAGTGCTAGCCTTCTCCAACTGTTTGCAAGTCGGTCCATCGAGGGTTTCAAACAAAGCGCCGGTCATTTGAGGCCATATTGCAGAGCAAATCCAAGATGCTTCACGCGCCGTTTCACGGACTATAGGGGTTGCATCAGCCAAGGATTGTTTAAACGCCTTCTCGATTAATCCGAGTCCACCTCCCGAGTCGATCTGAGAGTTGGATTGCTTCCCGTGATACTCCAAAAACTCCTTCAAGCGGGCAATTCCGGAAACGCGAGCTTTTACAGTCTTCTCCTTGACGCAGACCAAAATGTACTGAAGCAGAGAAGGGTGAGAGGCAACCGATTTGTTGAGGGCCGAGACTGCGGCCTGTGAGGCCTGAAAGACAATTTTCTTTGTGTGGGATGCCATTCGGAGTAATGGGGGAAGAATGATGTCAATGAGCGGATTGAGCGCTTGACCGAGTGAGCTGAGTTCAACAAAGGCATTACAGACTCCGACGGCCATAGTCGTTTGCAAGGATGACAGAGACTTTAATAAGCCCTCTGAGATAGACTTGAGACCGATGATGAAATCAGGAGTGTACTGAGTGTGGACGTTAATTGTGATCATCCCACGGAGCGTGTTCAGATTCGCTTCTCGAGCTTGCCAATTGTGCTTGGTTTCTTTACCTTCCCAAGGAGGCGGCATCTTGGCAAAGATAGATTCCAATTCGCGAGGACCCAACACAAAGACCGGATGGATGATTCCGGAGGCAGGTGAAGAGTCCAAACCGGGTGGAGCAGACTGTGACCTAGCGTTGAGGGTCCAATGAGAAGTGGGTGAGTCTCAAAGGGTTGGAGGATGATAACTCAAAATCAATGCTTGTCATCTGATGATGATGATCCCGGCTTCAGACCTGGTTCTGGTTCGCTGGGATATCTGGATTGTTCAATTGAAGTTGATGGCTGATTCCTAGTGTCGAAGAGAATGGATGGGATGAGCATAATAGTCAATGATAAGGCTCATCCCCATCTCACCCCCTCGCCAAAAGAGTTGAAGACCAATTCCCGGATGAGACTATTGAAGGCAAACAAGTTAAATGAGAGACTGTTGAATCTGGTTGAGCATAGGCTTTTAACCGTGTAAACATAAAAAGAGCTTAAGCTCGAATGAAGTAAAAGATCAAAAAGAAATGAGTGAATGAGGCTTGTAACGTCAAGCGTAACGGACCTGAGATCAGGAGGAAAAGGACACTCCGGTTAATGTATTGGCTGAACAGATACTTGAATTCCACTTGAGAGCACCATGGTTTAAATAGACTAAATACATGATTGGCCAACAAGTGGTTGAGAACAAAATGAATAAGGCAAAATTAACATAAGCAGTTTAAGTGACATGGTAAGTGAAATGTTATGCTTGGACAGTCTGACAATCACTACTAAGAACACAGCCTAGTTATATTTTAACCATTATTTTAATACTTCAATAACAACAATAATATAAATCAAATCAATCCAATCAATAGTACTTCAAACTCCAGTGAAAGTCACATAAATCAAAACTCAAACTCTAACAGCATCAGAGATGGATTGGGTGGAGGATTGGATGGGAGGCGGAGCACGGGCGTACATCAAGTTTGCAATGGAAGTGTAAGACTCCAAACGGTGATAGGCTGTGGAAGTTCTGCGGAGGGGAAAGGTGCTGTTTAGGCTGCCCTCCTGAGTTTTAAAAAAATATTTAAATAAAACCAAGATCAAAGTCCAGAGCCTGGTAAACGGGGGACCAAATGTAAGAGGATAAAGATTATAGTGGTCGGTAGCTGGGAAACAACACTATCTGAGGCAAGATGGTGCCAGGAAAAACTTGAATAGAAGAAGTCAAGGTTTGTTCAGAGTTCAACAAGACAAGGCAATTGTAAGTAACAACGCCCACAAGCTAATAGCTCTGGTCATCTGCAGAAGCTTAGGAAAGATCAACTCAACCCCAAACAACCTCCAGGTTCTCAATGAACCTGCACAACTCTCTGCAATCAAGCGCTTGAAGGGTACCAGATAACTGTGGGTGGCTGCACCAGACAAAGCTAATTGTTTGAAGAAGCTCTAGAATTTGAGGTGGAAAATCCATTTTTGCAATAATATTTATTGTTTTCCTACTCCTTCTTAGTTTAATTATATTATTATTATATTTATTTTCTTTTTTTACTTTTGCATCTTGCTCTGCAATATTAGCAAGCTGACAGCCCCTCCACCATGTATTTTATATAAATATTATATTTGGGAAAAATATCCATTAAAAATATAAATTTAAGGTTCTGAAGTAACCAGGCCTGCTTGTTTTCATTCTGAATTCCCTGAAGAGAGGTGTTATAGATCCCCAATATCATTGTGGCCCTTCTATAAAATTATTTAATAATCAATTTATTCATATTGATTTATAACAATAAACCATATCCAAACCAATTAACCTTGCAATAATCTGTATCCAAATATTTTATGGATTTTTCCTGCATTTATTGAATAACATATTTATTACTTATTAAATCACCTCTGGTAGCTAAAGTATAGCAAGGATCTTGGCATCCAGTTGACTGAAAATCCTTCCAAAACCTATGATGACCCAGTGGGATCCTCTGTGATCTCATGCTTCTCCCATCCATCTGGGTTGAGGGTGCGGTTTCAGTAACTGGCTCCCTCAACCCTAACCTAAGTACAACCAGAAACAAGCAAGATTAATGAAACACAACCCCTAAGCACAGAACCCTAGCCCCAACCCTATCCTTCCCATCCCATAATCCTCATTCCATATCCCATATCCATCTGTATTGCCCGCCTGCCATCACCTCCACCCAGTTTGTCCTTCTCATGAAGCAGCCCTTGCGCCGCACCCAACTTGGGGCCCCCTGTGCATGTCTGCATCCACCCAGAGCCTCTTTCCAGATATCCAAAATATATCCCGGCAATCCAATCCACATCTTGCAACTCTCAATCCGCGCGCAATCCATCCAATCCAATCTGATCCAATCTATCCCGCATCTCCAGCTGCTGAGCCAAATTCAACCAATGCTGAGCCCGCAGCGTGACTTTCTCCATCAAAGGCACACCCATTGCTGAGCCCGCTACACTTGCTGAGCCCGCGGCTTCTGCTGAGCACGCAGCGCGCAGCCAATTCCAACTCGTGTCTACAAAATACCACCACATCCCCCCCCAACTTGGGTTCTGTCCCCCGAGATCTACCACTATCTCACCTGCCCCCAACTATACCACAGTTATCCCACCTTCCCCTCCGCACGCCTTCATCACACCAGAGAAAGAAAACACACCATCAGCCCCTCCCCGCTAGCCATTACCTGCACATACTGCAGCCAGAACGGCCTTGCTTTCCGTATCCTCCCAGGATAGTGCGCCTGTGTCCTGTGCCAAGCTGGACACCTCTGCTGCTCCCTATTGGAGGGAATGCCAGGAAACCACCCCCAAGGTCACCCGCAAATGAGGACCCGGTGCAACTCCTTTGTGGTCTCCAGTGACAAAGAGGTTTTTACCAAAGAGTGGACCCTGCCTTGCTCATCTTGCAACTGTCTGCAATGCACCGCCCAGAATCCTCCATAGCACAAGAGTCAAAATTTGGGCTCACCTTTCCACCAGGCTGGAACTCCAAGGTTCCAGGACTTCCCAGACTTTGCAGCCTTCCAGAACGCCGCGGGGGTACAGGTGAAGGTACCAGCAATGGACCCAAGGATCCCCAACGGTCCAGCTGTTCCTCCCCGCCACCACCAAGAACTGCTTCACCTCCTCCGCCACCCCGTCCCCCCCACCTCTGAAACCAGCTCCTCTGGTTTCATCTCCTCTGCCGCCATCACCATCACCGGTTCCCAGGTCATCACGGGAGCCCTTGTGTGCCGTCTCCCATGGTGATCAAGTTGTCACTGGAACCCGCAGGAGCTACAACCCCTCTGGCTGCCACTCCCAAGATCCTGGAGATCCCTCTAGTTCTGGCACTTCCCTTGGGGAGGTTCAATGCAATGGTGAGCAGTGCGGAAAAACTAATCTGGCAATTTCTAGTGGTCCCCTACGGGCACACTGCCAATGCGCAACACAAGGTCTTGGCGGCTTTCTGTTCCCTAGCCGGGGAAGCTTGCGCGGACGCAGAGGAAGTTATGATGACTCAGCCGTTGTAGGCGGATTGCCCCCCTTTTCTTACTTTCTTCCATCTTGTTTCCATCCCCGCGCCCATTTGCAAAGAAAAGGCCTTTTGACGCGCCATCCTGAGTATCCTTTGGGAATAGTGAGAACCCTGAGATAAATAAGAGATGCGCTTTGAGAGCAATCCAAAAGAGTGAGAAAAATTTTCTGAGAGAGAAAACCCTGGCCACTGAGAGTATCTGCTAAAAGGCACCTGGACTGCCCCAGAAAAAATGCCACACAGTTGCCGCTACCCATCTACAGAACAAATAGAGTACAAAGAAAACCAGCCATGCGCATACATCCTTGAGGGAGAGAAAGAAAAATTACCTGCCCAAACCCACTCACACCTTCCATCTATAAGATAACCAAAGAAAACTTAAAAAGATTTTTTTTTCTAAGCACCAACCCATTTCCAAGCCCTTGCCTTTGATCTTTGACCCACATCCGTTCTGCGCCACGCGCTTTCCTAGTTCCCTGAATCATCCATTGGAGTTCTTTTGTGTGTTTGCTTCTGGAATGTGGGGCTTGTACTCGCATCTGCGGACCCAGTTTTGCGCCGTGCCCGTACCTAAAAGAAACCATCCCTGGCCAGGAAAAATCCAAAAAGCCAATCCAGAGAGAAGAAAATAAGAAAACAAACATTTTGGGGTGTCTAGTTATCCCTGCTGTGAACTGGCTAGAACACCCCCTCACCAAATACCATCATATCCCCTATTCATCCATTGTTCCCCCCAAACTTGGCTGCTGTTCCCAGGGGTCTTCAGTTGTTTACTCCGCCAGATGCAAAGAGGGCACGCAGGCTTTTTCTTGGAAGAAGGATCCACTTTGTAGTCCCCTTTGCTACCCAAACCAGTTGTCTTGTCAAATGAAGTTGAGCCCCGCGCAAAGAACCGTTTCACGTGCAAAGTGGAAGCCTTCCATTTGAGCAGAGTTCCTTCCAATTCCTCCAACTGGTAGCTACCTCCAGTGAACTTGGACCTCACACTGAAAGGCCCGTTCCATTGATTAGCAAACAGCTTCAACCATTGAGTTTCCAGGATCCAGTTGTAAAGCAGAACCAAGTCCCCCTTTGGCAGCAGATCCCATATTTTGTGTGCGTAGCACTCATCCCAGTAGCAGATGGAATTTTGCGGGTCACCTTCAGTCTCCCAGACGCCTTCTCCAACATCTTTTCCCATTGCAGGCCTTAACTAGTTCCCTGGCTATCATAACCTTCCACCAATCAATACCCAGAAAGGTTTCAAGCTCAATTTAAATTGGCAGCATGGGTTGCTGCCCACATAGCAGCTTATACGGCAAAGAAACCTTTGATCTCTTCACCAAAATCCAATCCGTGAAAAGAACTACCAGAAGGGTTTGCTGCCACAGTTTACCATCCTTGCCAAACATCCTCACCATTACATCCTTGATGGGCTGGTTACCACGCTAAATCATCCCCGCGCCTTCCAGATAGTACTCTGTCACTCACCAAACCTTTGCTCCACAAACTTGCACTAACTCAGCCAATTTTCCCCGGAACTCTGCACCCCCATCTACCATTACTATCCAATGTGATCCGTAACGCCCAAACCAATCTTTGTCCAGAAACTGCCCAACTTTCTCCACCAAAAGCTTCAGCAGCCTCCGGGCTTCTACCCATCCCAACAGATTCTCCAGCGCAACAAGGAGGTATGCAAACCTACCTGCCTTGATGTGCACAACATCCAGAGAAACCCGCCCAAACAAGGCATCCTCCCCAGTGGGGATACCTACTTCACAAGTTAATGTTGTGCTCCGCTTCTGAAATGCTTTGCAAGACTGTACCCACTCCCGCAATTTGCATACTACACCCAGCCACAAGGACCTTGTCAGCACCTGCTTCCATGTTTCAAGCTTGCCGCAATGACCAAGGTTGTCATGCAGACATCCTAGAATTACCCTTTGATCAGCCCTCAACGTACTGACCATGAGCCAAACTGGCGCGCTCCGCTGCTGCAGCTGTCCTTCCTGCAGGTATAAATTTCCCACTCTCCGCCAAATACATCAAACAATCTTGGCTGGCGTGTCATCCAGAAACCAAAGATCCCGCAAATACAAACTGAGGACTGTGTACCTCCTGGATTTCTGGAGCGGAAGTCGCACACCTACTTCCACAACCCCTACTTTAACTTTTGGGGCCTCAAAATCCAGTTGTTCCCCGCCTTTTTACGGGTAATTGCGCAGGTACCAAAAAAGCGCATCCAGCATCTTAAACGCCTTCCTGGAACATGTACCACAGCAGAAGAGAACAACTGAAGAAACGCAACCCACCTGGTCATAGGCGTGTTTGGCAGCGTTGGCAAATTGATCATCTTCACCAGCGCCTCCGCATCCACCAGAAGCATGAACAAAATCCCCCATAACAAATTCTGCAACCTCCACACAATATTAGTGACCCTGAAAAGCTCCAACTGTCGCTGAAAATACCAGCTCTCCGTTGGCGTAAATTTAATGGACAATTAAAGAACAAGACAATCTTTCCCCTCATCCTCTTGTGTCAGCATGGCCCCGGCATCAAGCTTGCTCAAATCAACCACCAACTTAATCCCTCTGGCATCATAATCCAAGTCCTGAAGTACAATATTGTGCCTGAAAATCTCCTTGTGTTTGTTGAAGGCAACTTCACAGTTTGAACCCCAGGTCCATTTCGCGCCCTTCCGCTTCAATGCCCACAATGGACTGAGAAACTCTGACAAAAGCTCAATGAACATCTGTACATAGCTACACAATCCCAAGAACTGGAGAATGTGCAATACATTCATCAGCATTGTGGTGGTCTTTTATAGACGCAATTCAGAATTTTCTGAGTGCTGCACACTCAGCAGTAGCGGCGGGCTCAGCAGGGGTAGCGCGCTCAGCAATGGGTGCGTCTTTGCCACAGCAAGTCGCGCGTTGGGCTCAGCAGCAGTCAAATTGGGCTCAGCATCTGGAGAGGGGGGATGGATTGGATTGGATTGCGCACGGATTGTGGGTTGCAAGACGCAGATTGGATTGCGCAGATATACCTTGGATATCTGTAATGGTGCGTTGGGCAGATGCAGACATGCGCGGGGGGCTCAGAGTTGGATGCAGCACAAGGACCACGTTTTGAGAAGGATGAACTGGGTGGATGCAATTGCAGGTGAGCATTACAGATGGATATGGGATATGGGTTGTGGATTATGCAATGGGAAGGATAGAGTTGGGCTTGGCTTTGTTGCATAGGGGTTTTATTTCATTATTCTTGCTTTTTTCTGGTTCTACTTAGGTTAGGGTTGAAGGGTAGGCTACTTAAGCTGCACCCTCAACCTGGATGAGGATCAGATCATCATTGGATCACAGAGGATCACATTGATTTTCATAGTTTTTGGAAGGATCTTTATTCTCAATTCTCTATCTCTTGGTCAAAGGTTGAACAGTTACACTCAGGGTTTAAAGACGCAAGGGATCAATAACTTCCAAACTTGGGAACCATCAAAGGAGGATTCCTCTTTTGAATTCCACATCTGGGGGTCTTGCCGGGAAGTTTTTCCTCTTCATCATGGATGAGGAGAAGCTTTGGTATTTGGAGGAGATGGAGGGGTATGAGGAACTTGATTGGCCAAAACTGAAGGCAGAAATCTTGGCATGGTGGGGAAGGCACAAACCTTGGTTTTTGGAACGTGACTTTGAGTGGGCCCCGGAGGAAACAAGTGAAAATGGCAGAGTCTGGACGCAAGTGCAAGTGGGGGATCATGTAGCAATGTTTTATTGGATCTATTGTTACCTGGCAAAGAACAATGTGATATTGGGGCAGAAGGGCGCAATGAAGAGGGTGTTCTTGGGAGGACTCAGTCCCCCACTCCCCGGGTGGTTGCAGCAGCACTTGTACTACAACAACTTGGTGAAGAGGTTGTTGGATGGGAGTATAGCACTTCTTCCGGACATCCTTGTCATTCTTCAGCAGGTGGAAAGCAAGCTTTACTTAGAGGAACTGATGGAGGACATGTAAAGGTTGTTCCCAATAGGGCCAAAGAAGTCTGCTTCCCACACTCTGGCAGCACCAACGCAAGCTCCGGTTGCTGGCCCCTTGAAAAGGGAACGCGCTCCAGCAACACCACCAAGGACAAGCCCAGAGGTTAGCAAGATGACGGAATTGATGAAGGGTTTATGGATTGTTCTGAGTCAAATGATGTCCAGGCCAAGCAATCCACCTCCTCACCTTGGGGGACCGCTTTGGCCGTCAAATCTGCCCGTGTTGTGGTTATGCAATTACTGGGCGGACAAGGGAAATTGGCAGTTGGGGTGCAATGAAATGACAAAGGACCTCAAGGCAGGATTGGTTTGACCGGCAGGAATGAGATTCATGTTCCCAACGGGCAATCAGATCTCCACCAAACCCAGGAATCGAACTGTCATGGAGCAAGTGCGTGCGCAAGGACAGGAATTGGTGGTAAATGCTCAAGCTTTGCTGGGGATTGTACCTGGTCCTGGGGAATGGTAACCACCATGTGTGGAAGCGGAAGTGAGCATGTTACTGACAGGAGAGTTGGTGCCAGTGGAAAGGATGGATGTGGACACCAAGGAACAGGTAATTCTGGCAGCTCCTAAGCCAATTGTGCACTTTCCGGAAATGGATGGACAGCTGGTGAATCTGGTGGGGAAAATAAAGGCAAAGGCTGCGCGCTGCGGGCTTGCGCGGATTGGAAAGCTTGTGCCAATTGGAAGGCTTGCGCAGATTGGATGGATTGCGGGGATCAGAAGGCTTGTGCAAATTGGACAGCTTGCGTGGATCTGAAGGCTCGCGCGGATTGGAAAGCTTGCGCAGATTGGAAGACTTGCACAGATTGGATGGATTGCGCGGATTGGAAGGCTTGTGCGGATTGGACAGCTTGCGCGGATCAAGTGGATTGCACATTGCAAGATGCGCGGATTGGATCACACGGGAACGCCCCTGATACCTGGAACGGGTTGTCGGGCGGACGCATCATGAGAAGGACAAACCAGCGGGCAACACGGACGGGGCATGGGGCAGGGGGGTTACGGGACAGGGGACGGAGGGATAGGGTTGGGCTAGGGTCCTGTGGCTTAGGGGTTGTATTCCATCATTCTTGCTTACTTGCGGTTGTACTTAGGTTAGGGTTGAGAGGGAGGACTTAAATACTTCACTCTCAACTCCGGGTTGTAAGGAGGGAGATCACTGGAGGAGATCGAATTATCATTATCATCAGTTCACTGGATGATTGGACTATCACTTTTTATGGCATCAGATTGGATTGGATTGGAAAGGAAGTAATTCATCTTATTATCACTCTATCACTCTCTCTCTCACTCTCTCTCTCTCTCTCTTGACCGGCTGCATCCAATCTCCTTACAGACGCTTTGATCAATAACTTCTGGAACTCAAGGATAACTTCAGGGGTATTCCCTCTTTGGTTTCCACATCTGGGGGTCTGGCCGGGAAAGATATTTTGTCAAAGTCTCTCAAAGGTACTCACGGATGCTACCAACAGCCGCTTCTCTTCCTTCCTCCTCCCACGGCCTTGGCGCTACCCCATGGATTTACCCGCATATTTGACTCAACATTGCAGAAGTAGAGCAATTCATCTCACGGTATGAAACAATCGCGGACTCTGAAGGCATTTTGGATTCTGAGAAGGCGCGCCATGTTTTCCTGTTCATCAAGGACGTGGAAGCATGTCGGGAAGTGGAAGAGATGGGAGGCTACAGGGACCTGGATTTTCCAACACTGAAGGGGAACATGCTGGCAAGTTGGGGGAGGAGCGGTTCTTGCTTTCAGAAGGACAATCTCAAGCCATCCGCTGAATTGGGTTACAAGGCAGGCGCGCGCTGCGGGATCCGGTTGCAAGCGGAAGTGGACTACGCAGAACTGGAGTACCACAGGGTAGAGCATTTTTGGGCCCCACAACCGGCAACCATCTCTTGGGCTAGCAAACTCGCAGAGGTGGCAAGGGGCCTCAAGGGCTATCTGGAGAGTATTCAGTCTCCCAGCGCGTCCACGCCCCCCGTGTGCGCAAATGGGGAGGAAAACAACCGTTGGTAGACGGGACAAAGGGAACAGACAGCGGATTCAAACGCGGAATTGGTTTCCCCAGTGGGGGCTAAGTACGTGTTGGGGAAGCGGGACTCAACGGAACTGGTGCCGACTACTGACAGGAAGCGGGCAAGGATGACGGAACGGGAAATGGATGTTCCATGCTGTTTGGGAACCGGTGAACAGCACATGGGCCTTGCAAGGAAGGTAGACGCGGCGGCGGAAGAGACGGACCACGCGTTGGAGAATCACTACTCAAGCCGGACCTCTTTGATGGCAGGGAGCGTGCATTTGGAAAGGGTAGTGGCAGCAACGGAAAGGACAGTGGGGCGGAGAAGAAGGATCAAGTGGTCACGCGTGGTCCAGCAGGCAGGGAGCGGTCAGAAATCTTGGGAGGGGAGAACAAGGCCGCAAGAACTGCAAAGGGCAAGGAATGTTGTGTGGACGGGGTGGGGGAGGAGAGGGCTGGGATTGAAAGGGTTTTGAAGCCTCTTTCCTCCTCCACGGCGGGTTCTGGTAAGGACGTCTGGGGGTGTTTGCTTGTGTTTGGGTTTTGCGCGTGGATGGGCTCAAATCTCAAAGGATGCAGGAGGGTCTTGGCGGCGGGAGGTGCACCTAGGCGGTTTGGGACAACAATTTGCAAACGAGGCCCATGTGGGATTGGTTGAGGCAACGCACCGCAGATCTGGTGATGAGCATAGGGGGGCGGTCACCTGAGGACAGGGGCAAAGTTGGGGGGGAAGCTAGCGCGGGATGGAAAGTTGGAGTTGGGACGCAGGACGTGGGCTAAAAAAAAAAAAAAAAAAACTTTTTTTCTCTTGTTCCTTCTTATCTATTCATTCTTCCTTTTCCTTTTTTTTTCTATTCCTGTCTCTCTCAAGGATTGCGTAAGCGTTCTGGCGCGTTGAGGTCTCCCCATGTACTCTTGCAGATACTCTCACTGGCACGTATTTCTCACTTTCAGACTCTCACTGGCGGGGATTTCTCACCTTTGCCAATTTCTCTTTCTCACACTGATCTTCTCTCTCCAAGGCACGGATCTTGCGCGCAGTTTTGGAACCCGTGTGGGGTTAGATGAAGGCATGCAGATTTTTTCTCTGGTGGAGCAGAAGGTCGTCGGCATAGAGGGCAGGCGGGCGGGAAGGTGAAGCAGAGGATAGAGGGCAGGCGGGTGGGAAGGCAACTTGGAGGGGGTGTAATTACGGAAGGTGAGATGGTGGGAGATCTCTGGAAACAGAACTCGAGTTGGGGGGGATGTGGTGCTCTTTCATGGACGCAAGTCGGAAAAGGCTGCGCGCTGCAGGCTTGTGCGGATTGGAAAGCTTGCGCAGATTGGAAAGCTTGCGCAGATTGGACGGATTGCGGGGATTGGATGGCTTGCGCAAATTGGAAAGCTTGCGCAGATCGGAAGGCTCGCCCAGATCAGAAAGCTTGCGCGGATTGGAAGGCTTGCGCAAATTGGACGTATTGCGCGGATTGGAAGGCTCGTGCGGATCGGACGGCTTGCGCAGATCAAGCCCATCGCGCATTGCAAGATGCGCAGATTGGACCACGTGGGAATGCCCTGGATACCTGGAACGGGTTGTTGGGCGGACGCATCATGAGAAGGACAAACCAGCGGGCAACACGGACGGGGCATGGGGCAGGGGAGGTGGAGCATGGGTTACGGGAAGGGGGACGGAGGGATAGGGTTGGGCTAGGGTTCTGTGGCTTAGGGGTTGTATTCCATCATTCTTGCTTACTTGCGGTTGTACTTAGGTTAGGGTTGAGAGGGAGGACTTAAATACTTCACTCTCAACTCTGGGTTGTAAGGAGGGAGATCACTGGAGGAGATTGGATTTTCATTATCATCACTTCACGGGATGATTGGACTATCACTTTTTATGGCATCAGATTGGATTGGATTGGAAAGGAAGGAATTCATCTTATTATCACTCTATCACTCTCTCTCTCACTCTCTCTCTCTCTCTCTCTCTCTCTCTCTCTTGACCAGCTGCATCCAATCTCCTTACAGACGCTTTGATCAATAACTTCCGGAACTCAAGGATAACTTCAGGGGTATCCCTTCTTTGGTTTCCACACCGTAAACCACTTTCTTTTCTATTGGTTGATTGCGGGGAGGCTATTTTAGGACGGCCATTCATGTTTGGGTTCCAAGCGCAAATGACATTTGATCCAGAGGCAGGGAAAGAAGTATTGATGGCGGAATATTTGTCCAGCGGGCAATTCAAAACCACAATCTGCAATCAGTGACTGGGGAAGTGGATGCTGAGAGAATTTGGATTGGTCACCAAGACCATACTATTTCAATTTCAAACAAATACTCATGAGTATGACTCTTCTCATAAATAAAGAAATAAGAAAAGGAGTAAAAATAGAAAACAACAAACAGGGATCTAAACTGGCTGAGCTCAAGGAGTGAAGTTGGGTTGAGAGAGGAGAGAGATAAGCCAGATTAGATGAAAGGAAAGGCCAGAACAACAGTCAACAATGGTTTCCGCTGAGCGCCTTGAGAGATCTAGATAGGAAACAGATGAGTTCCGATTGATTGATGAGTTGAAGGACTCAATCTTACTGAGATCAGACTGGCTGCCAGGATTGGATATGGTTGTCTTTTGAGTGTTGAGGTAAGTTGTTCATTGCGTTCCAATAGTTTGGTGGAGTTGTTGGTTGATTTTTAGATTTTTTAGCAACAGCAGTCCTTGATTGAGGTTGATGAGCCAAAGGTGGATCAGGAGTGTGGTTGCAAGGTTTGGATATTGAAGTGTCCGCACAGGACACTGAGGCAAGTAGGTGACATGTGAGAGGCAGAAAAGAAAGAAGTGAAAAACAGGATGTGAAAAAAATAACGCACCAACAGTGTGCACACAACAATTGATAATCCAGAAACAGTAATTGAGATTGAATCAGAGAACATCTGTGAGATAAAATAAAAGATAGAAAGTGATTCAGATTCTAACCGCCCTCCTCAACTCATCAAGCAATGAAATAAAGAACTGAAAGCATTTACAAGCCAATTCTTGGAGGATTTTTTAGCGGCTTTAGTCAAGGCATTTGCTGTCATTGAGAGCGAGGGAACCAGCTTTAGTTCAATAAGGCCATCATTTATTTCATTATGAAGGCTCTTGGTTTTGAGGTTTATGTGTTTGGCCTTAGAGATTGATCCAAACTTTTTGATCTTATCATCCAAACCTTTGTTGTCAATGAGATGGATTGTACATTTGAGCTTGGTTTGATATACTTCCTTGATGAGCTGTTGTAACCAGCGCGCTTCTAGGTGACAGCTGGATAGAGCCACGCACCTGGATTCTGTGGATGAGTGGGTGATATTTTGTTGTCTTTGACTGGTCCAGTACAATGGACTTCCTTTGAAGGAGCAGATAAACCCGCTTTGAGAGATTCTTGACACAGGGTTGTCACCCCAGGTGGCTTTGTGGAAGCAGATGAGTTGATCCAAGATTGAATGTTGTCCAAGAGTCAGACTTAGGTCTTTGTTTTGGGCGAGATACTTCCACACGTGATGGACCTTTTTCCAATGGCTCAAACCAGGCTTCTTGCAGTGTCTCGCCAGGCAGGACACGGCAAAGCTGATGTTGGGATGAGCAAGGCCAGCGATGAAGTTCAGGCAACCAATTGGAGAGCAATAGCTGACTTTCAAATCTAGGAATTTTTGATGGTCATCATTGTTAGCTGGCAGTAGATGGCGACCAGGGGTGAGAGGAGTGGAGACAGGTTGACAGTTGATTAAATTCATTTCACTCAAACCTTTCTTGATATGTAGCGGTAAAGACAGTTGAATGAGCCCATCTTTTTGAACAACTTTCATTCCGAGGAGAGTGTTGGGTTTTTGAGCTTATGAGTTCTTGAACTTGGTGAGGAAAGCCTCTTTGAAGCAATCTATGTCTCCATCTACTAGCAGGTCATCCACATGAAAGAACACGGCGGAATTACCTTCCTTCCCAATGTATAAGCATGGATCACAACCCAATTTGGCAAATCCTTGAGACCTGATCCAGTCACTTAACATGCGGGCCCAGTTTCTGGGCGCTTGCTTAGGTCCATACAGGGACTTCTTGAGTTGAAGGTATTTGGACTTGCAATTGCAACCGAATGGAGTTTTGATGAAGACCTGTTTGTCCAGTTCTGAATGCAGAAATGAACCTTTGACATCAATTTGTAGGAGCTTAAGAACTTTGTTGGCAGCGTAGGTGAGAACCACTTGTAGTGAAGCAACTTTAACAGTTGGAGCGTATGTTTTGAGGTAGTCAAGACCGTATACCTGGCTGAATCTTTGAACGCATATTCTGGTTTTGTAGGTTTTGGGTTTGCCATGAGAGTTAAGTTTGATCTTGAAGATGGGTACAGTGTTAAGCGGGTTGGTGACCTCATTGTCTTCTGCATCTTCTTATATGTAAAAAGTAAAGAGAGCTTGAGCTCTAGTGAGAAGAAAGAATTAAAGAATGAGTGAAAGGAGCTTGTAACGTCAAGCGTAACGGACCTGGGATCAGGAGGAAAAAGGACACTCTGGTTGACTTGGTGAAAGAACAGATGATGAATTCCACTTGAGAGAACTGGTGTTTATATAGACTAAATACACGATAGGCTAACAAGTAGTTGAGTACAAAATGAATAAGGCAAAATTAGCATAAGCAATTTAAGTGACATGGTAAGTGAAATGCTATGACTAAACAGTCTGATAGCTATGATTAAACAGTCTGATAATCACAATACTACAACACATCACAGTTACATTTTACCTGTTGTTTTAGTACTTTAAGGTTAACAATAATAAGATCAAATCAATCCAATCAATGGTACTCTGAACTCCAGTGAAAGTCACATAAATGAAAACTCAAACTCTAACACCATACGCCTTGATCTTCAATTGTGGAGAATTCTTTAGCAGCCAATTCCCGCAAGTGACGGATTTTCATTGCTTCTTGTAGGTTGTTGGGTATCTTATCTGAAAAGAAACCATATCAATCCAGCTTGGAAAGTTTGTCCCAATTTTGTAGAATGGGTCAAAGATTGTGTTCCACCAATGCTTTGTTGGCGGGATTGTTGTCACTCTCTGTCTCAGAGGATTCACTTGGCAATTCCTCTTTGATTTTGTGGAAATCTTGAGCCTCTGGTGTTTGGATCGGGTTTGAAGAGTTTGATAACAAGTAGATTGAAGGGGATTAGGAAGATTCTGAGGAATTGTGTTCATCAAAGATCTTAATGGGTTTCTGATCATTGAAGATGACGTGCTTTGTATAAATTATTCTTCCAGATGAGTTGATTATCTTATAAGAGAGAAGTTGAGGGTTGAAACCAATTAGAATTCCTGATGCTCCTTTCTCATCTAATTTAGACCATATGTTGGTCTGATTGAGTTTATAAGTAAGAGAGGAACCTATGGGCTTGATGTAATCTTTGGGTAATTCTTTCTTGTGCATTTTCATCCAGGGAGAGTCTTCACCTTTCTGTTTAGGTATTTGATTCAGCATGAGACAGCACCCCTTTATAACCTTGTGCCATAATGATTTTGGTAGTCTAGAGTCAGAGATAGTAGCTCTAGCAGCCTTGGTAACTGTTTGATTATCTTGCTCCACCCTGCCATTATGTTGCAAGTGATATGGCTTGCTGAAAATGTGGTTGATCTGATGTGCTCAATAGTAAGCTTGGAGTTTGGAATTCACAAATTCCCCACCTCCGTTGGAACAGACTTCCTTTGGATAACAATTTGTCTTTCAATGTTGGTTTTCAATGACAAAGATTATTGTTTTGGGCGAGTGGCTCTTTGCTTTGAGAGGAAAACAGGAAAGATATGCTGAGTAGGAGTCAATCAGATTGAGAATGTATTTGAAACCACCTTTTGACGTGGGATTTATTGGACCTATCAGATGCAGATGGAATTTATCAAAGCATCTCAAAGCCGTTTTTTGCTGAAGAGAGAAGGACTTCTGAGCTATTTTGGCCTTGTCACAGCTAAGACACCCAAAGGCATCCTTGTCGGCAGAAGGAATGGGGTATTTGAGGAACTTCTCCATTCTTCCCAGACTGGCATGCCCTAGTGAGCTATGAATGTTCATGAGATTGGCTGAGGAGTAATAGGCAGCCTTATCTTCAGACAACATGTCTATGACGAAGAGATTGTTACTGATAGTTCCTGAAAGGAGATTCCAACCGTTCTTGTGTAGGTGGAAGGTACTTGGTGGGACACCAGGGTCAACATTGAGTAAGGTGCCTTTGATCACGAGAGCTCCTAGGGATATGAGGTTGAAAGTCAACTCCGGCACCCATACGGCTTCAGATAATGTGATGAAGGAGTCCTTGGTAGCAAGAGAGGCCTCTCAAGTCCCTTGTATTGTTATCCCGGAGTCTCTCTTGCCAGTTTTTATAGTGCCAATCTGATTTCTGAGTTTAATTTTGTTAAATAGGTCTTTGCTGGTGATCATGTGCACTGAGCAACCCAAGTCAAGGATGAATTAGTTCAAGAGGATCTTGGTATTGGTACTCATCCCTCAAAAGAATGAGGAAAATTTAGCCTCTTCCAATTGCTTTTGTTTTGATTTCTTCCATGTATTGTGATGGTTTGATGGTTTGAGTTCTGGAAATTCAAACCAGCTGGAACTGGCAGTATGGGAGGTAACGGCTGGTTTATGTTTACTGTTCTCGCATCTGGGGCCCCAATACAGAGCCACATTGACAGGTTCAGCGCGGTCCTCTTGAGAAATCACCTCATTCTTATGCTGGATAAGGTGATTGAGTACAAAATCAATCTTCATTTTGCTTGTTGCATGCATGATTTGAGACTTCATGTTGTGCATTGCAGGAGGAAATTTGAATAGAACAAGGTATACAATTATGTCTGAGGGAATTTCAATGCCCACTTCAGTCATCTTCTTTAGATAAACCTTGACAGTGGTGAGGAAAGCGTCTATGTTGGTTTCCATGGCTAGGTGCAGAAATCCATTGAAGACCCTGGCCCTGTTTGCGGGTTGAGACAACGCAAAGTGGTTTTGAATAGAAATCCAGATAAGCTTGGCATTGTCTTTGTTGACATTGTTGATTACATTGTTGTAAGTGATGGAGTCCAATTTTTCCATTAAATGAGCCACAAATTCCTGATTGATCTCTTCATCTGTTAAAATGCAGATGCACTCAGGTAATGTGCATAGGAGTGTGTAATCCAAATGGTATGCAAAAATGGGCCTCCATGGCCCATTGGACATCACGTGGGCCACGTGGGCCTATGTGGGTGTTATTGGTTTTGGGCATTTGGGCGCCAAAACATGTTTTTATGGTCTTTTGGGACAAGGGCCCACACGGGCCCGCCAGGGTGGATGGGACACCCAAGCCAGATGGGCTTATTTGGGCATAAAAGGGCCCAAGCTTTATTATGGACATACTTGGCCAGACAGGCTGGCCTGCCAAAGTATGTAATTCTCACAATTCCAGCTTGGGGCGGCCCATTGGGGCCGCCACCCCTGTTGCAGCCCGCTAGAGGCCGCCGTCTGTGTTGCGGCCCGCTTGGGGCCGCTGCCCGCATTGCGGCCCGCTTGGGGCCGCTGCCCGCATTGCGGCCCACTTGGGGCCCCTGCCCGCATTGCGGCCTGTTTGGGGCCGCCTGTGTTCCTTGGTGCAGCCCACGCGGGGCCCAATGGCCCGCCGCAGGGCTGTCGCGCGGCCGAGGGATGCCGCGCGGGCCCGACTGGTCGCGCTAGGGACCAGTGCCATGGAGCCGGGGCTTGCCGCCCCAGCTTGCTTGCCGTTGGGAAGGGGATGGGGGCAGGCTTGCTGGGTTGAACCAGCCTGCGACCAACCGCGACAGCGCGGTTGGTCAGGGCAGGGGGGACCTGACCACCCCCTTTCCCAAGGAGGTGGCGGTGCCGGCCGCAAGAGTAGCAACCGGCAGGTGGGGGGGATTTCATCACCCCCCCACCATTGATTGGTTAATGCAATCAAACAGGATAGGGGCGCTCTCCCCCCCCCCTTTACCAAGGGGGAGGAGCAATGGGCCTGGGGGGACCTGATCACCTCCTAGGCCAATTTACATGACAACGCCCTGGGGGTATTGACCCCCAGGGCCCCTGGTGAGGGGATTTGACCGCCCTCACCAGGGATTTGAGAGAAAGAGGGTGGGACAGCATGTCCGCTGGTCACACCCCCCATGTGAGTCTGAGACCGGACCCAGGTGTTCCCTGGGTCCCACCTGGCCCATTTGAGGGGCCAGGGGCTTGCTGCATGAGGAAACCAGCCTGTAAACAAGGCAATAAAGGTCATCATGGCTGGTTGTAAAGGACAACCAGCCAAGGGGATTGAACAGTTAAGGGGCTGGTTCAGCCCCATTGAGGTGGAAAAACCAGAAATAACGGAATAGGCTGGTTGTAAGGGTACAGGGACTGATGCCATGTGGACTGATGTAGTCCAAACCAAGTAACAAGGCCAGTAGAGCCTGTAGAGCTCTTTTGGGGCGAAAAATTTGCCTTTTGGCTTGTTGTATCATGTGCTCACAAGAGACCAATCTTTTGTACTTAAGGAGCCCTTCTCCCTGCTGTTTTCCATCCATTCATTCATCATTCCAATCAAATTCATCCAAGATATTGCCCCATTGTGAGAGCCCCATTAGACAATATTGACACCCAGTGTCCAACATTTCTTTTGCTTTAAATACTGCTCATTTGCCTAAGCTAATTGCTGGCCATAATTCTAACAAATTATCAGTACCATCATCATCATTATTTCCAAGCAAGATAGAGCTTTATACCTTACTTTGGACAACCTCAAGGACCTCAAGTTTTCCAAGAAGATGTCTTATATCCCAGAGTCCAGCTCCACCAAGATAGTTTTGAATAGTCAGAACTATAATGCTTGGGCTGTCCTTATGGACAGTAAGTTGGATAACATCTGTTGTGGGGATATTATGAAAGGAGATGATACTTTGATCAGTTCAGAGGTGGAGAAGAAGGCCTATCATCTTATTCTTAGACACTTGGATGAGCATCATGTAACATGGGTTTCTGATACTGTGTTGGAGGAACAGAAGAGGAAGGGCAGTATTTTATGGAAAATGCTCAAGTCAAAGTATGCTGGTGACTCTGTTCATCAAAAGGGGATTGTTTTAAATATATTTTTTAAGTTGAAATTTGGCAACTGTAAACAATTTGTGGGGGAAGCTAGATCTAGTATTGCTAAGTTCAAGTCATCTGGGCTGAACATGGATCCTGAGTGTCTGTCACTCTTAATTCTTCAAAATATGCCAAAAGAATATGAGTCCTTGGTCAGGATCATATCTCAGTTGGATCCCCTTCCAGGAGAAGAGGATGTGCTTAGAAGGATTGAAAAGGATGATCTTCAATTCAAGATGAAGGAGAGCACAGGAACTTCTCTGGTCGGAAAGACAGGAGAATCTGGGAAGAAGGCAAAGGCCAAAAAGGATTTATCAAAGTTCTTGTGTTATAATTGTCCAAAGAAGGGGCACTATGCAAACAATTGCAAGGAGGCCAAGAAAAGGAAGAAATCCAAGCAAAGTGAAAAGGAAGACAAAGAGGTCAACCTTATCATGGAAAATGTTGCTATGGTGGCAGTGGATGTTTCAATGGAACAAGCTGTTGTGGAACAAGTCCCCAACAAGAAGGCTAAAATCAAAGAGGATCAAGAGATGGACTTGATTTATTATGAAGTGTCTAATCTTAACCTTGAAAATGAGAACTTATCAGTGGCTGATAATTCTTCATTCCTTACAGGAGGATTGTTGAAGGAGGATGTTCTTGTTTTGATTGATTCTGGTTGTACAGACCACATGTTTTTTGAGCCAAATTTGTTTTCAAATATTAGAGATTTTAATGGTGTTGTAAATATTGGCCAAAAAGGAAGAACAATCCAGATTAAGGGGATTGGAAAAGTTATTCTTTCAAATCACATGGGTTTCGAAATAATTTTTGAGAAAGTGTTCTATGTACCAGATTTGCCTTATAACCTTGTGTCTCTTGGAGTGCTCTGGAAAAAGGGTTTCCAGATTTTTTATCTTAAAGAAGATAAGTTTTTTATTGATTTGAATGGGAGAACTATCCTGAGTGGACAAGTTTCGAATAAGTTGCTCTGTGCTGAATTGTTCAAGATTTCAGCTCTGAGCACTGTTGCTCACAATAGAAGTGGCCATAAGGTAAAGGACAGCAACTGTGAGAGTTGTAACTTAGGGGCCAAGACCAGGAATATGTTCTCAAGGAGTAGAGACCACACAGAAGTTCCTAGAGAGGAATTCTCCATTGATTTGGCAGGGCCATTTTCACCAGTGTCTCTTGGAGGGTCAAGATACTACATCAATTTGGTTGATACAGCAACTAATTGTGTTTGGGTAAAACCAATAAGATCAAAGTATCAAACCACAGAGGAGGTTTCAGTAATCTTCAAAGTCTGGAAACAGAATGGTTTGATGAGGGAGATCAAGAGGGTTATTACTGATGGAGGGGGTGAGTTTGTGAGTAAAGATTTTGAGAAACTATTGAATGATTATGGTATCACTCATATATTTACTACTTCTAGTACTCCACAAAACAATGGGATAGTTGAGAGGATGAATAGGAATTTATTGGAAAAATTCAGAACCATTATGGCTCAATCCGGTCTACCAAAGTACTTATGGGCTGAGTTGGTGTGCACAGTGTGTCTGTTGCACAATATTGTAATTGTTAATGGGAAGTGTCCTCATTATCAGTTTTGGAAGTTGTACCCCAAAACATCACACCTAAGAACAATTGGTTGCTTGGTGTATTATAGTGTCCACCATAATGAGATGGTTGGAAAGTTAGATCCTAGAGCCAGAACAGGGGCACTTGTGGGCTATGACTTAATAAGTAAGTCATACAGGATTTATTGTCCAAGGACAAGAAAGGTTATCCATAGTAGGGATGTAAAATTTGAAGAAAGTACCTTTCCACTCAAAAGGGGTGAACCTAGTGCTGTTCAGGAATCACAGCAGGAAATAGCATTGGAGCCTATTTCCCCAGCAGAGGCTGGAGAGAATATCATTAGTGATGATATTGAGGTGGCAGACGTGCCACAGGAGGGTTCAGTACCCACTTCAGGGGATTCTGTGGAATCAGAACCTGATGAGCCTCCACCTCCAGTTAGAAGGAGTTGCAGGATGATAATGCCTGTTGATAGGTATGGGGAATGGAATTCCCATTATGCTTCTGCCAAATATGAGGAAGATACACTTCAGGAAAGTGTATGCTTAATGAGATTCTACAGTTGAGTTCAGAAATGGGTAATAGAGTTAACCCAAATAGCTTTTGCCAAGCTATGAATTCTGATGAGAGAGCCAATTGGAAGACAGCTATTTTTGAGGAATTTGATTCTCTAGAGAATAATAGTGTGTTTGAAGTGGTTAAGCGGGATTCAGTTCCAAAAGGAAAGACCATTGTTGGGTCTAGATTAGTGTTAACAAAGAAGTTCAATACTAATGGAGTTTTAAAGAGGTTCAAGGCTAGATGAGTTGCACAGGCCTTCAAACAGAGATAGGTGATTGATTACCAGGAGACTTTCTTGCCAACTGGAAGGCTGTCCACCTTCAGGTACATCATTGCTTTGGCAGTGGAGTTGGGTGAAGAAATCAGAAAGGCTGATTTTGTGACTGCATACTTGAATGCAAAACTTGGAGAGGAAAAGACTGTTTATATGTCAATTGCTGATGGTTTCAAGGAATGGCTGGTCGAGACCAAGCCAGAAACTATGAAGAAAATCTGTGTGAGAAGTTTCCTCTCAGAAGATAAAGGGGATTATGTCCTCAAGCTTTATAGATCCCTGTATGGATTGAAGCAAGCAGCTAGGTCATGGTATAATACTATGAGCATGAAACTGATAGAGGTTGGTTTCAAAACTAGTTTGGCTGACCCTTGTCTCTTTGTGAGAAAGGATGCAATTTTTTTTTTATGGGTTGATGACATTATCATTATTGGGAATGGTAAGGAGAGAGTCATGGAGACACTCAAAAAGGAGTTCAAGATAAAAGATCTTGGTCTGGCAAAGCAGGTGCTGGGAATGAAAGTTAGTAAGAGCAAGAATGGGATCAGGTTGGATCAGAACCATTATGTGTCAGCTCTACTTAAGCAGTATGGCTTAGAAGATGCAAAGGAGTTTTGTACTCCAATGCAGTCTAACATTTGGTTAGAAAAGTCTACAGATGAAGAGCATCTAGAGTTCGTTCAATCCGGGAATGATTATAGATCAGCTATGGGATCTTTGAATTATTTGGGGCAGTGTACAAGGCCAGATATTACTTATGCAATTGGGATTTTGTCACAAAACTTAGAGAAACCATGCATGAGGCATTGGTCAGCGTTTAAGAGATTTATGAGGTATCTTAAAGGAAAAGGCAGTCTGGGACTGCAGTTTTCAAAGTCATCAAACTTTGACTTGGTTGGTTATTCTGATGCAAGTTGGGCAGATGGTAACACTAGGGTATCAACAAGTGGTTTGGTATTCTTCTTAGGAAAGAATCTAGTGTCTTGAATGTCTAAATAGTTATCAGCAATAAGACTTTTGTCAACAGAAGCAGAGTACAGAGCGTACTTGTCAGCTTCACAGGAAGCAAAATGGTTGAGAAAGGTCTTAGAGGTTACTCATAAACCACAAGGGTTTGTGTTATTGTATTCTGATAACCAGAGTGCCATTGTGTTGGCAGAAAATCAAGTGTTCCATTCTAGAACAAAACATAGTGATGTTCATTATAACTATATACGGGATGCAGTTAACTGCAAAGAGATAGTGTTATGGTACATGCCTACTGGGGCAATGATTGCGTATATCTTAACTAAGGCGTTAGATAGGAACAAACATGAAGGTTTTGTGTCTAGTATGCGTATGGCATCCCTTTCGGATTAAGGGGGTGTTTTAAAATGCGGATGCACTCAGGTAATGTGCATAGGAGTGTGTAATCCAAATGGGATGCAAAATGGGCCTCCAAGGCCCATTGAACATCACGTGGGCCACGTGGGCCTATGTGGGTGTTATTGGTTTTGGGCATTTGGGCGCCAAAACATGTTTTTATGATCTTTTGGGACACAGGCCCTCAGAAGACCGCCAGGGTGGATGGGCCACCCAAGCCAGATGGGCTTATTTGGGCATAAAAGGGCCCAAGCTTTATTATTGACATACTTTGCCAGACAGGCTGGCCGGCCAAAGTATGTAATTCTCACAATTTGGGCTTGGGGCGGCCCATTGGGGCCGCCACCCTTGTCCCGGCCTGCTTGGGGCTGCTGCTCGCGTTGCGGCCCGTTTGCTGCCGCCTGTGTTCCTTGGTGCGGCCCATGGGGGGCCCGACGACCCGCCGCGGGGCTGTTGCGCGGCCAAGGGATCCCGCGCGGGCTCGGCTGGTCGCACTAGGCAACCAGCGCCACAGAGCTGGGGCTTGCGGCCCCGGCTTGCTCCCCCTCCCCTTGCTTGCAGTCGCAAAGGGGATGGGGGAAGGCTGGCTGGGTTGAACCAGACAGCAACCAACAGCAACAGAGCGGTCGGTCAGGGAAGGGGGGACCTGACCACCCCCTTGCCAAAGGAGGTGGCAGCGCCGGCGGCAAGAGTAGCAACCTGCAGGTGGGGGGGATTTCATCACCCCCCCACCATTGATTGGTTAATGCAACCAAACAGGATAGGGGCGCTCTCCCCCCCCCCCCCCCCCTTTACCAAGGGGGAGGAGCAATGGGCCTGGGGGGACCTGATCACCTCCCAGGCCAATTTACATGACAAATCCTTGGGCCTATCAACCCCCAGGGCCCCTGGTGAGGGGATTTGACCACCCCCACCAGGGATTTGAGAGAAAGAGGGGGGGACAGCATGTCTGCTGGTCACACACCCCCCCCCCCATGTGAGTCTGAGACCGGACCCAGGTGTGCCCTGGGTCCCACCTGGCCCATTTGAGGGGCCAGGGGCTGGCTGCATGAGGCAACCAGCCCATAAACAAGGCAATAAAGGTCATCATGGCGGGTTGTAAAGGACAAACAGACAAAGGGATTGAACATTTAAGTGGCTGTTTCAGCCGCATTGAGGTGGAAACACCAGAAATAACCGGAATAGGCTGGTTGTAAGGGTACAGGGACTGATTCCATCTGGGCTGATGTAGTCCAAACCAAGTAACAAGGCCAGTAAAGCCTGTAGAGCTCTTTTGGGGCAGAAAATTTTCCTTTTGGATTGTTGTATCATGGGCTCACAAGAGACCAATCTTTTGTACTTAAGGAGCCCTTCTCCCTGCTGTTTTCCATCCATTCATTCATCATTTCAATCAAATTCATCCAAGATATTGCCCCATTGTGAGAGCCCCATTAGACAATATTGACACCCAGTGTCCAGCATTTCTTTTTCTTTAAATACTGCTCATTTTCCTAAGCTAATTTCTGGCCATAATTCTAACATCATCTAGTCGTATTGACTTGTCAGGATTGTCCATGATAGTGAATACACCCCGCAGTTTGAAAAGTTTCTTGAATTTCTTCCTCCACATGCTATAATTGTCTGTGGTGAGTAGAGGCGTTGAATTGATTAATGATTTGATGGCTAGCGCCTTGTGATTCATGGATGGTTCCCCCCCTGGTCCTGGAGTTGATGTTTATCCCGGTTGGTCCATTCCAAGCGGATGGGCTTTGAACCATGAGAGAATTTGGATTGGTCACCAAGACCAGACTAGTTCAATTTCAAACAAATACTCATGAGTATGACTCTTCTCAGAAATAAAGAAATAAGACAAGGAGTAAAAATAGAAAAAAACAAACAGGGATCTAAACTGGCTGAGCTCAAGGAGTGAAGTTGGGTTGAGAGAGGAGAGATATAAGCCATATTAGATGAAAGGACAGGCCAGAACAACAGTCAACAATGGTTTCCGCTGAGCGCCTTGAGAGATCTAGATAGGAAACAGATGAGTTCTGATTGATTGATGAGTTGAAGGACTCAATGTTACTGAGATCAGACTGGCTGCCAGGATTGGATATGGTTGTCTTTTGAGTGTTGAGGTAAGTTGTTCATTGCGTTCCAATAGTTTGGTGGAGTTTTTGGTTGATTTTCAGATTTTTTAGCAACAGCAGTCCTTGATTGAGGTTGATGAGCCAAAGGTGGATTGGGAGTGTGGTTGCAAGGTTTGGAGATTGAAGTGTGCACACAGGACTCTGAGGCAAGTAGGAGACATGTCAGAGACAGAGAAGGAAGAAGTGAAAAACAGGTTGTGAAACAAATAACGCACCAACAGTGTGCACACAACAATTGATAATCCAGAAACAGTAATTTAGATAGAATCAGAGAACATCTGTGAGATAAAATGAAAGAGAGAAAGTGATTCAGATTCTAACAGATGCAGGATTCTGCAAGAGAGGAGGAGGAGGACCCCGGTGCAGATTTGGTTTGTGAGGGTGGTCCTGAGGCCAATTCTGACTAGTCAGCCCAGGTTACCGCACGGAGAAAGCTCTGGCTCAGTGCCAGTGGTTTACCAGTGAGGAGCAGGTGGGAAGAAGGCAGGGAGCGCAGGAAGCGCAAGGGCTGGAATTAAGTTCCTTTACTTAGTGTGCATTGCCAGGAGGTACTTCACAAAAACACTATCATTTTTCCATCTTTGTGAGCAAAGGCAAAAGCCGCAGTTTTTTTTTTGACTAGGACCTATGGTAACGGATGCATGCAGATGGTGTGGTACAATGTTGGGAAGTATAAGCCGGTTGCGCAAAAGGTCCATCCCCAGAACAAAGCAATTCTGCAGGATCTGAAAGGACCACTTCCACCAATCCCTTGGTTGCATGACCATTGGAAATCTCCACTGAAGGTGTCAGGATGGGTAACACAATCAGAGTGGATTACGGATGAGTGGGTTACGGTGCTTAACCTTTGACCGCCAGGCTGGTTAAGCGCAGGAGAACAGGATTTGCTGACATAGGTACTTGTCCTCCGGGAAAGAGCGCTTTTGTTTGGACCTGGATAGCGGGGACTGTTAAAGAGCATGATAGGGGACCCTTATGTGATTCCAAAGGTTCTTCATGAAGCTTGGAAGGTCAAGCCAATGCTGATTTTGTGGGAGGTCAGGGACCCTTCTTGGAGCTTATTCACAAGCATGTGGGGAAGGGCCTTTAGAAGCAATCAACATCAACTTACTCAAGTCTGATCTTTGCAGTGGTTAAGCAGGATGGGAAGTCATTATGGATTGTTCATTATCCGTAGCGGCTCAATTTTTTTACAATCCAAGAGGCAGGACAACCTCTGCGCATCAACAAGTTTCTGGAATATATGGCAGGGAGGGCGTGCTACAGGCTGGTGGATGTGATGGGCGGATACAATCTGTTTGAACTGAATTGGAGTTTGTGTCCAATGACTGCCTTCAAAACTGGATTGGGAAGGATGAAATTGATGCAGCTGCCGCAAAGTGCCACTAAATTGGTCGCGGTTTACCAAGCGCAAATAACCTGGATTCTGAAGGATGATCTTCCGGGGGGTGCAGATTTTCATTGAACATGCGGGCATCAAAGGCCCAAAGACTGATTATGGAGGGGAAACGCTTATAGACGCTTTGGAAATTTTCCAATTTGTCTGGAAGTACAGCCAAAGGCCGGAACAGATCTTGTTCCGGATTGAGGAAGCAGGGCTTACGGTTTCAGGAAAAAAGTTAGCGGTCTGCGTACCCATGTTGGAGGTTCTAGGACACGTGGTAGCTTCTGAAAGAAGGCGGATTTCAGAAAAGAAATGCAACAAGGTCCTCAAGTGGCAAATTCCAAAGACTGTATGGCACATTCTCCATTTCTTGGGATTGTGTAGCTATGTACAAATGTTCATTGAGCCGTTTTCAGAGGTTGCAAGCCCATTGAGGGAATTCATGCGTAAGGGCGCGGAATGGACCTGGGGTTTGAACTGTGACCTTTCCTTTGTCAAACTCAAGGAGCTTGTCAGGAGCAATATCCTACTGCAGGACTTGGATTATGACGCCAGAGGGATTAAGTTGCCTGTGGATTTGAGCGAGCTTGGTGCGGGGGCGTTGCTGACCCAGGAAGATGAGGGGAAAGATTTTCTGATTCTTTAAAAGTCCGTTACGTTTACAACAATGGAGAGCCAGTACTCGCAGCCAAAGTTGGAACTTTGTGGGATCACAAAGATTGTGCAGAAGTTTCAGAATTTGCTTTGGGGGATGAACTTCACGCTTCTGGTGGATGCAGAGGCGCTGGCGCGGATTATCAATTGGCCAACACTTCCAAATGCGCCTATTACCAGGTGGGTTGCGTTCCTTCAGTTTTTCTCTCTCACAGTGGTGAACCATTGGATGTGGAGACCCCAACGGTTGAGTTAGGGGTGATGGAAGTAGGTGTGCAACTTCCACTCCAGCAGTCCGGGAGGTACGCCCTCCTCAGCTTTTATTTGCAGGATCTTTGGTTTCCAGATGACACGCCAACAAAGATTTTTTGATGGATTTGGCAGAGATTGGGAAATTTTGACCTGCAGGAAGGACAGCTATGGGGGCTGAGCGCGTTGGTCCGCTTGTGGTCAGCACGTCAAGGGCGGATCAGGAGGTAATTCTGGGAAGTCTGCATGACAATCTTGGCCATTGCGGCAAGCTTGAAATGCAGAAGTGGGTGCGGGAGTGTTAAAATACGTATGCACTTACACGTGTGCTACGTATAAGTTTAATCCAAATGGGATGCACATATGGGCCTCTCTGACCCATTGGACACTAACACGGACCATATGGGCCTGTGTGGATGTCACTGATTTGGGGAAACTGGCCTCAAAACGCGTGAAACAGGCTCATTGATACAAGGGCCCTAATGGGCCTGGTGGGGGATATGGGCAAATACAGCCAGATGGGCTTGTATGGGCATAATTGGGCCCAAGGTTTATTTTGGACATACTTGGCCAGACGGGCTGTCCCGCCAAAGTGTGTTTGTCTCAGCTTTTGGGCTTGGGGCAGCTGCCCGTGTTTCAGCCTGCTTGGGGCTGCTGCCTGTGCCGCGGCCCAATTGGGGCCGCTTGTATCCTTTTTTTGGCCCACACAGGGCCCAACAGCCCGCGCCCGGCTGTTGCGGAGGCCAACGGATCCCGCGCGTTGTAACTCTGTGCGGGCCCAGCCAGTCGCAAACAATGGCCACCGCCGCAGGAGCAAGGGCCAGCAGCCCTGGCTCCCTCCCCCTCCCCTTGCTTGCCATTGCGAGGGGGTGGGGTGGCTGGCTGGGTTGAACCAGCCAGCAACCAACTGCAACAAGGCGGTTGGTCAGGGCAGGGGGGATTTCATCACCTCCTTGCCCAATGGATGACAATGCCGGCCGCAAGGAGAGCGACCGGCGGTGGGGGGGATCTGATCACCCCTCCACATTGAAAGCAAAGCAGAGACCAGGGGAGCTCTCCCCCCTCCCTTTACCAAGGGGGAGGAGAAACAGGGCTGAAGGGATTTGACCACCCCCCAGCCCATTTCCATTGACAAAGCCCTGGGGGTATTGACCCCCAGAGCCCCCGGTAGGGGGAATTGACTGCCCCCTCCAGGAATCTGAGAGAAAGATGGGGGGGACAGCATGTCTTCTGGTCACACCCCCCTCTGAGGCCATACCCAGGTGTGTCCTGGGTCCCACCTGGCCATTTGTATGGCCAGGGGCTGGTTGCATGAGGCAACCAGCCAGTGTGTGAGGCAATAGGACGGGTTGTAACAGACAACCAGCCCAGGGATTGAACAGCACAGGGGCTGGTTCAGCCCCATAAGGATGGAAACAACGGAATGGACCGGAATGGGCTGGTTGTAAAGGTTCAGGGACTGATTCCATGTGGGCTGATGTAGCCCAAACCAAGTAACAAGGCCTGTAGAGCCTGTAGAGCACTTTTGGGGCAGAAAAATTGCCTTTTGGCTTGTTGTATCATGGGATCACAAGAGGCCATTCTTTTGTACTTAAGGAGCTCTTCTCCCTGCTGTTTTCCATCCATCTATTCATCATCCAATTGAATTCATAAACAATATCACTCAACATGTTGCCCCATTGTGAGAGACCATCAAGCAATTATTGACACAAGGTGTCCAGCATTTCTTTTGCTTTAAATACTGCTCATTTTCCTAAGCTAATTGCTGGCCATAATTATAACAGGGAGAGGTTCCGGTAGCCAGGGGTAGTATGCCCGGTGAGGGAGTGGGTATGGTTGTGCAAAGCATGTCAGCAGCAGACCTTGGAGTTACCTTGCAAAGTAGGTATCCCCACTGCAGAGGAAGCCTTGTTTGGGCGAGTTTCTCTGGATGTTGTGCACATCAAGGCAGGTAAGTTTGCATACCTCCTTGTTGCGCAGGATGATCTTTTGGGATGGGTGGAAGTGCGGCCGCTGGAGAAGCTTTTGACAAAAACATTTGGTCAGTTTCTGGAGGAAGGTTGGTTTGCGTGTTACGGATCACTTTGGCTGATAACAGTCAATGGGGGTGTGGAGTTCTGGGGACAGTTGGCAGAGTTGGTGCAAAGTTGCAGAGCAAAGTTTGGGCAAGTGAAGGAGTAATATCTGGAAGGCGCAGGGATGATTGAGCGCAGTCACCAGCCAATCAAGGATGTGATGGTGAAGATGTGCGGCAAGGATGGCAAGTGGTGGCAGGAAACCCTCCCAGTAGTTCTTTCCGAAGATTGGATTTTGTTAAAGAGATTGATGGGTTATTTTCCATAAGAGCTGCTGTTTGGGAAGAAACCCCTACTGCCAATTGACATTGAGCTGGAAAACTTTCTGGGTATTGATTGGTGGAAGGTTAAGACGGCGGTGGATATAGTCAAGGCCCGCGCCAAGCAACTCCTGCAATGGAACAATATTTTGGAGAAAGCTTCTGGAAGACTGAAGGCAACTTGCACAAAGTCCATCTGCTACTGGGACAAGCGCTTCTTGCATAAACTCCAGGATCCGTTTCAGAAGGGGGACTTGTTTCTGCTTTAAAACCAGAGCCTGGAAAATCAATGGGGGAAGCTGTTTGCTAATTGATGGAACAGGCCTTTCGGCGTGCTTTCCAAGTTCACTGGAGGTAGCTACCAGTTGGAGGAATTGGATGGAACTCGGCTCAAACGGAAGGCTGCGGCTTTGCGCGGGGCTCAACTTCATTTTATGAGACGGCTGGTTTGGATAGCAAAGGGGTCAAAAGCGCAGATCTTTCCTCCAATGACAAGCCCGTGTGCGCTCTTTGCGTCTGGCAAATTAAATAACTGCAGACCGCTGGGGACAGCAGCCAATTTTAGGGGGGAGCAATAGATGAATAGGGGATATGATTGGATTTGGTGAGGGGGTGTTCTAGCTGGTTCACAGCTGGAATAACTAGACACCCCAGAATGTTTGTTTTCTTATTTTCTTCTCCCTGGATTAGCTTTGGGATTAAGCTGGCTATGGATGGTTCCTTTTAGGTACATGAGGCACAGCGCCAAGCTGGGTCCGCCAACGCAAGGACAAGCCCCGCATTCCCAAAACAAACGCATGGGCAGTTTCCAATGGATGATTCAGGGAACTAGGCAAGCGCATGGCAAGGAACGGATGTGTGTCAAAGATCCAAGGCACGGGCTAGGCAAGGGGTTGGTGTGTTAAAAAAAAAATATTTTTAAGTTTTCTTTTTTATCTTATAGATGGAAGGTGCAACTGGGTTTGGCAGACTCTTTTTCTTTCTCTCTGTCAAGTTTGTGCGCGCGCAGCCGGTTTTTTTTGTACTCTCTCTTTTCTGTGGATAGGTACAGTGAACTGTGTGGCAGTTTTTCTGGGGTTGGCCAGGTACCTTGAGCGGATACTCCTCACTGTTGCGGGTTGCTCTCAAAGCATGGATCTCTTTCACAGCTCTTATTTCTCTCAGGGGTATCAAAAAGCCCAAAGGATACTCAGGATGGCGCAGCAAAAGTCCTTATATTTGCATAGGCGCGGGGAAGGATACAAGATAGATGAAAGAAAGGAAGGGAAAGGGGGGCAATCCACCTATGTTGGCTGAGTCCTCATCACTTTCTTCATGTCCGCGCAAGCCGCTGCGGCTAGTAATTGGAAAGCCACCAAGACCTTGTGTCGCTCATTGGCAGTGTTTCCGTAGGGAACCGCTAGAAATTGCCAGGGAGTTCATCTGCATCAATGAACATTGCGTTGAACCTTGCCAAGGGAAGTTCGGGAACTAGGGGGATCTTTGGGATCTTGGGATTTGTGGTTTGAGGGGTTGCAGCAGCTGCAGGTTCCAGTGACAACTTGATCATCACAGGAGATGGCGGGCGGGCGGGCTCCGGTGATTGTGATGGTGGCGGAGGAGCTTGTGTTGAGTTTTGGCCTTTATCATCTTGTCCGCTCACCTCCCTTTCTCAGCGCTCCCATCTTCAATATTATTATTATGTATGTTTGGAATACATTTAGCTTGTTCTGACCACTATATATATATATTTGTATGTTTTTGATACTTTTAGTTGTCTCAACCGCCCTTATATGTCCTGATACTTGTAGTGGTCTATGCCACCTTTATGTCTGGTACTTGTAGTCTGACGGCCTCCTTACCTTATACATTTCACAGGCTTCTTGATACTCAAATGTCATTACTCTTAGCCTCTGTGAAACTCATGTTAACATTCCTATCCTCAACCATTTCCATCTTCATTATCTTATCAAATATTCCTACTTGTCATAGGCCCAACTTGTGGTTCTCTAGTTGTCTATAAATATTCTTTCTTCTTTGCTCCCTTGAATTAAAATCATCAGATTTCACCCTTTCTAATCCGGGCCCACTTACTAAAGCCCTCCTGAATCTGGTCCCTTCTGGACCCCCCAAGTCAGACTGTAATCCCCTCTGTCATCCGCCTCTCCTCTCTACTCCCATTCTGTCCATCTCCTTGAGCCTGTATTCCAACAGCTTGTCTCAGAGGAGTGAGGAATGCAGTGTTGGGGAGGAGGAGCTGGCCTTTCTGGTGGTGGAGGAGGAGCAGCCGGACAATTTGCAATCCTTGGTTCCATTGCTTGTACATTCATCTGTACCTGCGCAGCCTACTCATTGGTGGAATTCCAGAAGACCTCCAAGTTCCATAAACACTGGCGCCTCTGAGGTCCAGCCCGGCGGAATGGCAAGCCCAAGTGGTTACATTTCCCCAAAGGAGGATTTTTGGCGGCGCTTTGCGCATGGTTGGGAGGCAAGCCTGGCGGGGTCCACTCATTTGTTGAGATCTCCTTGTTGCTTGAGATCACCAAGGAGTTTTGACGGGTCCTCTTGCCCGGGCAACCTTGGGGGGGTCGTGTGGCATGCCCTCCAATAGGGAGCAGCAGCAGTGTCCAGCTTGGCACGGGACACAGGCCTTCCAGCCTGGAGGATTGGGCACAAAAGGCCGTTCCGGCTGCAGTACGTGCAGGAAATGTTTGGTGAAGAGTGGCGGATGAAGTGTTTTCTTTCTTTGGTCTGATTAAGGGGTGCACAGGGAAAGGTGGGATACCTGTGGTATGATTGGGGGCAGGTGAGAAAGTGGTGGATCTCTGGGGACAGAACTCAAGTTGGGGGGATGTGGTGGTCTTTTATAGATGAAAGTTGGAATTGGCTGCGCGCTGCGTGCTCAGCAGTAGCAGCGGGCTAAGCAGGGGTAGTGCACTCAGTAATGGGTGCAGCTTTGCCGCAGCAAGTCGCACTGCGGGCTCAGCAGCGCTCAAATTGGGCTCAGCATCTGGAGAGCCGGAATGGATTGGATTGGATTGGATTGGATGGATTGCACCGATATATCTCCAATATCTAGGATGGCGCGTTGGGTGAATGACGAAATGCGGGGGGGCTCTGAGTTGAGCGTGGCCCAAGGGCTGCGTCATAAGAAGGACAAACCGGTTGGATGTAATGGCAGGCTGGAAATACAGATGGATATGGGATATGGGTTGTGGATTATGGGATGGGAAGCATAGAGTTGGGCTAGGTTTCTGTGCTTAGGGGTTGTATTTCATTATTCTTGCTTAATTTCTGGTTGTACTTAGGTTAGGGTTGAGGTGTAGGATACTTAATCTGCACCCTCAACACAGATGAGGATCAGATCATCATTGGATCATGGAGGATCACATTGGTTGTCATAGGTTTTGGAAGGATCTTTATTCTCAATTCTCTATCTCTCAGTCAAAGGGTGAACAGTTGCACTCAGGGTTTACAGATGCAAGGAATCAATAACTTCCAAGCTTGGGAACCATTAAATGAGAGGTCCTCTTTTGAATTCCACAGCATTGGCCACTCAAGGACTTTGTTGCGTTTCTTTTCCGCAATCTGCCTTCCTTCAGAAGCCACCACATGTCCTACAACCTCCAGTGCGGGTATGCATGTTGCTAACTTTTTCCCCAACACCAAAATGTTAGAATTATGGCCAGCAATTAGCTTAGGCAAATGAGCAGTATTTAAAGCAGAAGAAATTCTGGACACTGGGTTTCAATTTTGGCTAATGGGGCTCTCACAATGGGGCAATATGTTGGATGAATTTGATTGGAATGATGAATGAATGGATGGAAAAAAGCAGGGAGAAGAGCTCCTTAAGTACAAAAGATTGGCCTCTTGTGATCCCATGATACAACAAGCCAAAAGGCAAATTTTCCGCCCCAAAAAGAGCTCTGCAGGCTCTACTGGCCTTTTCACTTGGTTGGGACTACATCAGCCCGCATGGCATCAGTTCCTGAACCCTTACAACCGGCCTATTCCGGTCCACTTCAGTGTTTCCACCGTTAAGGGGCTGAACCAGCCCCTTGCTGTTCAATCCCCTTGGCTAGTTGTCCGTTACAACCAGCCATGATGACCTCATTACGTTTTTTATGGGCTGGTTGCCTCATGCAGCCAGCCCCTGGCCCCTCAAATGGGCCAGGTGGGACCCAGGGCACACCTGGGTCCGGTCTCAGACTCACATGGGGGGGTGTGACCAGCAGACATGCTGTCCCCCCCCCTCTTTCTCTCAAATCCCTGGTGGGGGCGGTCAAATCCCCTCACCAGGGGCCCTGGGGGTCAATACCCCCAGGGTGTTGTCAATTAAATTGGCCTGGGAGGTGATCAGGTCCCCCCAGGCCCATCTCTCCTCCCCCTTGGTAAAGGGGGGGGGAGAGCGCCCCTCCTTGGTCGCCTCACACAATTGATGGTGGAGGGGTGATGAATTCCCCCCCACCTGCCGGTTGCTACTCTTGCGGCCGTGGCCGCCACCTCCTTGGGCAAGGGGGTGGTCAGGTCCCCCCTGCCCTGACGGACTGCACTGTTGCGGTCGGTCGCTGGCTGGTTCAACCCAGCCAGCTCGCCCCCATCCCCCTTGCAACAATGATCAAGGGGAGGGGGAGCAAGCCCCGGCTCTGCGGTGCTGGTCGCCGGGCGCAACCAGCCGGGCCCGGGCGGGATCCCTGGGCCGCACAACAGCCCCGCGCAGTCCGTTGGGCCTCACGTGGGCCATACTGAGGAACACAGGCGGCCCCAAATGGGCCGCAACACGGGCAGCGGCCCCAAATGGGCCACAACACGGGTGGCAGCCCCAAATGGGCCGCAACACGGGCGGCGGCCCCTAGCAGGCCGCGACAGGGGCGGCGGTCCCAATGGGCCGCCCCAAGCCCAAATCGTGAGAATTACATACTTTTGTGGGCCAGCCCGTCTGGCCAAGTATGTCCATAATAAAGCTTGGGCCCTTTTATGCCCAAATAAGCCCATCTGGCTTGGGTGGCCCATCCACCCTGGCGGGCCTGTGAGGGCCTGTGTCCCAAAAGACCATAGAAAGGTGTTTTGGCGCCCAAATTCCCAAAACCAATAACACCCACATAGGCCCATGTGACCCACGTGATGTCCAATGGGCCGTGGAGGCCCATTTTTGCATCCCATTTGGATTACACACTCCTATGCACATTACCTGAGTGCATCCGCATTTTAACACGTAAGCCCTGCTTCTTCAATCCAGAACAAGATCCACTCCAGTGTTTGCGTGTACTCCAAGACAAATTGGTGAATTTCCAGAGCTTCTATATGCGTTTCCCCTCTGTAATCCTTCTTTGGGCGTTTGATGCCCAGTTTGTTGATGAAAATTTGCACCCCCTCTGGAAGATCATCCTTCAGAATCCAGGTCATCTGCGCTGGGTAAACCGCAACCAAGTTAGTTTCACCTTGCGGCAGCCATGTCAGTTGCATCCTGCCCAACCCAGTTTCAAAGGCAGTCATTGGACACAAACTCCAATCAATTTTGCCCTGATTTTTTCTGCCCATCACATCCACCAACCCGTAGCATGCGCGTCCTGCCATAGATTCCAGAAACTTGTCCATGCGTGGGTTTCATCATGCCTCTTGGATTGTAAACAAATTGAGCCCCTGCAAATCATGAACAATCCGTAAAGACTTCCCATCCTGCTTAACCACCGCCAAGATCAGACTCAAGTAACTTGATATTTATTTCTTTTAAACGCCTGTCCCCACACCCTTGCACACCAGCTCCAAGAAGGGCCCCCAAACCGCCTGCAGAATCAGAATTGGCTTGACCTGCCAAGCTTCATGCAGAACCGTTGGAACAACATAAGGGTTCCCTATCTTGCTTATCAACATTCCCTGCTATTCAGTTTCAAGCGCAAGGGCTCTTTCCCAGAGGACAAGTACCAACATCAGATAATCCTGTTCCTCCATGCTTAACTAGCTCATCAGTCCAAATTTAAGCTCTGCAAGCCGCTCATCTGTAATCCACTCCAATTGTGTTACCCATCCTGACACCTTCAGTGGAGATTTCCAAGGGTCCCATAACCAAGGGATTGGTTGCAGTGGTCAGTTCAGATCCTGCAGCATTGTTTTTTGCGGGGAACGACCTTTTGCACAACTGGCTTATACTTCCCAAAATTAAAGCGCGCCATCTGCACGCATCCGTTACCATAAGTCCTAGTCAAAACCAAACCGCGGCTTTTGCCTTTGCTCAGGAGCATGGCACAATGATAGTGATTTTGTGAATTACCTCCCAGCAATGCACACTGATGAAAGGAACTTACTTCCAGCGCTTGCGCATCCTGGGCTTCCTCCCTTTTTCCCATCTGCTCCTCACTGGTTGACCGCCTGCGCAAAACTGGAGCTTGCTCTGTGCCTTACCTTAGCCAACTAGTCAAAATCCACCCCCGGCCCCCCCTTGCAAACCAACTCTGCGCCGGGGTTCTCCTCCTCCTCTCTCACCAAATCCCGCATCCACTTCCCCAACCCCTGATTGCAGATTGTGGTTTTGAATTTCCCGCAGGAAAAATCTTCCACCATCAACGCTTCTGTCCCCGCCTCTGGATCAAAGGCCATTTGGGCTTGGAACCCAAACATGAATGGCTGTCCTAAATTAGCCTTCCCGCAATCAACCAATAGAAAAGAAAGTGGTTTAAAGAACCTTGTGACCTCAACCTCTTCCTCCTCCACAACCCCATCCATGCAACACGCCCCGCTGTTAAGAGCGCAAAGCCCCATTTCCCATTTCTGCCAAACCAAACCCATTTCATCAACCAGCCTAGAAGGAAGAAGGTTCACCCTGGAACTGCTATGCACCAGCGCCCATAGCTTCCTTCCAGAAATCTTCATCAGAATTTAAGCCAGCACAGTTGAAACAGATTTCATCCCCGCTAGGTCCTGCTCTGCATCACCCAAGCCAAGTTCACCTGCTGCACTGTTGGAGGGATCCTATTTGGTCCGCAATCCTTCAGCGCTGGAAACATCTTATCCACTACCACTGGCAAAACCGCCGCAAACTCCTTCAAGTTCAAGCAAATATTTGTTTCATTCCCCATCACCCTGCTCACAATTTCCAATGGCTTCTTCTTCCCCGCTGGATTCACCAACCCTCCATCCATTTCCAGAAAGCACCCAATTGGCTTAGGAGCTGCTGGCGGTACCCATTCCTTGGAATCCACATCCATTGTTTCCACCACCGCCAACTCCTCCGTTGCTAACACCCTCACTTCCGCTTCCACGCGCGGTGGTTTCCATACCCCAGGACCAGTTACAATCCCCAGAAAATCTTAAGCAGTTACCACCCTTTCCTGTCCTTGCGCGCCCACTTGCTCCATGAAAGTTGGATTCCCAGGTTTGGCAGAGATCCACTTGCCTGTAGGGAACATGAATCCCATTCCCACTGGTCAAACCAATCCCGCCTTGAGGTCCTTTGTCATGTTATTGCACCCTGACCACCAATGTCCCTTGTCCCCTCAATTATTTCATAACCGCAAGGAGGGCCAATTTGACGGCAGAAGTGGTCCCCCAATGTGAGGAGACAGATTGCGCAGCCCTGACAATATTTCACTCAGGAAGATCCGTAAATCCTTCATCAATTCTGTCATCTTTCTAACCTCTGGGCTTTTCCTTGTTGGTGTTGCTGGACTGCGTTCTGTTTTTGAGGTGCCTGCGTCCCAAGCTTGCATTGGTGCTGCTGGAGTGTGGGAAGCAGAATTCTTTGGCCCCGTTGGGAACAACCTTGCAGTGTCCTCCATCTGTTTCTCCAAGTCCAACTTGCTTTCCACCACCCAAAATATGACAAGGATGTCCGGAAGAAGAGCAATACTCCCATCCAATGACCTCTTCACCAGGTTGTTTCTGTACAAATGCTGATGCACCCGCCTGCAGATTTTGGAACCAATTCCTCCCCAAAAAGCCTCCTTCATTGTTCCTGTTTGCCCCAATATCACCTTGTTCCTTGCCAGGTAACAATTGATCCAATCAAACATTGCTACATAGTCCCCCAGTTGTGCAGGCGTCCAGACTCTGCTATTTGCTCTTACTTCTTCTGCGGCTTGCTTGAAGTTGCTTTCCCAAAACCAAGGTTTGCGCCTTCCCCACCGTGCCAAGATTTCCGCCTTCAGTTTTGGCCTATCAAGTTCCTCCTACCCTTCCATCTCCTCCACATCCCAAAGATTCCCTTTTTCCGTGATGAAGATGACAACAAGCCAAGCTGATAAGATTGACTAGATTTCTTTATGACATAGAACCAGCAGACTGAGAAAACACAAACATCATGAAAAACAGGACAATAGTGAAGAATGAGAATGAAATAATAGAGAATGAGAAAATGAGGATCCTACGCCTGAAGCCAACAGATTGAATAGAGATGGATGGCATAATTTGGGGTAGATATTTCCAAGGTACTTGAGTAGAGGCTAGTTGAAGAGGTCTTGAGATTAGATTTAAGACATGTCCAAGAATTCAAAAGAGTGGAGTCTTACCAGGCAGGGATAACAGGTCAAAAGAGGTTGAGATCTCAATTGGGGTTCAGATCCTGCCACCGCTTGCCATTCTCCCTGCACATTTTCACCATTGCTTCCTTGATTGGCTGGTGACTGCGCTTAATCATCCCCACGCCTTCTGGATAGTACTCTTTCACTTGCCCAAACTTTGCTCTGCAACTTCACATTAACTCTGCCAATTGTCCCCAGAACTCTGCACCCCCATTTACTGTTACCAAGAAAAGTGATCTGTAACGCGCAAACCAGTCTTTCTGCAGAAACTTCCCAACTTTTTATGCCAAGAGCTTCACCAGTGGCCACGCTTCCACCCATCCCAACAGATTTTCACGTGCAACAAGGAGGTATGCAACCTTACCTGCCTTGATGTGCACAACATCCAGAGAAACCTGCCCAAAAAAAACATCCTCCCCAGTGGGAATACCCCCTTTGCAAAGCAGTTTTGTGCTTTGATTCTGACAGGCTTTGCACAACCGTACCGGCTCCGGCCCCAAGCATACTACACCCAGCCACCAAAACCTTTCCCTCACCTTCTTCTGTGTTTCAAGCTTGCCGCAATGGCCAACATTGTCATGCAGAATTTTCAGAATTACCTCCTGATCCACCCTCAACGTGCTGACAACAAGTGGTACCGGCGTGCTCAGCCGCCACAGCTGTCCTTCCTGCACGTAGAAATTTCCCACTCTCCGCCAAATCCATCTAACAATCTTAGCTGGCATATTGTCCAGAAACCAAAGATCCCACAAATCCAAACTGAAGACCGCTTACCTCCCAGACTGCTGGAGCGGAAGTCAAACCCCTACTTCCACCACTCCCACCTTAACCATTGGAGCCTCCACATCCAGTGGTTCTGGGCCTTTGTATGGATCATTGCACGTGTATGTTAGGAATGTCATCCAACCTCCCACCTGGAGGAAAACCACACTATCTTTTTGACTACTGCGCTCTCTGAGCTTTGAGATGCGCTTGCATCAAGACTTCTGAAACCTAACCACAAGAGACCACTCCCAGGTAGATAGAATCTTTTCTCCTCTTCCAATTCTTCCAATGTCAACCTGCTTGTAATTTGATTGTTCCATTCTTCTGGAGAAGACACTTCAACCTATATTTTTCCTTTTTTTTTCTCTTCTATTTCCTTTTTCTTCTTTTCTTTTTTTCCTTCTTCTTCTACTGGCCACTTGACTCTCTAAATTTCTCAATCTTCCTACCACATCAATTTACAAACTCACCTGCTCAAACATCCCGCACCTCAACCAACTCTCAGTCTCCTTTCTTGCCATTGCCTACCTGGTAAGATGATTTGCGCCTCAACTCTGAAATCAATCATCAACCTGATCACATCTCTTTCAGACCAACTCTTATCTTCCTCCTCTGCCCCAAGCCTGCTACTTCTTTCCTGTCCATAATTTGTGTCTCAGCCTCCTCAGCCTTTCTAGTCTCTTGTATTTGCACCGCCTGTTGGTCTTCTCTGTTTCTTTTCATTTGATTTCCTTGTGACTCTGATTCTGATCATAAATCTCAGTCTGCTGTTTCTTAGCTTTCTAATTCAAACTCTCAAAATTTATCATGGTTCAAAGCCAAAACCAGACGTTGAAATCTCACCATCACAATGAACAAACCAGCAGGAGCCACAGACTACTTCCACCAAGTTTCACTAAAGGCTTCTGTCAATGCAATTCCTCCTCTCAACAAAGAAAACTTCTCAATCTGGCATGAAAAGATGTTGATTCTATTTGATCTCAAGGACAAAAAAGATGCTATCAGAAGGAACTCTGGGAAACTTTCCACCAAGCAAGACAGGGAAATTTGGTCAGTCATCTTATCCAAACTGGAAAGCATAACTCACACTAATGTGGTCAACTCCTCAAAAATTAACTCCTCTAAGCTTCTCTGGGCCAAAATTACTCATTGCTTTTCTTTCTCCAAAGAAGCCAATTGAGGGGGTTAGTTAATCACTTTCTTCACTTCAGCTTCAATGAGAATGCCATGGATGGATTTTTAATGGATAAAAAAAAGGCTTTAACTCAAATGATGGACATTGGCATCAAATTACCAAATGATATTCTTGCATACTTGATCCTCTTCAAGTTTCCCCCTGTCCTAAAAAACCTCAAGCAGCAGATCATGCACATCAAAAAATTCTTGACTGTTGATGTAGTCTTCAACCATCTCATACAATAAAACAACAAGCGCAAGGCCCAGTCAAATTCTACCAAATCCAATGCAGATGTGACCTTGGTAACAACTAAAACCAAATCCAAGAAAGAGAGCAAAAAGTTCAAAATGCGCTGCAGATAAGGATACCACAATCCCAACCCACCTCACTCCAAATCATCCTGCTTCCATTTGCATCTACAAATTGCTCCAAGTTGGTCATTCAAACAAAAAAATGAATGGAAAAATAAGATTAATAAGCAACCAACCATCAACTATCACGCCCTTCTAACCCTCTGGATAAATTCTGTCAACAGCCCTAATCTAATTCTGGACTCTGGCGCCAATATATACACCTTTAAAAATGTAAGATACTTCTCCAACTTGCGTATGCAGGACAAACAAGAAGAAGTGAAAACCAGCAAAATTGAAGCTAAGCTCAAAATAAGAGGATCAGTTACAGTGAGGCCGGAATGGAAGGACTCAGTCATCCCTCTGGAAGACTGCGCCTACATTCCAGACATTCTTTTGAATCTAATCAGTCCAGGATTACTTGCAAGTAAAGGATGTAAGCTTACACAGAACCAGAATCACTTCTACGTTACCAGGATAGGGCAGACTGTGCTAAAATGCTCAATCACGGAAAACCTGTTTGTAATCAAAAAACCTCAAACAATATGAAAAAAACAACTCAGTCAATCATGTTAATCAACCATCCAACTCTGCACCACATCAAGGCCTATCCCTGGGAGACGTCCATAAGATGTAAGGCCATGCCTCAATCTCCACTCTCATGCCAATCATCAACGATTTTTTTTCCAGAGATGAGCTGAACCGGTTCCAATGCAATGGCTGCGCCAAAAGAAAGATCACCAGATCACCATTCTCAGCAGTATCCACACCATTAAACAAGCCTCTCAAGCAAATACACCTTGAACTTGTTGGGCCAATCTCTCCGCAGTCTAAATCTGGCCATCAATATCTCCTTACTCTTTTGGACAACTATTGCGGTTATTTAGCTGCTTATCCACTTATGTCTAAGGACAAAACTCCCAATTTAGTGATCAATATACTCAAGACAGAAAAGAAGAGACTCAACCACTATCCCTCTGAGATATTCTTCAACAAGGGTACAGAACTCACAAATGCAACTCTCAAAAACTTTGCAAGGTTGAAACACATAAAACTCTTAACGTCTCAACCCTATCACTCCCAGCACAATGGCCAGGCTGAAAGAGCAAATAGTACAATAGGCAAGTCAAATTGTGAGACCTTCTCTTCCTCTAGATTACCAAATAATTACTGGCATATAATCAAGAGGAGCTTCTGCTTCATGCTCAACCAAATCCTTTGGGAAGGTAATAACCTCTCCCCATGGGAACTCATGTTCAACAAGAAACTTACAGCTAAATATCTCAAACCTTTAGGTTCTCCTCTTTTTTATCTCACAAATTGCAGTCAAAAAGGAAGGGAGTTCCATGAAAAAGGGAATGAAGGGGTAATACTTGGGTTCAATCCCTCTTTTCACTCTTACCTTATCCTTAACTCATTAGGCACTATTATTGAAACAAAGCATGTCAAATTCCTCAAGGCACATTTGAATGAATTTCCCATCCTAAAATCAACCTGAATGGATCTCTTCTTGCAAGAACCACAGAATTTCAACAAATCCAACTTCTCCTCTGTTGACAAAAAATTTGCAATCCAAGACAATGCAAGTGAAAATTCCAACTCTTACTGCAACCTCAATAACAACTCTGAATCTTTGGACTCTGATCCTGAGCCTCTCAAATCCGCTTCTCAAACTGATCCTCCGCCAACTGCACAAATACCTACTCCCAGACCAATAACTCATGAACCATACCAACTACCAAGAAGCAAGACTTGTAAACCTCAGCATTAAACATTTCACCACTATTACAAGCCACTGCTGTACAAAGCTGCACCAAACTGCCCTGAATGGCTTAAATGGAAGAAAGATATGGAAGAGGAATTGGACTCTATTGAACATCAAGAAGTTTGGGAAGAGTACTACGAGGAACCAAATAACATCCTCAACACCACCTGGGTATTCAAAGTCGAAGAAAATTTTCATGGAGAATGGTTAAAATACAAAGCAAGGCTGTGCGTCCAAGGATTTGATCAGATCTTGGGTGTTGACTACAACAAAACGTGGGCCCCCACAGGCAAACTTGGCTTTTTAGGGGCCGCTCTCCTATATGAACTCAAAGAAAAAATGAAATTCACTCAATTTTATGTAAAGAGGGGGTTCCTTCAGGCAACACTCAACAAAGAGGTCATTATCAAGACTCCCAAAGGATTGTCAAGAAAATCTCCCTATCTTAAGTTAAAAAAAAAATTATACAGAATTAAAAAATCTCCCAAAAATTGGTACAAAACATTGAATGCATGGATCAAAACGCAGGGAAATCTTGAGTCTAGCAGCAATCCCTTCCTCTATTACAATCTTAAATCAAAGGAGGTGCTCTACTTCCATGTGGAAAATCTCATCCATGTTGGCAAAAAAAAGATGTTTGAGTCCAACTTCTTAACAAGATTTGAAAACTCTTCCTGTCATCCCCCCAATACAATCCTAGGAATGCTAATGGAAGTAAAGGAGGAAAGGATACTCTTGAGAAAACCAAATCATATATATTGAGGACTCGAAGAGCTAGGTCTCACAGAATGCAAAGATACCCAATCTCCTTTAACTCAAAATTTACATCTCCAACCCGCCTCCAACAAAGACCAGCCTGAATTTTCTCAATTGAATATCAACTTCCAATTTTCACTGGTCTCCTTAACCACCTTGCCCAATACAATCAACCTGATATTGCCTTTGCAGTCTCCAGCCTAGCTAGATTTAACTCAAAACTTGGCATGACTCACTGGACGGAAGCTTTCAAAGTGTGGAAATATCTCAAGACCACTAAAGACATGAAGCTTGTCCTAAAATACAACCCTAAAAAAAGAATAATAGTTGGGTACAGGGATGCTACGTGGGGAGAATGAAAACTTGAGAACTGTATTTCAAAGTAAGACCAACGGAGTCTTGGAACAAAGGAAAAAAAATGAATGAGAATCAAGAAAGAATGACCTAGGGCAAATTTTATGGATCTTACCGTGCAAGGCTAAGTGAGAGTGAGAGGTAGGTGGAGACACAGGAGATCAATCAAAGGCGAGAGAAGGAGGACAACTATTCAGAGAGACAAGAGACAAGGAACGAGAAACTGAAAGGAGATATAGTTAGGACATTTCTCAATGGATAATGATGAAAGAAGTGAGCCTCACAGCTAAACAGAAAAGGTTCAGAGTCGATGATTTGTGCACAAAGGAAATCAAGGATGGAATTCGAGTTCGCATAGAATGAGGTTGAAAGCTATAGGATTCGGGAATGGGAGGGACCAGTCTAGTGGGAGAGGAGAGATGGGTCAAATAGGGAGGTGGTAGGTGATTGAGAATGGAAGTAGGAGGTGATTGAGAATAGACAATTGAGTAAGGAGGTGCGAGTGAGGGGAATTAGGAAGAGAGGATTGGAGCTGAGGTTGGAGAGATGGAAGGATTTTGAGAATCAGAGACCAAGGAAGGAGGATCAGAATGAAGGACCGAGGACAAGGGAAATAGAATAATACCAATCAGGGAGGAAATAGGATTGAGTGGATTGGAGAAGGATCAATCAGATTTGGAGTATTGACACTGGGTAATAGGGGAACGGCTGTCAACTCAACACATCGTTTTGTTTAGTTGTGAGGCGCTAAGATAGTTGTCGTAAGATTTAAAACGGATGATTTGATGGCAGGTTTGGTAAGAGGATCGGCAAGCATCTGGTGAGAGGGGATCTGATTAGTGATTAGCTTCTTCGCAGCCTGTTGTTCTTGAAGCCATTTTATCTGAGTGTCCACGTGCTTGAGAGCGCTGTGGTGTGACTGAAATTTAACCAAGTCGTTAACGGCCTTGTTGTCTATGTTGAAGCAATGAGAGAGAGTAAGATGAGGGTTCATTTTGTGGAGAAGATTGTCGAGCCAAAGCTTTTCTTGGGTAACCGACACCAGTGCCTTCAATTCACCTTTGGTGGACGAGAGAGAGACTGATGGCTGAAGTTTGCTGTTCCAAGATACAGGGAAACCATACAAGAGTATAATAAAACCTGTGTGACTCTGCCGCATTAATGCATCATTTCCCCCGTCGGAGTCGCTGAAGCATTCTATGTCGTATTTGAAGTCGGCGATTTCAGTTGAAGAGCCAGATTCTTGGTGTGATTGAGGTAACGCCAAGCATGCTTAGCCTCCTGCCAGTGTTGGATGCCAGGCTTGGTATTAAATTGGGATAGGGTGGATACCGCATGGGAAAAGTCGGGACGAGTCCTGCTAGCAATGAAGTTAAGGAAACCAGATGACAATTGAAAATTTATGTTGAGCTTGAGGAATTCACTGTAATCCTCATCAGACGCTGGGGCAAGATGAATGTTAGGGGTCATTGGGGTAGTAATTGGTTTGGATTCGAGTAGTCCCAGCTCCTTCAAGGCGTATTCAATGTGTTTTGGTTGCAGCAGCGCTGGCCCATGGATCGTGTCAACAAGTTGGTTGCCAAGGATTTTCTGGAGTGGACCTTCATGAGAAATGGAGAATTTAGACTTCAAGCGAGAGCGGAATTCAGACAATTTTCCAATGACAATTAAGTCATCCACGTAGACAAACACAAAAATTGAGGCATCCTTGTTGATGTAGAGACAGGGATCGGCGCTTGAGAAAACAAAACCCTTGGATATTATCAAAGAGCTTAATGTATCAAACCAACTCTTCGGCGCCTGTTTCAGTCCATACAGGGCTTTATTGAGCTTAAAGTAAGGGAAAGGAGAAGAGTAACCGTCCGGTTTTTTAATGAAGACGTCTTCGTCAAGAGGGGCGTGTAGGAAGGCGGATTTAATGTCCATTTGAGTGATTTCAAGGGAATTATAGAAAGAATAAACAAGAAGGACGCGGAGGGTGATAATTGAACCGGTAGGGGCATAAGTCTCCCCGTAGTCGCAGAATTCCAACTGCTTGAATCCTTGCACGCACATTCTAGATTTGAACAGAGAGTCGGACCCATGCGGTTGTTCTTTCAGCCGATAAACCCAGACGGTTGATAGTGCTTGCTTCCCGCTAGGAAGGGTATGACATCCCTCCCACACCTTCAGCAAGTCTATACTGTCCAGTTCAACCTGCATAGAATCCAACCATTTGGCTTTATCTGAACTTTTCTTGAATTCCTTGTAGGATTTCGGGACCAATTGCATTAAGAAACCGTATCTTTGGGGACGTTGAACGCTTGACCAATCTTGAAGGTTGTAGGATCCATGAGGATTGAGAGAATTTGAGACTCGTTTTTCTTCCGAGATGTTGGGGTCAGAATTGGAGGATGAGGATGAGTCATCTTCTGACGTCTGAGGCAAAGGTGATGGAGAGGAAGGTTTGGGGAAATTTGGAGAGGTAGTAGAGGGATTAGGAGAGGAAATAGAAGGAGGGAGTTGAAGTGTGGTTGAGTCAGGAATTTGAGGGGTGATTGGAGTAGGAGAGGCAAGAATGTCAGTAAGGGGTTCATTTTCAAGGAGGGAGTTAAACGGAGAGTCTGGAGAAGAAGGGGAGATGTCATTGGGTTTATTGTTTTTGAAAATCTTAACATGTTTACTACAAACTATAGATCCAGTCTTGGGCACATAGATCTTATAGGAATTTAGATTGAGATCAAATCCCACCAGGATTCCTTTGATGCCCTTTTCACTGAGTTTGGAGGGACCTGAGTGGTTATTCAAGACAACAGCTTTGGATCCTAAGGTTTGGAACAGCTTTAACTTCGGATGTTGATTATTCCAGAGTTCAAAGGGTGAGATTTTTTATTTTATTGATGGAACTGAATTTAGAATTTGGCAGGTACTAATCATAATCTCATCCCACAGGGTCAGTGGAATGGACATGTCAATCATAGAGGTTCTGGTTGCTTCGACTAGCTTTCTGTTTCCTCGCTCGGCGACTGGATTGTGTTGAGGTGTATAGGGCTCAGAGGTAGTGTGCAAGATGCCGTTATCTTTCAGAAAGGATGTTAATTGGGAATTGACAAACTCCCCGCCGTTATCGGAATGGAAGATCCTCAGCATTCTGTTGAGTCGATTTGAATGAAGTTTTATAAAATTGATCACTTCAACGGTAACGTCAGATTTGAGATTGATGGGAATGCAAGTCTTGTATTTGGAGAAGTTGTCCGTCAAGAGAAGAAAGTAGCAATTTCCCAATCGGGATATGGGGTTGATTGGTCCACAGACTTCGGCATGAATAAATTCAAAAGGGAGAGAACTAGGGGGAATGTGGTCCTTGAATGATGACCAGTGGATTTTTCCTTTTGCGCAAGAGATGCAGGGATTGTGATCCCATTTAAGATTTGGAAACGAGGTAGAGAGGAGCTTCACCTGATCATGATGAACATGACCGAATTGTTTGTGAATTGTTGACATGGTTAGGAAAGCGTGGTGATAAGAGACGTTTGGAATTGACTCCTCTATATGGAGAAGGTTATTGCGGATGGATCCAGAAATTATCAGTTTATCTTCAAAGAACACTCCGAAACTTTCGGAACTGAGTCGAGAAAGAGCGCATCCCTTCTGAATGAGTTGCCCAAGAGAGACTAGGTTCACGGCTAGATCTGGCACGAGTAAGGAGTTGGTGAGGGTAAGAGAGGCCGTTTTGGTGTGGATAGTAGCGCTTCCAGTTCCCTGAGATGTTATTAAGGCGTTGGGCTTTCCCGTGTTTACTTCAGTGTTGTCATCCTTGAGCCAGTCAAAGAAATCGGGACTGTTGAACATATTGTTTGACGCTCCAGAGTCGAGCAGCAGGGATTGGCGATTGATGTGATGAAAGTTTGCCACAGCAAAGGTGTAGGCCAGGTTTGCAGAAGCCTTGGGATTGGAGTTAGTTTGAGGAGGTTTGGATTTCTGGGGTTGGAATTGCTATTTGGAATGAGGTGAGGGTATAGTGCGAAACACTTATTTTTTGGGCAAAAAGCCTGAGGATTATGCCAGTTGGGTTTGCATCGCAGAGGTTCTTGATTAGCTAGTAGGGCAGAAGCATACGTTCCGGTAGCGATCTCATTTTTGATCTGATTCAAATGTCTAAGGACCATGTCTCTGTTGATTTTGGCGTCTCCGAGGGAGTGAGTTATTGTGGTTTTCAGGTGTTCGAGCTGAGGAGGGAATTTGTACAATATAAGATAGGCCACAATGTCTTTGTCCATCTTTATTCTGATTTCCAAGATTTGAAGTAGACATGATTGAACGTTGGTTATGAACTTTTCTACATTCTTGGGATCAAATGATAGATTCAGGAAGTTGAAGAATATTTGAGATTGGTTGGCGGTTTGTGATGAGGCGTAGAACTTGTTAATTGATCTCCACAGCTTTATGCCGTCCAGCGCATCATTTTCCTTGATGCAGTTGATGTAGGTTTGATTATTGAGCTTTTCCAAGATGTAACCTGCGATCTCAAGGTTGATCTCCGAGGGGCATTCCTTAGTCTTGCCTTCCTTCAGCCAGTGGGCTATGCCTTTGAGCAAAAAGATTGTTGTCAACTTCGATTGCCACAAGGAAAAATTGGATTCCTTGAGATTAGGTATGGAGTCAGTCAATGTTTTGAGAAGGGGAGAGTTCACGTCCGTTGGTCCAGTTGAGTCCATGGAACCGGCAGCTGGGTTGTAGTCGCTTTCGGCTTTTAACCGTGAAAACTTGAGAACTGTATTTCAAAGTAAGACCAACGGAGTCTTGGAACAAAGGAAACAAAATGAATGAGAATCAAGAAAGAATGACCTAGGGCAAATTTTATGGATCTTACCGTGCAAGGCTAAGTGAGAGTGAGAGGTAGATGGAGACACAGGAGATTGATCAAAGGCAAGAGAAGGAGGACAACGATTCAGAGAGACAAGAGACAAGGAACGAGAAACTGAAAGGAGATATATTTAGGACATTTCTTGATGGATAATGATGAAAGAAGTGAGCCTCACAGCTAAACAGAAAATCTTCAGAGTCGATGATTTGTGCGCAAAGGAAATCAAGGATGGAATTCGAGTTCGCATAGAATGATGTTGAAAGCTATAGGATTCGGGAATGGGAGGGACCAGTCTAATGGGAGAGGAGACATGGGTCAAATAGGGAGGTGGTAGGTGATTGAGAATGGAAGTAGGAGGTGATTGAGAATAGACAATTGAGTAAGGAGGTGCGAGTGAGGGGAATTAGGAAGAGAGGATTGGAGCTGAGGTTGGAGAGATGGAAGGATTTTGAGAATCAGAGACCAAGGAAGGAGGATCAGAATGAAGGACCGAGGACGAGGGAAATAGAATAAGACCAATCAGGGAGGAAATAGGATGGAGTGGATTGGAGAAGGATCAATCAGATTTGGAGTATTGACACTGGGTAATAGGGGAACGGCTGTCAACTCAACAGAGAAGACCCCTCTTCTAGAAATTCTCAGACCATTTTTTTTGTTTTTTTCTATGGAAGTCCAATTGTCTGGAACTCATCAAGACAGAGAAATATCACATACTCTTCTACTGAGTCTGAGCTCAATGAAATGCTCAACTGCTTCTTAGAAGTTAAATGGATTATCAGTCTCATCAGTGAAATTTATCATCTTCCAAGACCAAACCTACCCTCTACATTGACAATAAGGGACTCAATGACAAGATCAAACAATTTGGTTCTCATTTCAGTTCCCACCAAATCAACATAAAAACCAAGGGATTAAGAGAGGAGTTCCAAAACTCCAATTTGATCTCCTACTTATTACCACAGAAGCTATGGTGGCGGACTCACTGACCAAAGCCTCATCTACTGATTCTCTACATCTTCTCCAAAAATCTATCTTTGACTCTGTTAGTTCTCCTTCCTAGGATCTGCTCCATCCTACCAGCCACAAGGAGTGTTAGGAATGTCATCCAACCTCCCACCTGGAGGAAAACCACACTCTCTTTTTGACTTTGGCACTCTCTGAGCTTTGAGACGCAGTTGCATAAATAATTCTGAAACCTAACCACAAGAGACAACTCCTGGGGGGATGGGCTCTTTTCTCCTCTTCCAATTCTTCCAATGTTGACCTGCTTGTAATGTGATTGTTCCATTCTTCTGGAGAAGAGACTTCAACCTATATTTTTCCCTTTTTCTCTTCTATATTCTTTTTTGTCTTTTCTTTTTTTTCCTTCTTCTTCTACTGGCCACTCCACTCTCTATGGTCCTCAATCTCTCTACCATATCACTTGAAAAACTCACCTGCTTGACCATCCAGCACCTCAACCAAATCTCAGTCTCCTTTCTTGCCATTCCCTACCTGTTAATATGATTTGCACCTCAAATCTGCAATCAATCATCAACCTGATCTCATCTCTTTTGGACCAGCTCTTATCTTCCTCCTTGGCCCCAAGCCTGCTACTTATTTCCTGTCCAGAATTTTCATCTCAGCCTCCTCAGCCTGTCTAGCCTCTTGTATTTTAAGGGCCTGTTGGTCTTCTCTGTTTCTTTTCATTTGATTTCCTTGTGACTCTGATTCTGATCATAAATCTCAGTCTGCTGGTTCTTAGCTGTCTAATTCAAACTCTCAAAATTTATCAGGGCGCCAAGACAGCGCGTCTGGCCTTGTAAAAGCCTTCCCTGTAACATGTACCACTGTGAAACAAAAAAACTGAAGGAATGCAACCCACCTGGTCATAGGCGCTTTTGGCAGCGTTGTCAAATTGATCATTGGTGCCAGTGCCTCCACATCCACCAGAAGCATGAATTGAATCCCCCATAGCAATGACCCCGCAAAGCTCCAACTTTGGCGGCAAATGCCAGCTCTCTGTTGGCTTAAACGTAATGGACTTGTAAAGAACTGGAAAATCTTTCCCCTCATCCTCCTGTTTCAGCACCGCCCCTGCAACAAGCTTGCTCAAATCCACGGCCAACTTAATTCCTCTGGCCTCATAATTCAATGCCTGCAGTACAATATTGTGCCCAACAATCTCTTTGAGTTTGTCAAAGGCATTTTTGCATTTCAAACCCCAGGTCCATTCTGCGCCCTTACGCCTCAATGCCCGCAACAGAATAGAAACCTCCCCAAACCAATCAATGAACATTTTTACATAGCTACACAATTCCAAGAACTGGAGAATGTGCAATAAAGTCTTTGTCCTTGGCAACTTGAGGACTTTGTTGTGTTTCTTTTCCACAATTGGCCTTCTGTTGGAAGCCACCACATGCCCTAGAACCTCCAGTGTGGGTATGCAGACTGCTAAGTTTTTCCCCAACACCTTAAGCCCCGCTTCCTCAATCTAGAACAAGATCCGTTCCAGAGTTTGCACATACTCCCAGAAAAATTGGCAAATTTCCGGAGCATCAATAAGTGTTTCCCCTCCGTAATCCTTCTTTGGGCCCTTAATGCCCACGTTTTCAATGAAAATCCGGACACCCTCCAAAAAATTGTCCTTCAGAATCCAGGTCATCTGGCTTGGTAAACCGCAACCGAGTTAGTTGCATCTTGCAGCAGCCGCATCAGTTGCATCCTACCCAGTCCAGTTTCAAAGGCAGTCATTGGCTGCAAACTCTGATCAATTTCATGCTGATTTTATCTGCCCATAACATCCACCAACCCATAGCATGCTCGCCCTGCCATAGATTCCAGAAACTTGTCCATGCGCAGAGGTTGTCCCGCATCTTTTATTTTAAAACAATTAAGCCTCTGCAGATCATGAATGATCTGTAATGACTTCCCATCCTGCTTAACCACTGCAAAGACTGTTCCTACACACTTGCGCACCAGCTCCCAGAAGGGCCCCCAAACCCCCCCCCCCCCGTAATGGGAATTGACTTGATCTGCCAAGGTTCATGCGGAACCGTTGGAATCACATAGGGTCTCCTATCTTTCTCTTTAACAGTCCCTGCTCTTCAGGTCCAAAAGCAAGCCCTCTTTCTGGGAGGAAAAGTACCAACGTCAGCAAATCCCATTCCTCCATGCTTAACCAGCCCAGAGGTCCAAATTTGAGGGCCCAAACCCACTCATCTGTAATCCACTCTGATTTTGTTACCCATCCTGACACCTTCAGCAGAGATTCCCAAGGATCCCGTGACCAAAGTATTGGTTGAATTGGTCCGTTCAGATCCTGTGGAATTGCTTTGTTCTGGGGAGGGACCTTACGCAAAACTGGCTTATACTTCCTGAAATTGCACCGCGCCATCTGCACACATCCGTTACCATAGGTCCTATTAAAAATTAAACTGCGGCTTTTGCCTTTGCTCACAAGTGTGCCACAATGATATTTTTTTTGTAAAGTACCTCCTGGCAATGCATACTGAGGAAGGGAGCTTAATTCCAGCACTTGCGCGTCCAGCACTTCTTCCCTACTTCCCACCTGCTCCTTTCTGGTTGACCGCCCGCACAAAGCCAGAGCTTACTCCATGCGGTAACCTTGGCCAACTAGTTGAAATCTGCCTCCGGCCCACCCTCCCAAACCAACTTCAGTTTTGGCCAATCAAGTTCCTTGTACCCTTCCATCTCCTCCAAATCCCAAAGCTTCCCTTTGTCTGTAATGAAGTGGACAACAAGACAAGCCTTATCCAAACCGGTTTCACCTTCCCTGTTGGCAATTCCTTTGTATTGCACAAGGAATCGCTCAACTTCCTCAGCTTTGAGCCTGATATGTGGATATTCCCGCGGCCCAATGCAAATGGGCTTTTTATTGGCGCCATTTTCAGAGCAAGCAACACCATATCCTGCCCCTGATGAGGGTTTCTTCCAAGAAGCCAGAGGAGGAGGAGGAGGAGGAGGAGGAAAAGGAGTGGGGGTCATGTTAGCAAACCCCAAGATAATCATTTGGAGGTACTGGGACATCACGCTCATTAGTTTTGAGATACAAGGAACATAAGGTTACTTCCTTGCCAGACCCCCAGATGTGGAATTCAGAAGAGGACTTCTCCTTTAATGATTCCCAATTTTGTAAGTTATTTATCCCTTGCAACTGTTCACCCTTCAACCAAGAGCTAGAGAATAAAAGAGATGATTCTAAAAGAGCCTTGCAACCCCAATGTGATACTCTGTGTTGTGAGATCCTCCACATCCGGGTTGAGGGTGCGGTTGAAGTAACCTTCACCTCAACCCTAACCTTGGTACAACTGCAAGCTAACAAGAATAATGAAATAAAACCCCTAATTACTGAACCCTAGCCCAACTCTATCCTTCCAACCCCATCCCATGATCCACATCCCATACCCCATATCCATCTGTATTACCCACCTGCCATTACGTCTGCCTGTTTTGTCCTTCTCATGATGCAGCCCTTGCACCGCGCCCAACTTGGAGCCCCCTGCTCATTTTTGCATCTTCCAACGCGCTGTTCTAGATATCCAAGATACATCTGCGCTTCCAATCCGCGCCTCTTGCAAATGTGCAATCCGGGCAATGTATCCAATCCAATTCAATCCTCCCCACGTCTCCAGATGCTGTGCCCAATCCAACTACTGCTGAGCCTGCAGCACGGCTTTCTGCAGCAAAGCTGCACCCATTTCTGAGCGCGCTGCCTCTTCTGAGACGGCCACTACTGCTGAGAGCGCAGCGCGCAGCTGATTCCAACTTGCGTCTATAAAAGACCACCACACCGTCCATTGAATCCAAAAATTTCTCCACCTGGGGGGCAAACCACCATCACGGATAGTAAACAAGTTGAGATACTGCATATCATGATCAAGCCTTAGTGACTTCCTGTCCTGCTTGAAAACCTTAAAGATCAGGCTTGAGTAACTTGAAGTGGATTTCTTGTAGGAACCCATCCTTACACACTTGCGCACCAACTGCAAGAAGGGTTCCCAAAAGGTCTGAGTGATTGGAATTGGCTTGATCTGCCACAGCTTGTGCGGAACCGTGGGGATAACATACAATCACCAATTTCACCTTTCAGCAGCCCTTGTTTTTCTGGGCCAAAGGCTAGGGTCTTCTGCCATAGTACCAACATGGACGCCAGCAAATCCCTTTTGTCCACGCTCAGCAGCCCGCGGTTCCAAATTTGAGAGAATTGATCCACTCATTGGGGATCTGCACCAACCGTGTTACCCAATGGGACTTTTTCAACGGCATCTCCCATGGGTCCCGGGACCAAGCAATTGGGTGCAATGTTCCGTTCAGTCCCTGTGGCATTGGCTTGTTCTGTGGCCAGAACTTCCATTCCACTGGCTTGTAATTACCAGTTTTGCATCTTGCCATCCATACCCAACCGTCATAATTGTAAGTCCTAGCAATAACCAAACCAGGGATTTTGCCTTTGCTCACAACTGTGGCACAATGGTAGGTATTTTGAAACGTAGAACCTCCCAGAGATGCATACTGAGGAAGGGAACTTACTTCTGTTTTTTAAAATACGTATGAACTTACGCTTGTGCTACATATAAGTGTAATCAAAATGGGATGCCCATATGGGCCTCTCCGGCCCATTGGACACTCACACAGACCATACGGGCCTGTGTGGATGTCACTAAGTTGGAGAAAATTGCCTCAAAACGCGTGAAACAGGGTCATTGTTACACGGGACCTAAGGGCCCGGTGGGGGATATGGGCAAATACAGCCAGATGGGCTTTTATGGGCATAATTGGGCCCAAGTTTTATTTTGGACATACTTGGCCAGATGGGCTGGCCCTCCAAAATGTGTTTGTCTCAGGTTTTGGGCTTGGGGGGGCCCATTGGGGCCGCCGCCCATGTCGCAGCCCGCTTGGGGCTGCTGCCCATGCTGCGGCCCGCTCAGGGATGCTTGTATCCCTTTGTTTGGCCCACACAGGGCCCCACGGCCCGCGCGGGGCTGTTGCTGCAGCCAAGGGATCACGCGCAGGCCGGGCCGGTTGCAATCGGCAGCCACCACTGCAGGAGCAAGGGCCAGTGGCCCCGGCTCTCTCCCCCTCCCCTCCCCTTGCTTGCCATTGCAAGGGGGAGTGGTGGCTGGCTGGGTTGAACCAGCCAGCAACTGACCGCAACAAGGCGTTTGGTCAGGGCAGGGGGGATTTCATCACCCCCTTGCCTAGGGGATGACAAGGCTGGTTGAAACAACGCAACCAGCGGTGTGGGCAACCTGACCACCCCTCCACCACAGAAGCAACGCAGAGGCCAGGGGCACTCTCCACCCCCCCATTTACCAAGGGGGAGGAGCAACGGGTCTGAGGGGATTTGACCACCCCCCAGCCCACTTCCATTGACAACTCCCTGGGGGTATTGACCCCCAGGGCCCCTGGTAGGGGGATTTGACTGCCCTCTCCAGGGATCTGAGAGAAAGAGGGGGGGGACAGCATGTCCGCTGGTCACACCCCCCCATGTGAGTCTGAGACCAGACCCAGGTGTGTCCTGGGTCCCACCTGGCCATTTGTATGGCCAGGGGCTGGTTGCATGAGCCAACCAGCCAGTGTGTGAGGCAATAAGACCGGTTTTAATGGACAACCAGCCCAGGGATTGAAAAGCACAGGGGCTGGTTCAGCCCCATTGAGGTGGAAACACCCAAAACAACCGGAATAGGCTGGTTGTAAGGGTACAGGGACTGATGCCATGTGGGCTGATGTAGCCCAAACCAAGTAACAAGGCCTGTAGAGCTTGTAGAGCTCTTTTGGGGCGGAAAATTTGCCTTATGGCTTGTTTTATCATGGGCTCACAAGAGGCCAATCTTTTGTACTTAAGGAGCTCTTCTCCCTGCTTTTTTCCAGCCATCCATTCATCATCCAATTGAATTCATCAACAATATCATCCAATGTGTTGCCCCATTGTGAGAGCCCATCAAGAAATTATTGACACAAGGTTTCCAGCATTTCTTTTGATTTAAATACTGCTCATTTGCCTAAGCTAATTGCTGGCCATAATTATAACACTGTTAACCACCCTTTCTGCCCCACTCTGTTTTCCACCTGCTCCTTGATAGTTGACCGCCCGCGCCGGGCCGGAGCTTGCCCCATGGGCTACCAGTGGTTGACTAGGCAAAATCCTCCGCAGGGTGACCCTCACAGTCAGCCTCTGCATTGGACTTGCCTTTCCCACACATTGCCAGCCTCCGCACCCATTTTTACTTCCAGTGATTGCAGATCATTGTCTCAAACCTTGCACCAAATGTGTCTTTGACTGTTAACACTTCCATTCCCGCTTCAAGGTTGAAAGTCATCTGGGCCTGCAAAGCAAACATTAACAGCCAACCCATGATCACGTTTCTGCATTCCAACAAAAGGAAAGATAAAGGCTTCCAAACCTTTTCAACCACCACCTCCTTGCCTTCCATTACCCTGTCCACATGGAACTCTCCACCATTCAATGCCCAGAGTCCCATTGCGCACTTCCTCCTCACCAATCCCAGCTCATCCACCAGCCTTGAAGAGAGCAAGTTGACCATTTACCCACTGTTGACCATTGCCCATACCTTCTGCCCCGCAATTATCATTGCAACATAAGCAAGCGGAACAAACACAGACCTTGATTGATACAGTTTCTGAACCAACTCCTCCTCCGCCAAATTCACGCGCTGGAAAATTGTCAGAACCTGGCCTTTTCTGCACTCCCTCAACGCTTTGAACATCTCCTTGACAACCACTGGGGGACACCACACCTAGTTCTTGCAGTATTAGGGGTACTGGCAACTCATTCCACATCACCCTCTGCACAATCTCTGCTGCTTTCTTCTTCCCCGCAGAACTCACCAACTTTCTGTCTCCAGCATGCGCACAGGCACTTGCCCTCAGATCCAGTGATTGCTTGCTGACAGTGACATCCATCTTCTCTACTGCAATTTGCTTGTTTTTTTCCAGTGCCCTGACTTTGGCTTCCACCCTTGGCGCTTCACAGGTCTTAGGCCTGGTGACAATCCCAAGCTTGACCTGGGCAGTGTTGGTCTTGGCCTTCACCCATTCCCGTATTTGTTCCATTGGGGTGGTTTGCCTGTTGCAGAATCCACTGGTTTGCCCTTTGGAAATATTTATGTGAGGCTAGATGGGCACACCATCCCTTGCCCATGTCCTGTGTGAGATGGTGGCACAAAGACTTCCAGTTCCCCTTCTCTCCGCAATATGTGCACAGGCAAACCCTGAATCCACCAAAAGACCCACTGGGAGGTTGGAAGCCTTCCTCCATGTGAGGCGGCAAGGCACCTGGTTGGACTGGAGTAGCTGGAATTGTAGGGGCCATAGGGGCCTTGGTATGGTTAAGAAAGACTTGCAAATCCCGGAGGATCTCCGCCATCTCCCCCACCGTTGGATCCCAACTCTGCTGAAGCGTTTGGGCGCAATGAAATTTTGAGGTCCCTGCGGCGGTTGCTTTGGCAGGAGCAGGTACCAAGAGCATCACCAAATTCTTGAAAACCGCCAGGTATGTTTGTGCTGTTTCTGCAATGAGCTTGTCCAAGTCAATTTTGCTTTCCACTGCCTGCTGGATGACCAACAAGTCTGGAAGTATTTCAACGCTCCTTTCTAATGATCTATTCACAAGGCCATGGTTGTACAGGTATTGCTGCACCCGCAAGCGGAGTGACAGGGCAAGTCTGCCCAAAAAGGCCCACTTCATCAACCCCATTTGCCCCACAACAACTTCATTCTTTGACAGGTACCCATAAATAGGCTCAAACATTGACATGTATTCCACCAGTCCCTTGCACGTTCAAACTCCCCCATGCTTGATTGCCTCTGCCCCGGCCGGATTGAAATTTCTTTCCCAGAAACAAGGCTTGTGCCTTCCCCACCTTGCCAGCATCTTGCTTTTCAGCATTTCCCAGTCTTGCCTTTCATACCCAACCATTTCCTCCACATCCCAAAGCTTCTCCTCCTCCATTATGAACAGAAAAATTGTTCAAAACTTTTCTGTGCCCAAGGCGCCTTTGGAATCCGCAATACCCTTGAACCTGGTGAGGAACCATTCAACTTCCGTGGTGCTGAACCAAAGATGAGGAAAGTCCCTGGGCCTAAGCCACACCCAACAAGGAACTTCAGCCACCATGTCCAATGACCCCCCTTCTGATGGGGGAGCAAATGTGCTTGCCCTGGGGGCATAAGCGGCCGGTGGAAGGAGCTGAGCTGGAGCCTTAGGAGTTGGTTTTAAAGGAAAAGCAGGTGGAATGTTTGATCCTGGTGTGGTTTTTGGGAGCATCCTGCATACCTTTGAGAGACTTAAGACAAAAGAGTTTCCTGGCCAGACCCCCAGATGTGTAAAGTAAGAGAGAAGTCCTCCCCTATTTGTCCTTAAGTTTGGAAGCAATGATCTCAGCATCTTTAAGGTTGAGGATTCTCCTTTATTTGTTAGTGAGAGAGAGAGAGAGTAAAAAAAGATGATGAATTCTTTCCCTTCCTTTTCCTTTCCTTGTACCAAAATCCAATGATAAGATCTCTGAGAGCTGGGGTTGAGAGTGTGGACTTTATGCCCACACTCTCAACCCTAACCTAAGTACAAGCGCAATGACAGCCCAACAACAAATGTAAAAGAAACCCTAGGCCCAGAACCCTACCCTAACCCTAATCCTAACCCTAATCCATTCCCTTCCTGCTTACTGTTACTTACAACCAGTTTTTGCTTCTCATGACACAGCCCTCCGCCGTGCCCTACTTGAAGCATCCTGCTTGTCCATATCCCCCTTGTGGCCCACGTGATTTCCTTCCCCATGGGTTGGCCCGCGCCTATAGCCCCAATTTCCCCACCCTACCTCCCTGAACTAGCTGCCCGCAAACCTGGTAGGGCCAGCTCCATTCTTGGGTCTGTAATATCCAAGTGGGCCGCGGCCCACCACATCCAATCAAACCCAACCCATGCCATGTATGCCAAGCCCTGCGGTGCCTACTTCTGAGCCTGCTGCGGCTGCTTCTGAGACTGGGCGCATCTGAGTGCTGAGCCTGACCTACCAAATGCTGGGCGCGCCAACTGTGGCGCGGTTCCCAATCCAAGACTATATAACAACACCAAAATGGTTTCCCTTTTGTAAATTCATTCATTCTGCAAAATAAAATGTGAATCTCCCAAATATTTCAATTTCAAATTGATTTATTTGAAATATATAATTGAGCTCAATTTATATGTGGAACAATATTTCCAAAATGTCCAAGCATATTTTTGAATCTTCAGTTAAAATTTAGATTGACGTTTAAATTTACTACATCAAATTAAGATTTATTACATTTCACAAGAAGAAAAAGAAGATATGAAAAACTGAATTTGATCCTTTCAAAAAATACAATTTGTTTCAACCACAAAGTAAAAAAAAAAAAAAAAAAAAAAAAAAAAAAAAAAAAAAGGACCCTCTAACCTCTTGTAATGATATAATAGGAAATAGAAAGAAAAAAAGCATAAAAATCTTGACTTATCCAATCCAGGTAGTGACTTGTATGTGTCAGGAGTGAAACCCCACTACTTCACTCCTATATATATCACTTTACATAAAACTGAATTTCCCCATAATTCCAAATCTTCTGTATTCCATGAATGCGCTAGAATTACTTGGAATCCTCAAGAATTGATTCAAACAACTTTTCTCAGGTTCCAACTCAAGGTAGAAACAGATTTTTTTAGAGTAAAAACAAAGCCAAAACAAGATACAGGTGCTGCAATTTTTTTCATGATGATTCATGCCTTCTTTTAAATTCACTAAGGCTGCCCCAGAGATTCTCCTCAGGTCAGGATGCTCTGAGGGGTGTGGAGATCATTGATGGTTATTTTGACCATGACTGTAGGAGATTTGCCACAAGTGATCTGCCTTTGTGCCACTTGTTTGGATTAATAACTTGCACCCAAACTTCCTTGTGTGAGTTTGCCTTGACCATTTGGTGATAAATTGAACAGAGTAGGAACAATTTCTATCACAGGCTGAATCCACATATTTATCACGCTTTGAGTTGAAAAATGTTAAAGTGTAACCATGCTTCATTGCCCATGTTTTAAAATAGTTTTGTGCCTGTTCCCTAGTAGGAAAAGCTCTTACAGGAGGTGGGTGAAGTGGATCTGACATAGTAACATAGTCATAGTTACATATTCATAGTTCAGTTTCTATCAAATTAAATGAGGCAAATACCAGAGTAACATGAAATCTTACTCACCACCAGAGGTCATGTCAATTTATGAAAAATTTTGTTCCTCAATTGTCACCCTAGATGAGGATGCAATGAGGGCTTCCAATGATTCATTACCCAAGGACACCTTTTTAATGGCACTATCAATGTAGGCCTTCAACGCAGCCATGTCATTAAAAGGAGGGCTTTCCACTTTTCTCATAATGCAAAAAAAATGGAATGGTACTTCAGTATTCAATCCAAATTTCAATTGAACAACTACAAAGTTTTCTCACTTTTGATTTAAGAAAGATCAAGCTTGGTGGGATTTTTGCAGGTTCACTTTAGTTTCACTTGAATCTCAATGAGTTGTTTTTAATTTTCACTTTATCTCACTTTATTTTCACTTTGGGATTGCTAGGTGTGGTCCAACAGTCCCACACAGTATGCCTTGATCCCAAATTTGGGTTGATGGAACCCAAATGTAGTCCAGGGGGTCCCAAAAATTCTGGCACAACCCCTGGGGGGTTGTATACCCCCAAAAACATGTCAAAAACACCGTGTATGGGCTTACACAACCCAAAAATGCCTTTTAGGGGGTTATACATCCCTCCTTGGGTTGGGCATTTTTGAAACAACACTATGGACCTGTTTAGAAACCTGTATGGGCCCCCACGTAAACTTTGGATGCGTGTATGGGCCCCCACAACTCCATTGGGCTGTTTTGGGCTGTAAAAGACTCCCACCCAACTGGGATTTGTGAATTTATAATCACCCAAATCCAAATCAGGCAAGGGGAAAATTATAGCCTTTAGAGCTCGAGCTGGGAGCTCCCATTCTCCTGCAAAGAATCTGAAGTCTTACTTCAATCAATACCTGAAACCAGTTCATTAATCCTCAATTTCTTCTTTTCCAGTTGAAAAATCTGCAAAATGAATCTTTCTAAGTTCAACCTTCTTCAACATTTATTGATTTCTATGATTTGAAAGAGGAGTAGATTTCCTTCTGTACAGCTTCCAAGTGGTTTTTTCAATTATTTTAAATCTTTAGTTTCACTTGAATCTTAATGAGTTGTTTTTCATTTTCACTTTATTTCACTTTAGATTCACTTTATTTTCACTTTGGGATTGCTAGGTGTGGTCCAACAGTCCCACACAGTATGCCTTGATCCCAAATTTGGGTTGATGGAACCCAAATGTGGTCCAGGGGGTCCCAAAAATTCTGGCACAACCCCTGGGGGGTTGTATACCCCCAAAAACGTGTCAAAAATGCTGTTTATGGTCTTACACAACCCAAAAATGCCTTTTAGGGGGGTATACATCCCCCCTTGGATTGCACATGTTTGAAACAACACTATGGACGTCTTTAGACACCTTTATGGGCCCCCATGTGAACTTTGGATGCATGTATGGGCCCCCACAACTCCATTGGGCTGTTTTGGGCTGTACAAGACTCCCACCCAACTGGGATTTGTGAATTTATAATCACCCAAAGCCAAATCAGGCAAGGGGAAAATTATAGCCTTTAGAGCTCAAGCTGGGAGCTCCCATTCTCCTGCAAAGAATCTGAAGTGTTCCTTCAATCAATCCCTGAAACAAGTTCATTAATCCTCAATTTTTTCTATTCCAGTTCAAAAATCTGCAAAATTATTCTTTCTAAGTTCAACCTTTTTCAACATTTATTGGTTTCTATGATTCCAAAGAGGAGTAGATTTCCTACACAGCTTCCAAGTGGTTTTTTCAATTATTTTAAATTTTAATATGATCCCCCAAGGTATTTTAATTGTGGTTACAATTCTGTGACCCATTGGGTTGGGGGAGCCTTCTCAGTTTTCAGAAATAAATTCAAATTGGGATTTGAAAAAATAAGTATTTTATCAAGTTCTTTGGAAGTACTTTTTTCATCCTTTTTCTTTTTATCAAGTTTTAAAAAGCATTGATTCTGATGGGGTGAAGTTTTTGAAAAAATATTGGATGAGGTTGCCAACTTTGGTTCATGTTCCTACCCATTTTTATGAAGGCCCAATTTTGTGGATCCTTAGGGCACAATATTTAAAAAATTTGTTGGTTTTAAGGCTGGAATAAATAAGTGGAAAAGCAAAAGAGGAGAAAAGTATTTTTCAGGAAAATATAAACTGGCTTAAGGCTTCCCAGAACAGGCCAGAGATTCAAATGGGATCAGTTGACTTGGCCCTGATGTTTTCAGAGAAACTAAACTAATTTCAAGCAAGATATCATAAAATAAGGAGTATTTATAGACATAGACAAGAAAACCACAATTTTGGCCTTTAAACACAAGGATTATTCACTAAGATAAGATAAGATGAAAAATTTAGATATAAGATTTAACAGAAAGTATCACATTATTTATGATTGATGACATTTATGAAGTTCAACTGACATGTTAGAGGACTAGTGATTGGAAGAATAAGATTACAAGACATACAAGTTTATTATGATTAAATAATTGGCTTTATAAATACAATGATCATACAAATACAAATTCACCTGTGACAACTAAAATTATCATAGGAATATATACTGATGATTATACTGGTTGAGATAGGCTAGAAGTACATCATAAATGCAAATTGTTGATCATATAGTGAGGTTTTTTGAGAATGGGTTGAGGGAAGACATGATGATAAAGCTCAAAACACAACAATTTTTCACTTTTGATTTCCCTATAAATTCATCAACACCTTTTTTTGTTGCTTTTGTGGATTAACAAGATTCCATAGCCTTAAAACTGAGTAAAAATGGAGGTTTCTTCAAGAATTATTTTCCAATTCCACCTGTTGATAAAATTTTGAAATTAGATACGTCCATGAGGGGTTTCAAGAACTGGGAAATAGGATTTGAGAAGGGATTGAATCTGTGGAAAAAATTAAATCACCCATTAAAGCATGGTGTTATTGAATGCGATTGAAAGGCTTTGTGTTTGGGTATATTATTTTTTTTAGGAAAATGCTTTTTTAATCAAAATTTATTTAAACACACTTTGCTTTAATGGATCTCATTCAAAATAAGTTAAGAGAAATTTCACTCCTCATTGAAAAAAAATTAGTCTTTTAAATTTGATGTTTGTTTTTTTTGACCTGATGAATTTCTTTAATTAGAATATTCAATCATTTATGAATTCCCCTCACAAAATAGATATTTAGAATTCTTTGAAAAAATTTTAGTCTTGGAAAAATTTATCTGCATTCCATCAGAAATATATAGTTTTCTTCAAAAGAATCTATTTTTCATATTATAACAAGGGTATCTGTCATAAAGGATATTCCCAATGAAGCCCCCAAATATTCAGCATATAATATCCAAGAAATTTTGATGAATTCAGTTTGAACCCAATCCTTTTTTGTCTCAGTATATTCCTCTATACCCTCTGGAAGCCTTTTGTTATTCTCCACAATAATAAATAGTAATAGCTTTCCAAAAAGGGGATGCTCTGAAAGGATCATGTTGTGCAATATTCTCTGCAAGAAGTTAACTCCATTGTAAACTCTGCAAGTTTAAATATGACAAAATTCTTTGATTATTGGATGAGTTTCCTTCTCTGGCCATTATTCCAACATCAAACTGTCAATCTGACCACTTTGCCATGTTTTTCAAGGTAGAACTCCTATAAAGTGAAATCTTTGACATCTTACTCATTTATCCCCCACAGCAACTCTCCAGATTATTCTTCTTGACTTACTTGCAATCTCTGGTCTCCTCAACTCTCTCCAACCCATTTTCCCACTAATGACCTTCCTAATCCAGTCCCACTCTTGCAACTTATTCACCTGTCCCTGTTGCATTGTAGCCTTTTGTCATCCACATCTCCATTTTGCTCTTTGAGCCCAACCAAAAACCTTTTGTTTCTTTGCACCATGATAAAATTGATTGTGCCACCTTGCATTGCATCCTTCCTTCTTCAGAACTAGTAGTGCATCTTTGGCTCAGGTCCTCTTTTATGTGACTCCAGGCATCTTCCCTTAACACAGCTTTACCATCAAAGTGCTTTTGAGGTTGTGCCTACAAATAGCCACAACATCATACATGCATGATTGAATAGTTTCCTGAGGGAAAAGATTACTGACTAATGCAGTTATACATGATGTGTCACTAGCTTGTGATACAGAGCAGCAAGAGTGTATGTAGTGAGTAGCCTGGGTTCAGTATGGATTTACTCTAAGGAAAATATTTGACTAGTCCAGAAACCTGCATCAAGCATTCCTGAGGCACAATGTACAGGTTGGTGTGGGTGATAGCAGGAAATTACAATCAATGGTAGATGGTGATGCATATGCAGAGATAAACATCCTTGAGGAAAGCACCAAGATTAACATATACTTTTGAAGATGAAAATCATTACTGGGGCTGTTAGTGTTGAAATTTCACTTACCTCTGATCTCTTCCTTTCTCCTCTTTCTTCCCCAAATTTTCACAAAAAAATTCCTTTATTCAACCTCTCTAATCATTAATTCCTATTTGCAGATCCACATGTCAAACAAGTTTTAATTAGTCTACTTAAGTCCAACTAGATGCCATGAACAAATCATCATTGATTCTCACCTCATTTATCCTCTTGCTGGCACTTAAGCCCCACCAACAGAACACTCTGCAGCGGCACTTAAGCCCCGCTGATTGTATTGCTAGGTGCAACTCCCTCTGGCCCTTTGGTCAAATTTCATCAGTTAGAATGCACTTAGATTGACAGAGGGTTATTGTTTTTCTTGATGGGGGAGATTGATGGGCTATTAGGTGTGACCAGTTGCAAATCCCTTGTGGGGTTTCAAAGACCTAAAATAGGTGCCAATTTAGCAAGTTTGGGCATTTCTTTCAAGTTGTGTTGAATTTTGAATTTCAAATTCTTCAATGTAGTAGGAACAAGGCTTTGAAATGAAGTGAGATCCTTTGAGAGCTCAAAGAAAAGAAATCCATACCCTAAATGCACACCCTGTGTGCATTCTCTGATGATCAACTAGCCTGTTGACATTGCCAGATGAGTAGCTTAAAATCAAAAAATAGTCTTTCACACAGTCACAGGTGCATCAAAATACCTATGAATTTGGGTCAGGCTTCTGGAATTATCTGTGAATACAGGTAAAGCTGCATCAATGACAGTTGCAACCATTAATTTCTTGAATGAGAAAACACCTTAAAATTTGGTAAACCTGCAGAGTAACCAGAAAACCTTTTATTGTGAGGCCAAATAATGGATTCAGTTTGTTGACCCAGCCAATCCAATGTGTCAATCCCAACAAGGGTAGAATTGCCAGAGCAAGTTCCTCTGGTCAATGCCACATGACCGATAACTACCTCAGACTTCATTCTCAAACATTCAATCCCTGCCCTTATAAGCTTCACTTTCTCAACCATTCTCACCAGATCTTATTCTTTGGCATCTTTTTGTCTCTATCATTAATTCAGTTTTGTTTGCTGTCAAGTTCCTGGTGGCATTCATCAGAAAATATATAGGTTTCAGGGGTTGAACTTTGGAAAATGAAATTATGTCGACAGTCATTGAGCAGGGTTGATTTACCAGTGAATCACCTAAAGATGTAAATTTACTTAATGAGCCTCCAACCTACTAGTTCATATCTAGAGTCATTTCCACTGGATTCATTGTTCTCAGAAAACTCAAGGTAGAAACCACTGGACAGAAAGTGACAAGGAGGTTGATTGAGAAACTTCCTGTTCTTGCAAGTTGTCAGACCAGCCTAGGCAGCTGAGGCATGAAGCTTGCGGCAAGTTCGTACGTTGAATTTCTGGATCTATTCCACTCACTACCAGGGTACGCAGAACTTAGCGTCTCCGACAGTTATTCTTGAATCTTCGGGATATTGTTGGCATGAAGCCGCGTACTATGGTTTTTTTTAAAGGGCAACAAAATGAAGGGCAAATCCCTTGGCGGTGCAACTAATGAATCAGAATTTGGCGAATGGTAATGATGACCATCATTGCTCCCTGTGGGACTGATAGTGCGGGCACGCACGCCGAGGTTAGAATGGGTGCCTGGTACGTGGCTTGACGAGAAAAGCGTATTCAAGGCAAGAGCAGTGCCAGAATGTTGATGACATCCGACGTTACCAAGAAGGCGGCTAGGAGTGGAATTGAATGGAGAGAGCACCAGGAGGAATAGGGCTAAGGTTTTAAGTTGTGACCTGTCTTACTAGGTCACACTAGAAGCAGGGGCAAAAGATGCCAGGCTGCGATAGATTGATCGTCCGATCAGGCGAAGAGCTTACGATTGCTATAAGAGTGAGTGGCGAGATTTGGCGGTAACGGGACGGCAGCCCTTGATGATTGGAATGGCCATAGGGTACCATAGGTCGCTTGAAAGAACGACATGAGGACAGCTGAATAGGCACCACAGGAGGAACGGGAGAAAGCTTGGATGGCCATCGTGGTGGTAGGATGTGCAACGAGATACATTGCAAAGGAATGAGATTATTTACTCCTCATCTTCCTCTCCTACATCATCACCTGCATCGGCTTTTTTCGCCCGCTTCCGTTTGACTCGGCCAGCACGAGAACCTCCGTAGGGGCTAGTGAGCGCGAAGTCAATGTGCTTTTGGCTGTCCAGACGAACAACAAAAGATGGAACATTGACGATTTGTTTGCCCACGCGAATATGACGTTGTCGGATCAAAACACGGGCGTGATGGATCGACTTGGCCAGACCGGATTTAAACACTTGAGTTTGGAGGCGACGCTCCATGAAATCCTCGATCTGCAACGAAAGCATTAAGGCATTGGGGATTTTTAGCGAAGGTCGCTTCCAGTGGCAAAGGAAAGCCAACCTTGAGAGCGAGCACGTAATCAAGTCTCATTCTTGATTCGTCTAACACGCCAATTCGTACCAATCGACGAATGAGGGCATTTCCCTCGAACAGGCGCTTGGGATCCTTGTCTTCCAGCTTTAGAAGTTCACGAGCGGCTCTTCGGATTTTGGAAAGAGTCAGGGCAATGCGCCAAATTTCGCGTTTGTTTCGTAAACCGAATTCGCCTGAGTCATGGTGAGATGTGTCGAATGCAATATCATGGATAGTCAGTGGGATGAAGAGAAGCGGGCGGAAGAGCTGTATTGTCAAGAGGTGCTGACCAGCAAGTTTCAACTCGGCATCGAGACGTGGAGCCTCGTAAGGTCGACGAGGAACCTTGTAGGTTTTCTTATGGTTGCGAGGAGCCTAATCCGAGTCGTCAGAAGCGCCGCGATGATAGAAGGGAGCTCAGCAAGATTGTTAGCAGAAGACGTTAATGACGTCAGGATCGTGAAGACTCACTAGAGGCATTTTGCGGTGGTACCCAGAGGAATGGAAGTTTCAGTCGTGGGTCGTACCCTTCTTCAGTGAGGGGTGGAGGGATGAGGTCGCACAGGCGGATTGCGGCGGGTGGCGCGCCCGGCGGGGTCCAAGGACAAAGCATTTCGATTGGATCGGTTAGGGCTCGGGGCAGTTGGCTGGAACGCAGTTAGGTTTCGCAGGGCTTGACACTCTCACTGCGTGCCTTGCATCTTTCCAAGGTCTTTCCGCAGCGCGCCGGTCGTAACACCGGTCCGCGAAGGCCCCCTTTCATCCCCCACGTCCCAAGTACATATCCAGCCTCCACCACCACTGTGTGCTCCCATCACCCCTTGCGAAAGCATTTTCCGGTAGGTCCACTTCCGCCATCTCAGCTGCTCTCCAAATCTCGGTTGCCTTATGGCCGGATCCCTTCATTTTCGGGCTGTGTTCACCGAAACAACATCTTCCCGCATGAACCCCATAGATCTTGAACTTCGCCCGTCATGCCTCATTCGTTCGGTTATCGTGGTCGCACTCGCGACATGTTCAAGCGAGGATTTAAGGAGGCTGGTCAAATTAAACTTTCTACCTACTTGAAGGTCTATCGAGTTGGCGACATTGTCGATATCAAAGCAAATGGAGCTCAGCAAAAGGGTATGCCCCACAAGTACTATCATGGGTTAGTCTCATCACGGCTTCACTTCTCTTCTAGCGGAGGTGCCTAGTTCATGGAAGAATGATTGATGCTCCAGGCGAACCGGCATTGTGTACAATGTGGCTCCTCGGGCCGTCGGGGTGATTGTTTACAAGGTTGTTATTAACCGCTATCTGGAAAAACGAGTTAATCTGAGAATTGAGCATGTTAAGCACTCCAAATGCCGGGATGACTTCCTTCGCCGAGTTAAAGAAAACGCCCGGCTAAAGAAAGAAGCCAAGGCAAAAGGAGGTGAGTTCAATCTTCCGTTGGATTTTTCTAACCTGTTGACGAGGCTTCAACTCTAACCCCTTCCCATGACATGCTCTTAGAGAAAGTTGTGTTAAAGCGCTTGCCGGCCGCCCCTCGGGATGCACGAACAGTCTCCACCCAAGCCAACGCTCCCGTTACACTAGTTCCTCTCCCTTACGATACAACAATCTAAATAGGAACCCTATTCCACCTTCTACCGCGTCCTCACAACACCTTCGCCAGCCACAAGTCATTTCTTATGATTATTCCACGGTGTTTTTCTGGTGATGGGCGGTGCATTCTGGGGCGGGTTTGTCCGTCCGACGCTTGTATGAGAAATGCATCCCGTATCCCGCTGCCCAATGTCAGTAGATCAGCCAACCAGCAGACCCATCATTCGGGCGTGGCTCGTGATCAGCTTTGTGCCTCAATCATCCAGTCACGTGACAACCTTGAAGTCTAAGATTGCTCCTCCGCCCAAGTCTCCTCAAGCTACCAGGACGATTCCTTTTTGCCTGCTGGATGTTATTTTGCCTGTTCTCTACTGTCCCTAGGACATACCTATCAAAGACCAATCACTCGGCAAGGGCGCAGAATTTTCTTAAACGGTCACCCTCAGAGAATCAGCACCCACGAAAGAAGCTAGTGTTAGCGGTGGCATGCTCGACGGGATGGTGCCCCTAAGCGGTGCCCCCATACTCTTCCTAGTGCGCCACTCGCTGGTGGCCACAGTGGCGCGTCAACAGCGAACCGACAGAAAGGAAAGGAAAGGAAATGGCCGCATTTCATTTGATGTCGCAAATTTGTGTAAGAACAGCTTTGTTTCATGCAGCCAACGCAAGAACACGGTGATACGGCAAGTAAGCGAGGGGTAGGAGGGGTGGGAAAAGGGAGCCTTCATTTGATGAAGGTCAAGTGTACGATTTAGCTGGTCATAAAGGGAAAAGATGAAAATTAAGAACAAATGAGGAGCATGAGTAAACTATTCAAGTCTGAAGGTTGGTCTTCATCTTCAGAAATATGAGAACCCAATGAGGTCCGGCCAAAACTTCATAAATTTGACGGTTCAAAGGATGGATGATAAGTATGGTTCAAATGTATAGTCATCCTTGATGGTTTCTGGGGTGTTGAGTCTAAATACTGTAAGAAGGAGGTAGACAATTTGGTTGAGGGATCAAAACTTGGGATGACTCCTATTGAGATGACAGACTACAAACCAGAGTTAGGTTAAACAATGGCAACAAGGCTTGCAGAAATGCTTTGATGAACAAAGCATGAAGGAATGAAAACAGACCAAGCATAGCTCTCAGGAATACAAAGTTGTGCAAGGCCCCAGTCATGCTCTTCATGCAGGTCATCATTGTCACACACCACCCAATACACTGTAGGAATGATCAAGAATCTAGATAAGCATGGTGTTAATGAGATAACCAACACAGAAGAGAATCTCAAAGTAGTTCTAGATTATTCTTGCAGTTTGAGCCACTTAAATTGGGGTTATGTCACAAGTGCTACCAACATGCAAGTAAAATTTGGCACAGTTACTACTGCTCACAGAACTCAGGATGGGAATTTTAGCATTGCAGTGATGAAGATAAGAGGAAGGGTACAATAGATGAGAATGAGGAGTTGAGGAGAGAAGTCCAGCAGTAAGGCTCTGAAGAGGATGATGATTGAATGCATTTAGAGTAAAAACAGAAGGAGCAAGGTATGATGAGTCTGGCAGGCTGGCTTATGGTTTTCTTGTGTGGGATGACACCTACTGGATGAGTACTAAATAGTAAGAAGTAGTATATTAATTCCTGGGGGGAATTGATCCAAGGGAGGAAGAAGGCTAGTATATGTGAGGATTGATGAGGAGGCCTTGAGGGATGATTGGTTCAGGAAGAAGTAGAGGGTTCTCAGGGAGTTTTCATAAAGGTCCAGCAGACTTGGGTCTGTAGTTGAGATTCAGGAGTAGTGGGGGTGCCTGTGATCTTACTGGTGTGCACTTCTCAGAAAGTTGTGGGACAGTTGGATCATGCACATGTACGGGTACATGGCAGAAGAGAGTGAGTTTCATAACTAAAACTTGACTCTCCAAACTCAGTCCCCTCAGCCGTCCTCAACCCCCAGTACAACCAACCTCTACCTTGACCTACTAGATCCACCTCCTGAAGTATCTCCCTGCATCCCCTGCAGGTACTGTTCAATCTCCCAGGATCTCTCTATCTCTCTATGGCTTGGTGCACCCTCCATCTCTCTTTTAATCTAAATTTTATGAGAAATATATGCATTAAATAGCTGTATATCCATAGTACATACTCCTGGCTATTCAGCCTTTAGTTTCAGTTCAGTACATTGCATACCTTCTTAGACAGGCCCATCACCCAATCTGTAAATCATTGCCTCAAGCCCAATAGGTCAACATGTAATACCATGGGGATTACAAACCCAGAATCAGTCACTCACTCCTCAAGGCCTCCTTGCCAGGCCTCACATGTACTGGCCTCTCCTTCCCTCCTGGACTAGTTCCCCCAAGGAATTAGTATAATACTCCTTATTGGTTAGTTACCTCCCAATATGCACAAGAAAGAAAACCTGCCTGCCTAATCATCTCAACTTCCCTTTGGTGTGACTTTTATAGGATCCAGTCAACCAGTCTCCTTCAGGGCCTTACTCTTGGATTAATCTCATCCCTTCCTTCATCAGCCCTTGTCTTCACTCCATCCCTGATACTTGCAACAAAATCTTCTATATCATGAGTTCAGTGAGAATTAGTGACCATGCCATCCACCCCTTGCACATCTGGGACTGTTGTGAAAGTGAGTAAGTGAAGAACCATAAAGAGAGAGAGGGCTTTGGAGAGGAGATTGTAAGCTGCAGGTAAAGTAGGGAAAAGATATAGTGGCTTGTCAAAGGTTGTGGGAATGTTTTTCAAAGAAGCCATAAAAAGGTAATTCAATCAATTTAGATGAAGCTCAGGTTTTGTTGATTTTGGTTTTGAAAAACACATCTTTGGGATCCCAATTCAGTAGAAAAATTGCAACACCAACACCACCTTGGTTTTTTGATATCAATGTCTAACTACTCAATCAATTCAAAAAAAAACATTTTAAGTGATATTTTTGAAATTTTTTTCTTCATCTTTGATTCTGATTATCTGGTTCTTGTTTTGAAATATTGTCATCTTTGAGAATCTGATTGATTTGGAAGTTCAAAGTTATCAAAATATTGGAGAATGGTTTAATTTCACTGTTCACAATCAATTTTAGATCAATGTGAATTACTTCAACTCCAATTCAAACTCAGAATATTACAACCTCAAGCAGCTTAAGGCACCTCAAAGCAGAAAAAGAGCGGAGAACTTGAAAAATATGAAAATCAGATGCATAAAAATCTTGAATCAAGATTTGGTATTGGTTTCCATGACTTCCAATGTATCTCTTTCAAAACCATCATCACTATCTTACCATGGCCATGAAAAATCAACATCAATCAAATTTGCTTTTAATTATTTTTTAGAAACTTTCACATTAAATTTTCTTTCATAAAAATAGTTCCTTTCAATCCTCACTCACTCTCATAAAGAAGAAAAAATATTGAGGTTACAGAATTTTTTGATTTCAAATTTTCCTCCAGCATGTTCTTTGAGTCTTTGTTGATTTTTATTTTTTTTAAAAAAAATCATTGTTTGGTTTTGTTCAGAATTTTGGTTGTGCTGTAAGTATAGTAAAGTTTATAAAATATCTAAGGCCAATGTTAAATTTTCAACCTTGCAACCCCGTTCACTACCAAAAACAGATCACGTGGCGCGACTTGCAACCCATTTTGGGTCAAGAAAGGCCATTTACAACCCATTTGAGTTGCAAATGGCCATTTGCAACGCAGGTGGGTTGTGAATGGCTGTTTCAAACACATTCTGGGTCGCTAACCGCGCCAAGCAACCCATTTTTGGTAGTTAATGGCGAAAAAAAATTCAATTTAATTAATTATTTCATTTTATTTATATATATATATTTTTTATGTATATATATATATATATATATTTTATATATTTATATATATATATATTTTTAAATTTTTATTTTGAAATTAATTTAATTAATTAATTTATTTTTGATATATTTATTTATTTATTATTCATTTCAATTTACATAAATTGATTTTTATATTTTATATATATTTATATTTTTTTATTTTTATTTTTATTTTTATTTATATTTTTTTATTTTTATTTATATTTTTTTATATTTTTTTATTTTTATTTATATTTTATTTATATTTATATTTTCAATTTAAGTAATTAATTTATTTTTTATTTATTTACTTATTTCATTTTATTTTTTTATATTTTTTTTATATTAATATTTTTAATTTAATGGATTAATTTATTTTTTATTTCCTTTTTAGGGCATTATTTTTTCACAGGTGATACCCTTAAACTCACAGGGTACTACGTTCCTGCAACGTCCAGTATAGAAGGACGATTCCTTGTTTACACGGGCATTTCAATAAATTTGTATTTTGACATTCTAACACAGCAGGCCTTTAGATAGGTGTCTTAAACCCTTATTGCAAATCTTTTATAATTTTGGGACCAGTTCAAACCCTTCAAAAATCCAGTCAAAAAATTAACAAAATCCAAAAAAAAATCATTTTTGGAGCTATTCCTTTGGCTTTTGGCTTAAGTTTTTTTGGCACTTTTAACTCTCACAATATTTATAAATCAGCTGAAGAGCTTTAAAATTTTTTTTTGAGATTTTTTGGATGTATCCTTGGACTCCAAAAATTGGATCCAACAAAAAAACACTTCAAAATTTCATATCCTTTTCAAGATTTTTTTTCACTTCTTGAATCAATGTTTCTCTCAATTTTTTGTGGCAAAACTTAAGATTAACATCCAAAAATTGAATGAAGAATTTGCCTGAGATTTGATTATAGGTTTTACCCCACCAAATATTCATCACAATGGAAATAATTGAAAATAAAAGGGGTGGTCTTTAAAATAAAAGGGGTGTTCTTTAAAATAAAAGGGGTGATCTTTATAAGAAAACAGGTGGTCTTTCCATATTTTGCAATTATTTGTTGTTTTTATGTATGAGAATTTGAATTATTTGACCTTGAAAGTTTGAAGCAGGCCTCTCAAGTTTTAAAATATATTTTTTTCTTAATTTTTGAAGCACTATTTGTGCCCTAAAAACCAAATCCAAAAAGGGGGGCAACAAACCCCCCTCTGGGCTGGGGTCCGCTTTCTTGAGCCCTCCATGCATAACACCCTAACCATTCCTTTTCAATATGAGTTTGTAATTTTTCCAGGCCATTTTGGAGCGCTTCCATCCGCCCATCATCCATAAAAGAAGCCTCCTCCTCCCACCCACCCCCACCCATCACCCCCCATCACCATGCCACACCACACCATACCACACCACACCACACCACACCACACCACACCACACCACACCACACCACACCACACCACTCCCCCCATTACCACTCCACACCACACCATACCACCCCACAAAACACAACACAACACAACACAACACAACACAACACAACACAACACAACACAACACAACACAACACAACACAACACAACACAACACAACACAACACAACACAAAACAACACAACACAACACAACACAACACAACACAACACAACACAACACAACACAACACAACACAACACAACACAACACAACACAACACAACACAACACAACACAACACAACACAACACAACACAACAAAACACAAAAAAACACAACACAACACAACACAACACAACACAAAACAAAACAACACACTCCAAACCCACCACTAAAAAATCAAACCTCCTGAACCAAAAACTCCTCTCACTCCATTTCTACCCAAAATCATTCTGAATCATCAACTAAAATCTCAAATTCCTTTCTAAACAAAACATCCCTTTTCAAAATGTCTCAAAAAAACATCCCCCCACTTTTCAGAACTTTCTCACCTGGTCCATCCTAAATCCCCCCATCCAATCAAAATAGTGTTTTTACTCCTCTGGCCCTTTCCTCATCTACTCAATCTAATGATACCACTCTTCTGGCCCATCCTCCTGAACTATCATATAATCAAAAGGAGGAGTTAGCGTACGCTATCCAATCATGGGCAAAGCCCCATGGATATGTCATTTCTACTAGAGTATCAAAGTTGAAGAAACATACCTACACATATCAATTTGGTAAATCTGGAGAATATAAAACCAGTGAAGATCCAAAAAAAATTCAAAAAACAACAAGAAAGACCAATTGCCCTTTTAGATTATCTGGAAAGTTTTCCAAAAGATTAGGTCTCTGGCAGGTTAAAGTTATATGTCCAGACCACAACCATGCCCCCTGACATGATCCTTCTACTCATCCAATCAATAGAAGAATCTATGGCAACCAACAGGAGACTGTAGAAAACTTAACCAAGGCTTGTTTTCCCCCATCAAAAAATTTGAATTCTCTCATAAAAAACTCCTCAACTCCAGTTCATAAAAACTTCAGTACTATTTATAACAAAAGATCTCCAATCCAAAAAAATTATCTTGATGGAAAAAACCCCATTGAAGCTTTAATACTGGAACTCCAAATTTTTTCTTTTTTGTACATAATCAACAATATGGATGGACACATCACTTCTTTATTCATTCCAAATCCTGATTCCATAAAACTTCCAAAAATATTTTGTACTCTTCTCATGATGGAATGCACATATAAAACAAATAAATTTGGGATGCCTCTTCTTCATATTGTTGGGGTAAACAATTATTCAAGAACTTTCTCAGTTTCTTTCTTTTTTGTTATCCCATGAAAATAAAGATAACTATGAATGGGCCCTCAATCAACTTCATGAAATATTAGAACATCAAGAACACAGGATTATTGTGACAAATAAAGAACAAGCTTTAATTAGTGCCATAGAAAAGTTTTTCCCACCTTCTCATCACCTTCTCTTTCTCTGGCATATTTTCAAAAATATTCAAACCCACTGCAGGAAGCATTTCAAGTCTGAAGATGAATGTAAGCTCTTTCAGAAACACTGGAACCAATTGGTCAACTCCCAATCTGAAGCTATTTATCAGAACCATTTCAGCAAACTTTCCTTAGTCTGGAATGCTCCCACATCAGACTACCTCCTTGAAAACTGGGTCCCACTCAAAAAAAAAACTTGTCTCATACTTGGCCAACAAATACCATCATTTTGGAAATACAAGTATATCAAGAATAGAATGCCTTCATTCTTACATCAAAAGCTTCATCACTTCTGCTACTGGCTCCTTTTCCAATGTTGTTGCTAAGATATATAATTCTATTACCATCCAAATTCATGAAAGAGCTATTGAAGCCTTCCAGCAAGGTTTAAAGAAGTTCATTGGTTTTCCTCACTGTGTGGGGCATCTTTCAGGAAAGACCAGCCATTATGCCCTCAAGACCATTCACTCATTCAATCAAGTCTCTGATTCTTCAGCCACTTGCATCAACCTTGATTACTCTCCTTACATGGGTATACAATGTGTTCACAAAGTAAAATCAGCTATCTTCAAGGGTGAACTTTTCAAAATTGAGGATTTCCATCCTCAATGGCATGTCAAATCCCCCTTTTCAGTAAGTTTTTTTTTCTTTATAAAAGTTCAAATGAATAATATTCTGATTAATTTCTAACTTTCTTTCTGCGGTTAACTGCCAGCCCATGCTCAACTAAAGAATCACCCAGCCTTGAACATCCCTCAAGATCAACCAATGAAAATAGATATCTCACTGATTTGTTTGAAGAATTCTGGAAATTGCCGCCTGGAGAACAACATTATTATCTGGCTGAAACAGAAGATTTACACTGGAAAGTATCAACTTGTTCTGATTCAAGAGCCCAATTCTAATTAAAGATCCAAAATAAGAGGAAGAACCAAAGGAGCATCAAATAAGTTCAAGAATATCTCTCAATCCTCAAGTAAAAGGGATCCATATTCTTGCTTTGAATATTTAGAAG